>VDFB02075321.1:97713426-98313426 GCA_007258455.2 Sequoia sempervirens | reverse complement strand
ATAAGATTTATTTAATTAAGTGATGAAGGGATTTAAATGAATAACTAAATAAATAAAGAATTTATTTAATTTGACAAGAAGGATAAGGTTAATTAGTAACATAATTAAATAAAAAGCATTTATTTAATTAATCAGATAGAATAAAGAAAATTATGAATTAATTGAATAATTAAGATTATTTAATTAATAGAAGAATTAACAGACTATAGAGAATAATTAAATAATTAACATTATTTAATCATGACCATGGAAATATGAATTATGAAGAAATTGAAGTCGCAAGCTTAGACCAAATTTTGGTGTCTACATTTACCCCTCTTTGATACAATGTCATTTCAGCATTGTGTCAAAGAAAATCGATAAAAATATGCCCCAATAATGCCCTGGTGTAAAACAACTGAAGGTATGCCCCCTCGGGAAAATTGACAAATTTTTGAAAAAGTTCAGAAAAATTTAGAAGTGGTCTTGATTAGTCCATTGGATAGCCAGAAATGTAGTGGAGTTGACAGAATTGAATTCGGACATGGTACAAACAAGTATAGGTCGATTGAAGTTGGAAGTTGACGTGGCCAGTAGAAAAGAATGCCACCAAAACCCTAGGAATATATAGAAATTGGGGTAAAAACCAATTCATTTTCAGCCACCTAGCTTTGAGAATTGAGAATTTTCTCTGCACCCACAGTGACGATGTCTCTTGTTTCGAACACCCACCATCGAGCTTATAGGATCCGGACCTTCAAGTGGCCAACCGACGTGGACCCCCCAGTATGTACCTCAAACTTGACTTTTGAAATTTTTAATTTGCGCATGTTTTTATGCATTTAATTTGAATTTTCATTATGTGTCACTTTATTAAAACGCTGCATGTGAATGCGCAAATGACGCATTTGCATGAGGATCAACACATTTGAAATACCAAGTAGATAAGTTAGCATAGCTTTTGTGCATTTCAATGCATTTGTAGTTTAGTTAAACACATGTGTGATAGAACAACACATATGAAATTTAGTTCGACGCATTTTTTATAGAACAACTCATATGAAATTTAGTTTGACATAATTGTTTTTTTCATTTTCATATTTGCAAATGATAGATAATTTGTGCAAATGCATTTGTGATTATGCCCACATATGCATTGTAAAGTTACACATTTGACAAATAGTGACGCATATGTGTAATTAAATGACACATTTGATTCTTATGCACCGCATATGTAAAATAACGATGCACGTGCAAAATAATGACGCATTTGCAAAACAATGATGCATTTGAATAGCAGTTAATTTAGTAATTTTTCATTAGAATAGATGTTTCATGCTGACTTGAGGCATGTATAATGCCATTGTAGGTTGTGTTAGACACTGTATATACGCAAGAGTCGAGACCTACAACTTTTCACTTTCGAGACAACTTGCAGAGCATAGTGTGATGTTTCCTATGGCACCTAGGTCTTCTTCATGTTACAGACATGCCCTAGATTTGGGCGAACCAGGGTTTATTGATAGCACTATGCGAGCAGTGGCACTCAGAGACGTCTTCCTTTCATCTACCTACTAGAGAGGCTACAGTTACTTTGGAGGATGTCTACAGGATCCTCAAACTTCCTATCAGAGGCACACGGGTGAGTTATGATACCCAGCAGGGTGTTGCAGAGATGTACAAATACTACCCGCACGTAGACGTCAAATAGTTAGGGTTCGACCACTATGAGATTAGATGGTGTGTGTTGGCCTAGAGGTATAGATGACTGGACTATTTAGTGTGTACTTTGATAGGTGTCATAGTGCTTCTTGACAGTCGAGGTCATGGTTTTCCTGTGGGTTGGGGGAGATGCTAGTAGGGATGCTAGAGAGACATGAGGTATATGCATGGGGTCCCTATCTCCTTGGCATGTTGTACTTTCATTTGCATGATATTGTTTACTGAGAGGCACAGTCTATGAGTTTTGGTACCATGCTTCTGATGGTATGGGTGTGGGAACACATCGCTATCTTTTGACCACCAGTTATAGTTGATGTTCAGCATAGAGCCCTCTATTCCTTCTGCTATGTGGGGGCAAACACTCAACACCACATGGGAGATACTGGGTACTTCATGCATGCCATAGACACGATGGTTTAGTTTACATGGAGGCCATACTTGGGATGTGAAGAGTTATCATACGAGGATGAGCATATGCCATTTTTCTGCTAGACTCAGTACTTGATTGGACAGACTATTTCACATGTCCACATCATAGAGCATCACCTGCCAGATCATGTATTGTGGCAGTTTGGAGAGGTGCAGGATGTGCTGAGAGGATGGGAAGAGTTCACGAGGTCTTCACGAGAGATCCCTTTGTGCGGTCCAGAGATTCCAGTGGCCACTGCGGAGGTAGACATTGATGCATTGTAGGTAGTTCCTTGGGGATGGAGAGATGGTCTAGTAGACCCAGGTACCATAGAGGATTATGATCAGTGGTGGGTTGTGCATAGGTTGATTCCCTTGATAGATCCAGATCTGCCAGTGCCGATAGAGCGGTGAGGGATAGGACTATGCGATAGGCGTGGCAAAGGTAGAGGGCGGAGAGGTGAAGGAGGCCGTGGTGATGGTGGAGATGATGGTGGAGGTGGTCGATGAGCTAGTAGGAGAGGGAGATGTGGAAGGAGGGGATGAGGGCCACCACTGTCATCGATATGTGAGGAGGGATGGGGAGAGGAGGATGTGGCCATGCTAGATATTGGCAGAGGAGGGGAGAAGGTGGATGTTGAGATCGACAGAGAGGAGGAGCAGCCCGTAGAGGAGGCCATTCTAGATATGCCTGTAGAGGAGGAGGCAGATAGAGAAGAGGAAGAGATTGATGCCTTGGGCTTGCTAGGTACCTACCAGGATGATGAAGAGGAGGATGATGATCATGAGCGGGAGATCCAAGACAAGATCCTAGAGGTTTTAGAGGATGAGGATGATGGTGTACCGAGGGTCAGATAGGTTGACACCAAGGCAGTTGATTCTGACACCACCATACTTTGGGCCCGGATTGCATCCTTGGAGGAGCAGATGAGGGTTATGATGTCTGAGAGAGATTTGGCATAGATGGAGAGGGATAGGACCATCATGGATAGAGATTAGGCCATGGCTCAGAGGCATTAGATAGAGCAGAGATTCACAGAGATTAGAGCCTTGTGTACTTGGCCAACAACTCCTTTTTCTAGAGTGTTAGTCAGATCTGGAGAGAGGGCCACCTATTACAGGGATCTATATGAGACTCCAGTTCCTCCAGAGAGATGGGCTCTGAGCTTTTTAGAGGCACATAATGAGAGGTCTCAGACTAGGACCCACTCCAAGACAGTGAGCACAGAGGGTGTGGAGTAGCCATGCAGAGCAGGTCCATATGACAGGCCCCACTTAGGTCACAGGTCGTTGAGCTCCTGACATCAGTCATCTGCACACTCTAGCCATGACAACAGTGGTAGTTCAGGATAGGGATACTTCTTGATATGTATCGAGACATTGTATTATGATTCTATAGCCTCCGGGCTTCCATGTTTATTGATACATTATGACATTGTGATGTGACACTGTTGAGTGATATATATATATATATATATATATATATATATATATATGATTTTGGTGGCGATTCTCATGATATGCATTTCTATTTATTGATTATGCAATTGTTTATTTATACATGTGATGTTTATATGATATGCCTATGTGATGGATGATCATATCTATTTTATGATGTGTTGATGTAGCTAATGATATAATGTTGATTCTATGTAATGTTGATTCTATATAACGTATGTAGTTTATAGTTATGAGATGTAATATGATGTTATATGTACAATGCATGCTACATGTGATGCTATACAAATGTAATTTGATGCATGTATTTACATTTATTTTGTACATGGAATGACTATGATATGTATTGTATGATGATGAATGTCTATTATGCCATGATGTCCTAGATATGATAAATGCCTATATGTATGTATTTTTCTAACATCATGTATGTGTATGCAGGATGAATTGTATTGTTGTGTGTCACAGGACTCCATCATAATGAAAGAAAGAAGAACTGTTAGTGCGGAAAGAAAGATTAAGAAATAATAAAAGAAATGAGATGGATGTTAGTATTAGCAATCTTCGATGTTTTGATTTATCACAAAAGCTATTGCACTTTATCATCATTGGGTGGGACTAATACAAATGGAGAAAAACACCATGATATGACATAGATCAAGGTGTGCAAGGTCATCCACTTGCTAATAATAGAAAATCACAGACAAGGATTGTCGTTAACTCATACTAAGGGCACAAGTTGCCCCAGTATTTTTATCAAGACAAACCACAGACAACAAACAAAGTAAAAGATGGGTCATGAGATGTCATCACTTCTCTACATCCTTCATGGGACATCCTTGAGGAAACTAGTAACATGACTCAAAATAAAATGTAAACGACAGACGATAGATAGTAGTCAAAGAAAATAGAATTTTGATACATCATTGCTTCTCTAAATCCTTCATGGGACATCCTTGAGAAAGCTAACAGCATAATTCCCATCATAAAGTCAAATAAAATGACAAGATAAATAAGCCATAAATTCAAAAGCCAGTAAAATATTTTCCAAAACTTGATTTGTTTGTTTGATTCATTTTGATTAATACAATGATTGATTGATAAAGCCTGATTTTAGGAGATACACATACGAGAAAATACTGTGAGTCTGGTTTTGATGTTATGACTATCTGTATAAGGCATGACAAAGCCTGGTTTTAGAAAGACATGTATCATATAAGACATTGAATCAAATGTCGTTGATGTGATAACCTGTGTAAGGCTATGTTTGATTGTTTGACAATGTCGATATGTAGGAAGGACTCATCCTGTATAAGACATAGATTGTTTTGTTAATATCAATATTCAGGAAGGACCCATCCTGAATGTGACAAAGGTTAATAGTTTTGACGATGTCTATTTCCAGGAAGGACACATCCTGTAGCAGACATTAGTTGATCTATTTTGATTGTTTCATTTGGCAAGTTGTTTGATTTTACTTAGAGACATTACCGACTTGTTCACCAGATTAATGCATGACTTGATAGGATGTGTTGACAATTGACTATGTGTGACGACAAACCCTAAAGGACTAACCTAGTACGGCCTCAGGGGCTCATCGATTGATGGTGTTGCCTACGTTATACACATAGAGACCTCATAGTTCAACTTGAATTTGACTGACAAGACTAACTACAAATAGAAGACATGTGTGAAAGTGAATGTGACGAACCCTAATGGACTGACCTAGTGTGGCCTTTGGGGCTCATCGATTGATGGCCTTTCCTATGTTATACATGTAGAGACCTTGTAGTTCGACACGACCAACGACCTTGTCATATAGACATATGGATTGAAGCATGATTTTATATAGACAAACCTAAATAGACTGACCTAATGCATCAGGGGCACATCGGCAAATGGCCTTGCCTATTTTAAGTCACAAAGGCAATGTAGTTCAACAAATGACAAAGAATAACAAGTGCAACTGACTTTGACTCTATTTTTTGGATTTTTGACATGTTTTGATTTTTTTTTCTTTTTGAAGTTTTCTGATGTTTTTATGTTTTCTTAGGTCATTTTGTGATGTTTGTGGATTTTTCTATGGTTTTACATCTTCAACACAGCCAATGGAAGAATCAATATGACACATGTCAATTGTTTTCCCCCATTCGAGTATAAGACCAATTGATTATGAATAGGGTAAAATGGGGGATATGAAATGCACTCAATGTCAATCGTTCCAGGTTATGGGAAAGACCGCCACTTATTATGAATGGTATATACAAGTGATGGATATGAAAGATAAGGGATATGTACAGGGATAGGTAGTATGTATAGGGAACATGTAGTATATACAAGGATAGGGTGTATGTACAGGGACAAGGACTATGTACAGGGATAGGTAGTATGTACAAGGAACATGTAGTATATACAAGGATAGGGTGTATATATAAGGATGTGGACTATGTACGAGGATGTGGACTATGTACATGGTAGGAAATATGTACAAGGAAGTGCTAGATTAGAATAATAGTAGAAAAAGGAGCAAAGTCAACTACACATGGCACCTATTTGCCAGGTTTTCACCACGGTACCTATCCAAAGTGCCACTAGAGTGGTTTTCACTATTGGATGAATTATTTTTCTTTACTATTTTCTTGATTATCTAATTTTTTTTGGTGTTACCAATACGCCTGCTTGCCAAGTTTTCACCTTGGTAACGATTTTTTTGTATTTTTGCTAATTGAGACAAGGCTCTCAGAAGCTATGTGTAGAACTTCTTCAGATGCAAACTATTGATTGGCAAGAACAATGGTTCCCATTCAAGAGTAGAGAGTTGGTATGCTCCTGGTCCAAAAGCTTATGTAACAATATAATGTCCTAACCAGTTTGGTTCAAATTTTCCTGGTTTGTCTCTTTCTATTTGATTCTTCAGGTTCTCCATTAAAACCAGGTCACCAATGCCAAAGTTTATGTTCAAGACCTTGTTATAGCTACAACAAAGGTGATTCTGATATGCTTGGAGATGATCTAGTTCCTTCTATCTTCGCTCATTCAAGAATTCTAGCTCATGGAGTCTCGATACTCGATACTCTACATCTTCAATGTGGCCTTTCAAGGATACCCTTAGGGAAGGAATCTCGACCTTAATAGGAAGAATAGCTTTAGAACCAAATACTAGTGAATAGGGAGTGGCACTAGTGGTAGTATGGATACTTGTGTGATAAGCCCATAAGGCAGGATTAAGCTATAAATGCTAGTCATGACTAGCATCATTGACAGTCTTCTTGAGTATTCTAATGATGGTTTTGTTAGATGCCTCTGCTTGGCCATTACCTTGTGGGTAGTATGAAGTGGAAAAGTGATGTTGAATATGAAATTCATCACACAGATGGTGGACTTCTTGATTCTTAAATGGGCAGCCATTATCGGCAATTATGGACTGAGGGACACCATACCAACAGATGATATAATTCAGGATAAATTTAGAAATCTGTGTGCCAACAATGTATGTCATAGGAATGGCTTCAATCCACTTCATAAAATACTCAGTGGTAGTGATAATGAATTTATGTCCATTAGATGATGTGAGGTGGATCTTACCTATGAGGTCGAGTCCCCATTGGGCAAAGGGCCATGGTGACATTATAGGATGGAGCTCCTGTGTTGGTGCATGTATCAAGTCTCCATGAACTTGGCATTGGTGGAATTTCTTTACAAAGACATGATTCTTTTTCCATAGTAGGACAGTAATAACCTAGCCTCATAGTATTTTTGGCTATGGTAGGACCACTAGAATGGGAACCACATATACCCTCATGCACCCCACACAAGGTTTCTTATGCTTCAGTAGAATTAAGACATCTTAGTAGGGTATTATCTAAGGTGCATCTATATAGGGTGTGTATTTGGCTGACTTGCGGAGGAATGTCCTACATTGGTTGTTTGATAGGCCAGTGGGTATGACTTCAGCATGAAGGTAGTCATAGAATTCTTTGTACGGGGAATCGGGACCAATAATGTCACACACCATTTTAGAATCTTGGATATCATAGGTTGGGACCAAAAGCTGTTCTACCAAGAACTCAAACTTAGGCACATTGTTAGGAATGTTGAGAAGTGATGCAATTGTAGCCACAGCGTCTGTTGCCTTGTTTAAAACACAAGGTATCTGATGAAATTTGACTTTTTCAAAGTACTCTTTAAAGCTATCAGCCATGCATTTGTAGGGAGAAAGCTTCTCATCCTTAGTCTCATAATCATCATTTACCTATCTGATTACTAGTTGAGAATTGCCATATACATGTAGATTCTTAACTTTCTACTTGACTCCCATGTGTAACCCTATCACTAGAGCTTCATACTCTGCTATGTTGTTAGTACATGGAAATGCAATCCTGAATGACTTAGGGATGGAATCACCCTGTGGTGTGATAAACAATATACCAGCCCCCGAGCCATGATTTGTATGTGAGCCATCAAAGTATAGTTTCCATGTTAAGTTTGTGTCAATTGTAAATATAAAATCATCAGGAAAGTTTGCAACTAATGGGTGATCTTCCTATATCATAACCCATTTGGCTAGTCACCCTATTAATTCTGCCTTGCTGAGAAGATATTTCAAAGGATCTATTTTAGCAATCAACATTTTTTGGTGGTTTAGCATATAATTCCTTAGTTTTTGGGTAGCAAATACTACGGCAAGACAGGAACGTTCAATGGTACTATAGTTGAGCTCATAACCTACCAAAGTCTGACTGATATAATAGACTGCCCTTTCATGACCTTCATCGTCATTCTATGGAAGTAATGCTTCGAGTGATGAATGGGTTGCTATAATATAAAGAATCAATGGTCTTCCTTCAACAGGTGGTATTAAGACTGGTGGTGTGAGTAAATATTCCTTAATCAGTTGAAAAGCCTCTCCAAACATAGCTATCCATGCAAACGGTACCCCTTTCTTAAGTAGATGTTGAAAAGGATGTGTCTTATCTACTAATTGTACTATAAATCTTTTGATGGATTGCAGTCTTCCTTGTAATGTCCTTAGCTAACTAAGATTAGTGGGTGGAGGCATGTCTATGATTTCTTTCACCTTGGTCAGATCCACTTCAATGCCTCTTCTAGAAATGATATAACCTAATAGCTTTCCTAACTTGACTCCAAACACACATTTCTTGGGATTGAGTCTCACTTTATACTTCTCTAGCCTTTGAAATATATTGTCTAAAACCTATAAATGTTCTGCCTTTGTCTTGAATTTAACAATAAGGTCATCAACATAATCTTCCATAAGAGTGTGTACTAGATCATGAAAGATGGTGGTCACGACACGTTGATAGGTTGCTCTACCATTTTTGAGTCCAAAGGGAATAAAATTCTAGCAATACATTCCCCAAGGACAAGTGAAAGCCATCTTAGGTTGGTCTTCAGTTGCAATTCCGCTCTGGTTATATCTTGAAAATCCATCCATAAGGGACAACATCTCATACCTTGTTGTCATGTCCACTATCATGTATATGTTAGGAAAAGGGAAGTCATCCTTAGGGCAAGCCTTGTTGATATCTCTAAAATTAATGCAGATGCGGATGCCCCCTATTGGTTTAGTGATGGGTACAAGATTGGAATTCCAATCTGTATAGTCGATTGATCTAATGAAACCAACATCTAACAGTTTCTTGAGTTCCGCCTTGACTAGTAAAGAAATCTGTGGATGCATTTTCCTCAATTTTTGTTTCACTAGTTTGACATCTGGTTGTAAAGGTATGTTATGTAGAAAAAGTTCAGGATCCAACCCCCACATGTTTGCATATGACTAGGAAAAATTTATTTGTCTTTGTGCAAAGAAGTTATGGAATTCTGGCTGCTTTTTTGTTGTCAATGATGCTGCAAAATAAACTAGTCGGGGATTCTCTTTTGTACCTATGTTGACTTCTACTGATTCTTCAATGAGCATGGGTGAATTTTCCTATGCAATGAGGAGAATGTTCAAACCTCCATCCTTAGGTGCGTCAAAGAGGTTTTCACCTTCGGATGTGTTCTTTCTTTTTACTTTTTCATTGTCTAAAGGTGCCTTTCGGTTTTCACCTAGAGACTCGTCCTTTTTATCTTGTTTATTATTTTTCTCATTTTTGTGACTGGAGGGTTGAATAGATTCCCCAAAATATGCTTTATTTTCCAAGTCAGTGGTAAAACCAGCCTTGTGATCACTGTTAGATATGCCTTCTCATAATCCCAAGAACTCAGCAATTGCTTCGTCATTCTCAAAAATGTCTAAGACGGGTGTGTCTTGTTGGTACCAATCAATGAGTTGGGGATAAACTAAGGGCATGTCATCGTCAGAGTTATCAAAGTTTAATGGGTTCAAGGTAAATACTAAGTTGTTCATATGGTCACAAAAGTCTTGTACTAAGTCTTGTTTGCTCTTAGGTTTAAGTCTAGGCAGATTGAGAGGTGGGCCTAATGCCAAGGTTTGATTATTTGAAATAGATGTATCAGGTTGCCAAGAGGTAGGATCAAGTGATTCCCAAATGTAGTGTTTAAACCACTCCTCCTTTGTCATTTTCTTTGGTGGATAGGAATTCAATGGATTTGGTGAGGATCTTAACATTTAGTCAAGTTCTCTAAATAACTTGTCAGGTTCCATGGAAGAGGTAGAGGATAGGGAATCCCACTCATAGTCATTGGAGTTGGGGGAGTCACAGTGATATTGGTCTGATGGTTCGTGAGATGTATTAATATCTTTTGAAAAACTTACTTTCTCAAGTAAGGGTGATGTGGTACTAGGAACACCAATCTGAATCAGTTGAAACCCTAGACCCATGCCTTTTGGCCACTAAGAAACAAATATTGGTTCAATCCTCCCATCTTGGTTTAAGCCTGAACCACTATGTCCATCATATCCATTGCTCTGCATGATTGTGAAACCCTTTCCATATAGATCTGGAGGAATGTGAGCAAGTAAGGAAGGTTCTTCATTATCTTCCTTGTACAACAAGGAGGTGACATCTTCTGTATTTACAGCCTCTTTTCTTAATTCTCCCCATTTAGTGAAAGTTGTTGTGGGAGGAACGTGTATAGTGACCATAGATTTTCTCCTATTTAATGTAGGTAAACCATGTGACTTAGGAGGAATCAGATGGCTAACACAATAAGATGTCTTCATGTAATACTCTCCACAACCCTTCTCTTGGATCTCAACCCTAGGAGTGGTAGGAATTGAGGGTGAAATAGATGTTCGAGTGAGTTTGGATGGATCAACATAGGAAGATGGATTGGATGATGAAGCCTCTTGGTTTACTGGCACTTGGCGTTGGGGGATCTCTTTTAGATTGGTGCAATATTGGAATGGATCTAGGTCACCATCTATAGTTATTTTTGTCCCATTGTAAGGGAATTTAAGACACTAATGATACATGGAAGGGACTGCCTTCATGGCATGAATCCATGGTCTGCCTAGCAGAAGGTTGTAAGGAAGGGTGAGATCCAAGACCTAGAACTTTGTCTCCATTACTGCAAGACCAATTCTGATAGGAAGTGTTACCACCCCCTTTGATTTTTGTTCCTCATCATCATAAGCTTTAATGACAATAATTTTGGTTGTGTCTATGCATGCTTCTAAGAAACCTAATGCCTTAATCAATTTTAAAGTGCACAGATTTAACCCTGCTCCTCCGTCTACCAAAACTCGTCTAACTTTGGTGTCATCAACAAGTACTTCAAGATGTAAAGGGTCATTATGATTCATCTTTTCAGTTGCATAGTCTTGTTGAGAAAACATGGCATGATGATTATTGGTCAAATAGCCGACCATTTCCTCAAAACGATTGACATCAAGATCATTGGGGACCGTGGTGTTTTGTAAAGCTTTATCTAAGATAGATTGATGCTCAAGAGAGATACACAATAGTTCCAAGATTGAAATTTGGGCTGGGGTCTTCTCCAACTGGTCAAGTAGGTTATATTGTGACTTGGAAGGTTGTTGTGTTTGCTACAATAGGGGGCCTTGGATAGTGATCTTAGTATGACGAGTATTGACCGTGCACTCAGGATTTGTATTGAGAGTAATGGTATTGATATTCTCATCGACAACACAAAGGAAATGAATGGTTTTTCTACTATTATAATCATGCTTGATACTCACATAGTTGGATGACATATTGGTCTTAGTACTCAAACTGGGAAGAATTCCTTTCCCATGGTCATGTAATGGATCAAAAAAGACTTGATGATCAGTGTTTGATGACTTTGGTTTATGTCCACCTACTTCAATATTTCTCCTTTCGACAAGATCCTGTATGATATTCTACAGTTGTCGACAGTTTTGTAGGTTATGTCCCTTAGTTCTATGATAATCACAAAAGGAATTGTCATCCCACCAAACTAGTTTAAATTGTCTTGGATCATATTGTCTTGGTGCTTGCAGCTGTATAAGATTATGTTGTAACAGTTGTTTGAATATGGACTCAATGGGTTCCCCTCAGGGATTGAACTCACGTTTTTGAAACCTCCTTTGTTGTTGTGGACATTGAGTATTTTGGACCATGTTAGGAGGTTGATTGAAAACATTAAGTATGTTGGCAGAAGTGTGAGGTCCTAGTAATGTGATGAGTGGTCTTGCTTGTACTATTTTAGCATCAACTACTCCATCATTAGTGACATTTTTGTTGCGAGACCAAAATCTGTTTCTATCAGTGGGGGTGTTTTGTACAATCAGATTTCTATTGGATGTTGATGTCTTAAGTTCTCCTTTTTCAATGAGATCCTTTTCTATTATAACCCCTTTTTCCACTAGTTCCAAAAAAGATGTACAACAATGTACCCTTAAGTTACTCCTTAGTTTTACATGAAGGTTTTCCTGGAACATAGTAAAATTTTGTTTTTTAGGTATTTGGATAGGACACCAGCTAGCTATATTCCTCCATCTCTAGAAGAAAGTGATGAATGTTTCACCTTCATCTTGTATTATGTGACACAAGGTTGCAATATTTATCTCGTGGTCTATTTTGAAGGAGAATTGCACAACAAACTTCTCAGCCAGTTCACCCCAAGATTGGATGCCATAGTCTAGACCTGAAAACCATTCTAGTGCAATCCCTACAAGACTTCTTGGAAATAGTCTCATAAGATACATGGGATCATAAGCGACATCTATGCATATGGTAGAAAATTCCCTTATATGTTCTATTGGATTTCGTTTGCCATTGTACTTAGGGAGATTCGGTATGACATACCCATGAGGGAAAGGGGTCATGTACAATGATCTATCAAAGGGAAATGGGCATATGTCCTTTGTTGAAAAGGATTTCTTAGTTGACACCACCATGTTGTCCATTTCTGTTTGTAGTGCTTGCATTTGTGTTTGTAAGATGTCAACCTAGGTCAACGATGTGCTAGGTGGATTATGTAGATTTTTGTATGTATTCTGAAATCCAAGGTCTCATGATGGGTTTCGATTGAACATTGGTATTTGAGGTGGGTTTGGATTCAGAATGTTAGTTAACGTGTTATGGTCTAGAATCTACATAAATTGGTTTTGACTTGGGATCTGTGTGAATGGATTCTGGGTATTGTGTTGGGAGAAGGGATTCTGATTCAGAATCTATGTAAATTGTTGTTGACTTGGTACCTGGGAGAATGGGTTGTGATTACTCACCTAGGAGAATGGATTCTGATTTGGAATCTGTGTGAATATATTTTTACTACCGATTTGGGAAGATGGATTCTGATTGCCATATTGGAATGAGGAAATGCCTCTTGTTTATGTAATCTATGGTATAGTACTAGTGACATGAGCACTAGGTATAGCCATCGATTCTGGTATGGTGCTTGTGACACTGGCATTAGGTATGGCCATTGACTGGGATATTGTACTTGTGACACTGACATATGGTGTAGAGGTTGATGTTTTAGGTCTTTTACTCCCAACAAGAGGACCGAAGGGAGTGGATGATGATCCTCCTACAGTAAAATTAAATCCTGATGTCATGTCAGATGTACCAAATGGAGACGTATGGACTATCGTACTCTGTGTAGGTGTGCCAGATGGCATAGTTATGCTGACCTGAGGTATAGTAATACTAGTAGTCATTTTATTTGTCCCTTGTGTAGGTTGAGTTTGTAAGGTGCTGATATCAAATCCTATAGGTAAGGTAGCACCTTCAACTAGCAATTTGGCTAAGTATCATTGACAATCGTTTGCTAGGTACTCATCTACGAAAGAGGTAAACTCAGGGTCCTATGCGACAGTCTCTATGTCTTCTGTTGTAATGTGACCTTGAGTGTTTCTAGTGGTGAATTTTTCTAATAGAGTCTTGTGAGGTCTTGAGGAAAATAAATTGATGAATTCATTTGGTTTCTACATCTTTTCTCTCTCTCTTCTCTTAGACCTAGTTTCAACCATGTAAGATTAGCTCAATATGAAAGGAATACAAAACTATGTCTATGGACAATATGACTCTAGTCTATGTTTTTGGGATTTTTTGAATGCAAAATAAGGAATGTTATAGGATGACACTAGTCTAAAATCTAAAGATGCAAAGTCTAAACAAGGCTCTAAAGTAATCAATTCTATAAACCCAAGATGGGGGGACCAACTACCTAAAGTCTAACCAAGGCGTCAATTTAGTTAAGTCAAGGAACCAATGTAGGATGAGGATCAAAGACAAGTTGAGTTTCCTAACTAGACTGATGAGCTAGGAGGACTCTTTGTAGGACAAAGGATAAAATGATAAGACTAGGTTCAATGACAGATTTTGCTAATGCTGATGCTATGATTTTTCTAGAGTGTAGATGGTGGACCTATCCTAAAGTTTGTAAAACTGACCTTCCTAGAAGTTTACTCTAAAGGAAAAATGTAAACAAAGATAAATGTAAAACTCAAAATCAGGACAACTATGCTAATGACTAAATGAACCTAAAGGATGCAAAATTGAGAAAAATTGTTTCCTATTTCAGTTCAAAGTTTGCTTGTGGGAAGCCAACTGAAAGACTGGTATAACCATGTTGACTAGACAGTGATTGTGAATTCTAGTTTTCTAATCAGGAAAATGTGTTGCAAGATTTCACATATGTGGTTAAGTTTACCAGTTGCGGTTAAGTTTCACAGTTGTGGTTTTTTGATGATCAATTGCGAGTTTCTGGTAAATGTTTAGTATTTGTGTTAGATAGATGCAGTCAACTTTCTAATAGATGTGACTCGTAATAGCAATTGTGACTCAAGATATAACATATGCAATTTTTTGCAAAGAAAATGCGAATCTGGTAGATGCGACTCTATGCTAAACAAATGTGACTCTAAAAATCAATTATGACCTTCTAGTGAATAGTTGTGACTCTCTGTGTATTTTCAGTGATTTGAGATGTAAAACTGATGTTGTTTTCTGTGATCAAGTTCTAGAAAACAAGGACAATCATAAAGCAAAGTGTTTTCAGTTTGATTTTGGACTCAAAGAATGTGTAATATGGCAATAGACAAGTACAATCCTAATAGGCCAGAAGGCCAAGGGTTTGTATACTTGGTATAGCCCACCGAAATACCTTGGATTGGTGATAAACACCTTTCCTTCTTGAGAGCGGATAGCTTAGAAATTTGGTGGCATTGGCTCCCCTCCACGGCTCATTAACGTCATTCGAGCACACCAATTATAGATTCTTGGGAAATGAATTCCCAAGAACTACTATCTCTACTCAAGGGGATCAGTAGTGAGTGTCTTCAGGCATGATATTGTACCCTGCACTATACCAAGCAATGGCAAAAAATGGTTGGTCTCTAAAAAAAAGGTGTTTAATACGGGCATTCCGTTCATAAGGCATGATCCATTCAGAAATAGTCCCCTTTTGGATCCATCTCATCAGAACCATACGCTTGATTCTTGGGCTTTCCCTAAGAATCCACTTTTATATACTGGCTAGAAGTCCCTTGGGTTCAAGGTGCTATCAGTTTGAGTCATCCTAGGGTGAGTACTTTTTCCCACCAAAATAGGCCCAAGTTCTAGAGTTTGTAACCATTTCTCTTACACCTAGGATCACATGGACGTGCAAGGGGAGAGGATACTTTGATGTACCAAATCATGAGGGTAATTACATAGTTGTGCTTTCGCACCAAACATAGTAAACACTTGTTAATTTTAAACCAAATGAAAGATTTTCTACACTACTAAACAATCTATTTCAAAGAATTAACTAGGGTCTTCGACATATGATCTGCAGAAAGAGTCATTAGTAATTTTCAATTTTGTCTTCATCAATCGTCCTATAGAAACTTGTTAACTCCTCACAACACACGCTAAAAATAAAAGATTAGTGAAAAAACAACCACGAAAAGGAAATTGTAAATTGAAAATCTAACCCTAAAATATACTAGTCAGATGCATCATTTTCTCTGTCAAATGTGTCTCGATATTTCACCAATCAATTGTGGCTTAGAAAATGACAGATGCATCAGAATTTTTTAGATGTGTCTCTTCTTATGTCAGATGTGGTTCAGAAATTCAATTGTGTCACTTCGTCACACTGATGCGTCTTCATGTGTCAATTGCGGTGTTTCGTCAAGTAGATGCGTCATCCCATACAAGAACTTGCAAAATGAAATAAAAGTCTGCAGAATCACAAAGATGGTGTCTTCACGTTGGGTTCACCAAATGTAATGTCCAGAAAGTGCAGAAAGAAATAGATCAGAGCAAACATACAATACAAATCTAAATGCAATATAAGTCATATCAACAAAGTATAAAGGAATTCAAAATGTAAATAAAGAAACAATCTCACCCAATCTACATTCTTCAATGATTTATCTCTGTTGTCCTTCTCTATTTCGCTTGTAGTAGTATAATTTCCCTCATATTTTCAAAGGTTTGTGCAAGTATAGCCTATGATAGTGGTTTAGCCAAAACATCGAAGATTCAAGATAGTTTCTCCAAAAATTCATAAGATTTCAAGAGATTGGAATGAAGAATGACAGATCAATTTATAGAAAATTGGTTATTTGAACGACAGGCCAAGATAAAAAGATCAATAGATGGTTGAGATTGAAAGATTAGACATGCATTATGATAACTGTCAGTAGTGACATGAGTGATACAAATTAGAAATAGAATTAAAGATTAAATAAATGGTTTAATCTTCAAGTTTGGTATTCAAAAACATAAGAATTAGCTTTACATGACAAAGATAAAGATTGATTAAAGAAACTCTCTATTTGAATGCACACACAAGGTTTAATTAATTAAATGAGAATATTTAATTAATATGCATGTACATGCAATTGAGTTAGAACTGGATGGTTGAATGATTTGACAAATAGATTACTTGAGAATGCCACTTAGACATTAAATCAAGAGTTAACTAAGCGATTTGAATAGATCTTTGAGTCAAGTAAAAGTGAATAATTAGATAACTCACACAATTATCTAAAAATAGAGGAATTCGTTAAAATGTAATTCTTGAATTAAATAATTCATTTAATTCAAGATTTCATATTTGAAGAATAATTAAATAAATAAGATTTATTTAATTAAGTGATGAAGGGATTTAACTGAATAATTAAATAAATAAAGAATTTATTTAATTATAGTTGAAGTATGATAAAGAGTAAATTAAATAAGAATTTATTTAATTTGACAAGAAGGATAAGGTTAATTAGTAACATAATTAAATAAAAAAGTTTATTTAATTAATAAAATTGAATAAAGAAAAATATGAATTAATTAAATAATTAAGATTATTTAATTAATAGAAGAATTAATAGACTATAGGGAATAATTAAACAATTAACATTATTTAATCATGACCATGGAAATACGAATTATGAAGAAATCGAAGTCGCAGGCTTAGACCAAATTTTGGTGTCTACAACTCTGACTTGGGATGCATGCCTCTCATAGAAATGATGAGATCTTAAAATATTAGGTTGAAGTAGACCATGAACAGAGGACAAAGCCAGAGAACCAAAACTAGGAGGAATCCTGGACTAGGTAGCAGGACCAAAAGACACAACCAAAGCAAACACCCCTATATACACAATGTACAAAGTCTACAACGTACATGGAAAAATAACATACTTAGGAGAAGTATAGCTTTAAGAACTGTCCATGTACTGGCAGTTCAAAATATTCACCTATTAAACTTTGAAGGAAATAAGAATCCTCCCCATGTGTGTCGGCTATCAAATAAGGGCCTACCCATAATGCTTCAAACTTTTCATGTTTACCCTTATCTTGAGCTCTCACATTTTAGGCTAACACCATACTATTTACCTCAAATTTTCTAGGAGAAGCTCTCTTATCATGTAGATGCTTAACTTGCAATTACATCTTCATATTCTTAGCACAAACTTCTCTTCTAGTTTCATCCAATTGCACCAAATTATTTATTATGTGTTGCATATCATCACATATCTCTTCATCATACTCTTGCATGAACTTATACATCTTCAACATGTTATTCTATGGAAATTTAGTATCTAGACCATATACTAAGTCAAATGGTGAATAACTAATAGCCATTTTCACAGTCACTTTATTTTCCGAGAGTGCCAATTTCAGCTTTGAGTCCTAGGCCTTTTTATTCTTCTCCATCACTCTCTTGATGATTTTCATCAAGCTCTTATTACTAGACTCATCTTGACCATTTCCTTGAGGACGGTAAGGAAAATAATAAGAGACTTGTATACCATGTTTCTCATAGAAGTCCTTGAATACATTAGACCTAAAACATAAAGCATTATCTGAGAAAATCTTCTCTGGGAGTCCAAATCTGATGAGAATATTATTCAATAGGAAATCCACCACCACCTTGCTTGTTGCTTTCTTTGTGGGTATTGCTTCTACCCACTTTGTGAAATAACTAGTGGCAACAAGGATCCATGAGTGCCCTTGACTAGATTTTTCTACTATCTCCCCAATGAAATCAATCCCCCATTATTGGAAAGGGGCTTTAACTATCATAGGCCTAAGTGGTAAATTCCTTGAAAACTTCAACTTTCCTAAAAAACTTTGACAAGCATCACAAGTCTTAACAAACTTGTGAGCATCCTTAAGAATAGTAGGACACTAGAATCCTATTCTTAAAATCTTGTGTGTAGTGGTATTTTCCATGTAATCACCACCACACACCCCATTATGCATTTCCTATGAAATTTCTAGTGCCTACTTTCCATCATCACATTTGAGAAGTAGACCATCTAGGAATCTACACCATAGTCATTGTCAATAATCGCATACTTGATGGCATGCAACTTCAATGTTATATTGTCATTGTCAGCCATGTCTGCAAGGCACTACAAAGTCTATAAGCACTCTACAATTCTTTTATACCATCCAGATATTTGCATATCACAGATAGGTGCAACATCAATAACTTCTACCTAATTGATCTGGTTAGCCTCCAAATTAGCTTCTCTCATTAATTTTGCTAGGCCTTGACCTGTTGTTGACTTTCTCTTTGTGGATATTTGTCCTTGATTTCAAAACTTATAATATGGCCTTTTGGGCTTGGCATGTTTATTGGTTTAGTTTTGGCACTTTGGTGTTATGACTCATGGAATTGATATTGTGATACTTCATTCAGTATCCTAGCTATGGACAAAATTATTACTTTGGTTTACATTCAGATTTGTTATATCATGTGGTACTGATCAGGTTGAGCTTCATGTGCAAATAAAGGTTATCTTGCCTATACAGGTGATTGCATTACTACATCACTACTCAGATGGAAGGTAATATATTTTTGGTTCTATGGTATTTGGCATCAGTTCACATGAGGAATATTTATTGCTCACAAAGTTCATAAACAATTATATTTGTATTATTAAGTTGGCTATTGTATATAGCTTCATCAATATATAGCTTCACATTTTACTTGGGTTCAATATTATATCAGATTTTTATTGCATATGTTATAGTTTGATTCAAAGTGCATAACACCTTCCATAATCCTTACCAGGCTCATCATGATACAATAGTCATATTTTTTATTCATATTGGTTTGTTAATGTTTAAAATACAAGCCATTTAAATGGTTGTTGGTGGTCATGTTCGGGCTTCACTTCATTTCATACAAAGCTTACCATACATTTTTTAATTGATTTCATGCCTTTATTCACATACTATTTAAAATTCAAACATTTAGCATTATGGATACCAAGTGCATATCTTATTTAATGTTTTTGGTCAACCATTTTGCATGGTATCGGGCTCCACTTAATGTTTGGCATAAAAAATGATATTTATTTAAATGGTATCGAGTTTTAGTTGGCTTTGGTAGTGACATAGTCAAAGAGTGACTTGGATAGTCATTTGTTAGAATGTTGTTCTCCATGGAATTACATGTGGGAAGTGCTTTGGAACTTGATTATAGCATTATGATGTCGGTGTTTGATGGAATTCAAAATGATTCCAATTCGGTTTGTGGACTCCAAATGATTATTGTTCTTTGTTGAGTACTCGATGGTAAAGGAAAATAGGGAAAATTCATTGTTATGATTTTTTCATTTCATATTGCAAAGTCTAAACCCTAGCAGCGACGACATGGAAGGTATGAGACTACAATTTGCAACTGGATTTGAAGCTGGAAGCTAGAAGAATTTCAGTGAGACTGTTATAAGAAGTTTGCATAGTCAGCTAGTAAAAGTTTCGTCACCCTAACAAGCATTTTGTTGGCTTCAAAGGTAAATGATTTCATGGTTAAGTTTTTTTGTTGAGGTTGTAAAATTTGTTAGGGGTTAATCATAGTTTTCATTAACTCAATTCTATTTAAGGGGTTTTGAGTTGCATTTATCGACATATTATTGTTTTTTTGTTGTTTTTCTTAAAAATACCTTGATGGGTATCATGATAAAACATTATTGCTCTTACCAGTTTATAAACCCTAGTTGTTTGATATGGGTTTTGAAAAAACATAACTGTTTATACATTCGTTGTATATATACTTGGCATAAACACATGACATTGTGATGAGATGAAATAGTTTGAACAAAGTATTGTTTATTGTGATATCATTTTGTAAAGAGGAAAAGTGGGCTCATATTTTTTTCATCTATGGTTGTATTACATAGATTATGTTGAGTTGGCCATTATTGCAAAATCATTTTGTATCCTATTGTATTTTTGTAACTACAAATAGTCATTGTAGTTATAAGGTTCTAACAGGTTACAATACCTTGATTTTTTGATGAATTTGGTGCTTTAGAAAAGTTATTGTAGTTGGCGCTCCACATTGTAACAGAGTTGGTTCTCTTTTGACTGAATAAAAGGATCAATTTACGAGTGGTTTTTTTATACCCCAAGAGGGTATTTCCACTCAGGAAATCTTTGTGTTATGTGATGTTATTTTGTCTCTCATTCTATTTCAAGTTAACATGCTCAATTAGTCAATGCTCTGATACTTTTAGTTTGTTTAAAAGACAATTTAAGTTTGTTCAAAAATCCTTCCATAAAGCAAGTTAAATCTGCATTGTGTAGAGTTGAAGTCCTATTTCAAAAAGCATAAATAATGTTGTTCACAATTTGATGGAACAATGCTACATGATGCTTTTAATATGAGTTGATTCTCTTGCATATCTTTCTACAAAGTTTAAGAGTTCATTTCTTTGGTTAAATCTTCCACATTGTTTCAAGGTCAAAACATTTAAGTTGTGCATTCAAATCAAAGAGTACAAAAATTATATCACTCTGATTCACCCCCCCTCTTAGAGTGAATTCACTTCCAACAAGTGGTATTAGAGTGTAGGGTCCTACATTAGGTTTCATACCTAGGATTGATTTTCATCTTGGAAGTTGGTCATAATGGAACATGCACCTAAAGGTTCATCTATTACGAGAGCTCCTCTATTTGATGGCACTAATTATGTGTTTTGGAAAATCAGAATGGAAACATATTTGATTTCTCTAGATCTTGATGTCTAGAACTTAATGTGTAGTAAAGATGTTGTAGCTGATGTCATACCTACAAATCATGATGAGAAAAGAAAATATGAAATGAATGCAAGAGCTAAACATGCATTGTTGTGTGGTTTGACGAAAGATGTATTTGTCAAAGTCATGCATTGTAAATATGCATATGACATTTGGGAAAAGCTTGAAAAAAATTATCAAGGAAATGAAAAAGTTAAGAAATCCAAAATCCTTACTCTCAAGAGTCAATTTCAAGAAATGAGAATGAAGGATGATGAAAAGATTGTTGATAATTTATTAAGGATAGATGAAGTTGTCAATGGAAGAAGAGGTCTACGTGAAACAATTGCAAAGTCTAATGTTGTTCAAAAAGTGATTAGAACCTTGCATCCTAAATTTGAGTCTAAATTTTCTACTCTTGAAGAAAAGAAGCATTTTGATTCACTTACCTTGGAAAATTTACAAGGCATATTAATAGCATATGAAATGAGGATAGGAAGCTCTACTTCAACATCTAAAGAGATTGATTTTAAAGCAAAAAGTAAAGAAGAATTAGATAGTGAGTCAGAATTTTTGGATGCTTTAGAAGCTCTTTTAGTAAGGAATTTGACAAAGAAATATAAAGGAAAAATTCCATTCTAATGTTTTAATTGTGGCAAAGTTGGTCACTTTGTAGCTAAATGTCCTTATCCAAATAAAATGAATGATGATGATAAAGTAGAATAATAGTTTAAGAAAAAGTCTTGGAATCCTAAAAAGAAATTTAACAATAATATCAAAAAGAAAAAGAGTCTCTTTAGCAAAGAAGACTCAGATGTTGAGACAGATGAGTCCTTAAATGAAGAAGATGAAACATTATTCATGGCTAAAATTTTTGCACCAAAGGATTCAAGCAATCAGTCAAAAAGTCAAACAAAAAATCAATCTGAATTAGAAGTAAGTCTTGAAGGTGAGTTACTTTGTGCTCTACAAGAAATCAAAAAATTAAAGAAACAAGTTTCTTCACAAGAGCAAAGTCCAAATAAGGTAATTACATCTTTATAAACTGAACTTGATAATTCTAGGAGAACTATAGACAATCTTAAATCAGTTCTTGCTGATAAAGATAAGGAAATCTAGAAGCTTGAAAAGGAAGTAGTGACACTTAAGAAACAAGTAGAATGTTATGAAATAACTCTACATTTAAATGATTTTCTTGGAAAGAAAAAACAACGTAAGGACATGATAGGTATTAGTTTCAATACTAGTGAATGTTCAAATCAGAACTTCAAAACAGTTGGTAAGAAGCAATCTTTTGAGCATGAAAGAAACACTATTAGATTCAATGCATTTTTTCATGGTTATTGCTTCTACTGCAATAAATTTGGGCATAAAGTGAACAATTACAGATTCATATTGTCTAGAACACCTAGATTTGGTCACAAACAATTCTTTGGTTTTCCAAATACAATCAAATGTTTCAAATGCAACACTATTGGTCATACATCAAAACAATGCAAACAAAATACACCTATCACAGAGAAATTTTGGAGACCCAAGTTTGTTCTAAGTGTAGAGCAATATATGCTGGTGAAAACTACCTTTATCTCTAAGAAGAAGGAATTTTGGGTGTTGGATAGTGGTTGTTCAAACCACATGATTGGTGATAAAGATAGGTTCTTGAAACTTGAAGATTATGAAGGAGGATTTATCAAGTTTGGTGACAACTCAGGTATTCAGATAAAAGGTAAAGGTTCTCTACTTCTAAATGATGACACACCAATCTATGATGTGTATTATGTAGAAGGATTGAAACATAATCTTTTAAGTGTTAGTCAGATTTGTGATAATGGATACCAAGTCACATTTGGTGCACAAGGTTGTGAAATAAAAAACAACAAATATGGTAAAACAATTGCAATTGGTTTGAGAACTTTTGGAAACATTTACAATCTTCTTGACTCTTCTAATCATGAAAGCAGTGAAGGTATGTGTCTTATGGGTCAACTGGAAGAAAACTGGTTATGGCATAAACATTTAGGGCATATAAACTTTGACAATCTAGTTAGAATTAGTAAAAATTAGAATCTAAGAGGCTTGCCTGTATTGAGTAAACCAAAAAATATAGTGTGTAAAGAATATATTAAGGGAAAACAAGCTAAGGTGAGCTTTAAATATAAGCAACATTATTCTACTAAACCATTGCAGCTTGTACACACTGATCTCTATGGTCCTACTAGGACTGAGTCAATAAATGGTGAGAAATACTTCATGTTATTTGTAGATGACTATACAAGGATGGTTTGGGTAACCTTTCTCAAACATAAATCTAAAAATTTTGACAGATTTAAAAAATTTCGTAAGATGGTTGAGAAATAATCTTATATGAAACTGAAACATTTAAGATTAGACAAAGGAGGTGAATATACATCTCAAGAATTCATTGATTATTGTGAGCAACATGGCATAAAAAGGCAATATGCTATTGTAAGGACACGTCAACAGAATGGGGTTATGGAGAGGAAAAATAAAAAAGTGAAAGAAATGGCTAGAACAATGTTAGATGAAGCCAAACTACCATATAGGTACTAGAAAGAATTTTTTCATACAACTGTTTACATTGTAAATAGAGTACAAATAAGGGTGAAATCCAACTTCACTCCATATGAGATTTGGTATGGTAAATCTGCTTCTATTAATTACTTTAGAATATTTGGCTATAAATGCTTTATTAAAAGAGATGATGAAAATTTAGGAAGCTTTCAGTCTGAATCTGATGAAGGCATCTTTTTAGGTTATTATACTCATAACAAAGCCTATAAATGTTTCAATAAAAGGCTGAATAAGATTGTTGAATCTATTAATGTGAAGTTTGATGAAAGATTGCTCCTAGATTCTGATCATGTGTAGGATGATGAAGAGGAGATTATGGTAGATATTGATATCACTCCTAAATATTTTGAAGCAGTTGATTCACAATAGGAAGATGACTCAAATTCTAAAATAATACCTCCAAAAACACCTTCAAAAATTGTTATGAGGAATCATCCTCAATATCTGATAATTGGAGATAAAAGTGCAGTAGTTTTAACTAGGAGAGAAAAAGTTGATGAAATTTTGAAAATTGCTTAACATTTTTGTTTGATAACTAAATTTGAGCCTAAAACTATTACTGATGCCTTAAATGATGATTGCTAGTTGAATGCAATGCAGGAAGAAATCAGTCAAATTGAAAAGAACAAAACTTTAGAATTAGTCCCAAGACTTGATGACAAGAATGCCATAGGTAGCAAGTGGGTATTTAGGAACAAACTAGATGAATGTGGAAAAGTGGTTAGAAACAAAGCATGTTTTGTGTGCAAAGGATATGCATAACAAGAAGGTTTTAATTTGGTGAAACTTATGCACCTGTAGCTAGAATTGAATCCATTAGCATCTTCTTGGCATATTCTTGTTTTAAGAATTTTAAGGTATATCAAATGGATGTCAAAACTACTTTTCTAAATGGATATTTGGATGAGGAAGTTTTTATGGAACATCCTAAAGGGTTTGTTGTACACGATAAGCCTAATCATGTTTACAGGTTCAAAAAGGCCTTATATGGTCTAAAAAAAGCTCCTAGAGCTTGGTATTATAGATTGGATACACATTTAATAGAAAATGGATTCAAAAGAGGTGGTGTGGATAATAATATTTATGTTAAATAGGAAGGTAATGATATTATGGTTGTTGAGGTATATGTAGATGATATAATCTTTACCTGCAAAAATGATGCCTTATCTAAAAAGTTTTTAGAGACCATGGAATCAAAATTTGAAATGTCAATGTTAGGTGAACTAACATTCTTTCTTGGTCTTCAAGTTTCATAACTTGAATAGGGAATACTTTTGTCACAAAAAAAATATGCAAAATAAATATTGAAAAGGTTTCAAATGGATGATTGTCCTCCAGTAAGTACACCAATGGTGACTGGCTGTAAGTTATCTAAAAATGATGATTCTCCTGGTGTTGATCAATTTGATTACAGGTCAATGATTGGCAGCTTGTTATACTTAACTGCCTCTAGACCAAATTTAATGCAAGTTGTTTGTATGGTCTCTAGATTCCAATCTACACCAAAATAGTCCCATCTTACTATTGTAAAAAGAATATTTAAGTATATCTAGGGTACTCTTGACTTTGGTCTTTGGTATCATAGGAATAATGATTTTACTATAATGGCTTTTACTGATGTTGATTGGGTTGGTTGTCTTGATGATAGAAAAAGCACTAGTGGTGCAACTTTTTATCTTGGAGATTGTCTTGTTTCCTAGCACAACTTGTTGAAAGAATTCAGTCTAGATTGGGAGTTCTCTCTCAATCACTACTCTCTTAATCTTCCATCATTGCTTTAGGAGGAGCTTTCTTAGCTCTCCTTGCAACTTCTTACTACTTTTATGATTTATTTGTTGCTTCATTTCTCTATTTGCAGCTAGTTCAATTAATGGTTTTTGGTATTTCATTGATTATCCTTTGTCCTTGCGACAAAAAAAGGGGGAGAAATATGAGTGATTCATTGGTAGACTTGCATACTAGCATCTTTTGGTTTTGCATTGATGTGATTTGATTGGAAGTTCATTTTAGATGAGATTTGTTTGTTTCAAATGGCTCTTGAGTCTTTTTTCCATCAAGGACAAAGGGGGAGTTTGTTGACTTTCTGTTTGTGCATATTTATCCTTGATGTCAAAACTAATAATATGGCACTTTGGCCTTGGCATGTTCAGTTCTAGAACTTTAATGTTATGACTCATGGCATTGATATTGTGATACTTCACTTAGTATCTTCACTACGGACATAATTATTGCTTTGGTTTACATTCCGATTTGTTATATCACATGGTACTGATCAGGTTGAGCTTCATGTGCAAATAAAGGTTATCTTGCTTATATAGGTGATTGGATTATTACATCACTACTCAAATGGAAGGTAATATGTTTATGGTTCTATGATATTTTGCTTTAGATCACATGAGGAATATTGCCAGCTCACAGAGTTGATACATAGTTATATTTGTATTCTTAAGTTGGCTATTGTATATAGCTTCATCGATATACAACTTCACATTTTACTTGGGTTCAATATTATATCAGGATTTTATTGCATATCTTATAGTTTGATTCAAAGTGCATAACACCCTACATAATGCTTATCGGGCTCATCATGATACGATAGTCATATTTTTTATTGCATATTGGTTTGTTAATGTTTAAAATACAAGCCATTTAAATGGTTGTTGGTGGTCATGTTCGGGCTTCACTTCATTTCATACCTAGCTTACCATACATTTTTTTATTGATTTCATGCCTTTATTCACATAATATTTAAAATGTTAACATTTAGCATTATGGATATCAATTGCATATCTTATTTAATTATTTTGGCCAACCATTTTGCATGGTATCAGGCTCCACTTAATGTTTGGCATTGACATTGATATTTATTAAAATGGTATTAGGTTTTACTTGGCTTTGGAAGCAACATAGTCAAAGAGTGACTTGGACAGTCATTTGTTAGAATGTTGTTCTTTGTGGCATTACATGTGGGTAGTGGTTTGGCACTTGATTATAGCATATTATTATGTTGGTGTTTGACGGAACTCAATATGATTACAATTTGATTTGTGGACTCCAAATGATTATTGTTCTTTGTTGAGTACTTGATGGTAAAGGAAAATAGGGAAAAGTCATTGTTATGTTTTTTTCATTTCATACTGAAAATTCTAAACCCTAGCAGCACTGACATGGAAGGTATGAGACTATAGTTTGCAGCTAGATTTGAAGCTGAAAGCTAGAATAATTTTAGTGAGACCGTAATAAGAAGTTTGCACAGTTAGCTGGTAAAAGTTTGGAAGCCCTGAAAGATATTTTGTTTCAGTTTCAAAATGTTTTTATGTTGGCTTCAAAGGTAATTGTTTTGTGGTTATGTTTTTTGGTTGAAGTTCAAAAATTTGTTAAAGGTTAATCATAGTTTTTATTAACTCAAGTCTATTCAAGCGTTTTTTAGTGGGATTCATCGACATTTTTTTTAATGTGGTTATTCTTAGCAAACGCTCGATGGGTATCATGATAAAACATTATTTCTCTTCCCAGTTGATAAACCCTCGTTGTTGGATATGGGTTTTGAAAAAACATAATTGTTTATACATTCGTTGTATATATACTTGGCAGAAACACATGACATTGTGATGAGATGAAATAATCTGAATAAAGTATTTTTATTGTGATATCATTTTGTAAAGAGGAAAAGTGGGCTCATATTGTTTTCATCTCTGGTTGTATTACTGAGATTATTTTGAGTTGGCCCTTATTGCAAAATTATTTTTTATCCTTTTGTAATTTTGTAATTGTAGATAGTCATTGCAGTTATAAGGTTCTAATGGGTTGCAATACCTTGAGTTTTTGATGAAGTTAGTGCTCCGCATTGTAACAGAGTTGGTGCTCTTTTGAATGAATAAAAGGATCAGTTTACAAGTAGTTTTTTATACCCCAAGAGGGTTTTTCAACTCAAGAAATCTTTGTGCTATGTGATATTATTTTTTCTCTCATTCTATTTCAAGTTAACGTGCTAAATTAGTGAATGCTCTGATACTTTTAGTTTGTTTAAAAGACAATTTAAGTTTGTTCAAAAATCCTTCCTTAAAGCAAGTTAAATTTGCATTGTGTAAAGTTGATGTCATGTTTCAAAAAGAATAAATAAGGTTGTTCACAATTTGATGGAACAATGCTACATGATGCTTTTAATATGAGTTGATTCTCTTGCATATCTTTCTGTAAAGTTTAAGTGTTCATTTGTTTGGTTAAATCTTCCACATTGTTTCAAGGTCAAAACATTTAAGTTGTGCATTCAAATCAAAGAGTTTAAAAATTATATCACTCTGATTCACCCCCCCTCTTAGAGTGAATTCACTTCCAACACCTCTTACTAATTTGGTGATTTGAACATCAATGTTAAATTATTGGATCCTTTTGATACATCTACATCTTTTTCCTGTTGTCTCTTGTTGAGTGAAAATATCTTTCACAATAACACTTGGTACAAAAGCTATGACAATAGTTCCTTGTAGATAAGTCTTGAAGTTCTTTACAACCTTTACCAAAGCATATGCTTGCTTCTCAGTAGTGTCATATTTCAGCTCTACAGATTGTAAAGACTTGCTAAAAAATGCAATGCTCTATTCAAAGCCCTCCTCATTTTTCTGTAATAGAATAATTGCAATGGTATGAAAAGAAGCAAAAGATAAAATGTGCATCGGCTTAGAGAAGTTAGGAGACTTCAAAATTGGAGTTGAGCTTTGATAGCTTGTTTAATTTTCTTAAAAGCCTAACTAGGCTCCTCACTCCAAAGTACCTTTTTTCCCTTCTTCAACATCTTGGAAATAGGTCGTGTGATTTCTACAAAGTTAGACACAAACCTTCTTAGAAAATTTATTTTTCCAAAAAATGATTGAATGCGCTTGACATTTTCTGGCTGAGGGATCTTGTCTATTTCTGCTACTCTTTTAGGGTCTATCCTTACTCCTTCTTTAGACACAATGTGCCCTAGCAACTTTCCCTCAGTGACCCCTGAACTGTTGATTTTTGGCTCTCTAGGACTTCTCCAACTCTTCTAGGGTTTTTCACCTAAAAGGACAGAGGTAGGGAAAAAAATGCTAACTAGTTGTGCCATAGAAAATTGGACCCTCTTGAGAAAAGAAACAATTTCACACATAATTAGACCCACTTTTGAGTCCCTTCACATCATTTCCCTTTAACAAAGCATTTATAGGCCCCTTAGACCCTTTAATTTTGATCTAGAGGCTTGTTTCACCTGAGAAATCACATAAAACCTGACAGACAACATTTAATTACAACATATCCTGACAACCCACCTTTAAACAATAGTAGTGGGACCCATTCACCACCTTGGGTGAATGAGTCCCCTTTGGTGGGACCCATTTTCCAAGGGTGGAAAATGAGTCCCCTTTGAGGGAAAATTCAAAATTAAGCAAAAAATCAATAAATTTAACTTTTATTTCTACTAAATGACAACCCCTTAGGTCTAATTAATAGGAAATAAGGTGTTGTTGCTTATAAATACTCATTTTAAATCATTTCACACATATTTTATCATCTTTTTATCATATCTCAAGAGTATTTTTTAGAGTTAAGTCTTCTACAACAAGATTCATTAGCAAAAGTTGAAGTTTTAGGGCAGTAAACTAGGGTTTTTGTAGGTCTTGAAGCTCACTTCTATTTTCAAGATTCAACATTGCAAGGGGTTCATGATGGATGCCTATGCTGAATCATGAAGAAATATAGGGTGAACAAGTGCAACTAGCTACCAAATCATGCCTAAGGACTTGGTTTCCTAATGATTCCATCTTCCATTTTCACTCTATCTTTAGATTAAGGTGTACATCTTTTTTGTTTATAATTTGCATGTCATTTCATTCCTATTTTGCATGTGTTATAAGGTTTCTAGGGTTGAGATCTTGCATCATATTAATAATCTTTGCATTTCTTATTCTAGATCAATAGAATAGGGTTTTTGTTATGATTCAAAATTTCCAAGTCTTTAACACATCTAAGGCTAGGGTTTACTCAAATTTTTCTCTATTCAAGGATTAATTACCCAACTAGGGGTTTGACAAAGAAAACCCCCCCTATTAGACCAAAATTTTCAAGTTGTTTTGTAGGAATTTTTTGAGATCTGAGATCAAATATTCATTACAAATTGTTGTGCAAGTGTCAAGGTCCAGAACAAAATTTTGAAGTTGTAGAAATTCCAAGGTGGACTAATTCGCGTTGCTTGGTGAATGAGTCCCTATTAAGGGGAAAAACTAAGTCAGATTCAGATCTAGGCTCCTGACTATCAGAAAATAGATTCTATGGAGAAAAGTCCCAATCTGGGACTGATTCGCCCAAGGTGGCGAATGAGTCCCATTCAACCTATGTATGAACCAAGATCCTAGCACCCGTAAAACATAAATAACACACTCATTAGAATATTGAAATGAAAGTTATAATCTAAGTTCCCCATGAAATCGATTTGCAAAGCTTAAATTAGGAAATAAAATGAAGAACATAATAAGAAAGCAATAAAATAGATTGAATCCTAATTAAACAAGGAAACTCTTGATCCCATGGGGGAATTGGTGCCAATTTTATGTGAAAATTGTCCCTTTCCCAAATCCAATGATGCAATGTTGATGATTGATGAAGAGTGATCCACTTTGTTGAAGATTCAATGAAGCTTCATGATGAAAAATCTGCATAACCTAGCTAAGATTTGATGAAATGGATGAGAATTGCTATGCTTGAGTATGGATTTGAGTATAATAACTTTTCTCAAATTGTGGATGCTAAAATGAAGAATGAGACCTCTTATTTATATGATGATAAGTTGGAGAAATTCCCAAAATGAAGCAATGTAGGACTAAAATTCAACCAATGGCAAGGTGCCACTTGTCCAAATGTGAATGGATGGAGGATGTGCACATTTTGATGAATGTGCCCATTAATGCATAAATTTGAAATTTTAAAATAGTGAAATTACAAGGTGGATGAAGAGTCAAATAGAGTAATGGCCACTTGGCTCAATGCAAAAGGACTTGGAAGATGAAATAAATGTATTGTTGGAAGGACTAAGTCCACTTGGATTTGAATTCAAATTTGAAGGAATATTCTCTATTATTCCCTATTGGGAGAAAATAGAGATTTAATAAATGAATTAAATCTATTTTCATGTGCAAGTGGAAAAAGCTAGAGGATGGGACATGAATGAAGATTAAATTAATCAAGGATTAATTAATTTAATGAAGGATTAGATGATGTGACAAATTTAACTTAGATTTATAGGTTAATTTAAATCAAATATGAGAAAAATGTGATAAAGATTAATTAAATAAAGATTTTTTATTTATTTAATTAAAGGAGATGGAGTTACATTAAAAAAAAAAAAGGTTTTAATTTATTTTATTTAATAGGTGTACTTTAGAGATTTAACCAAATAAAATGAATTACTTAATTAAACAGGGAAATAGGGTTAATTAAATCAACCAGTCTGATCTAATTAACCGTATTTCCCTATTTAATTAAGTAATTCATTTTATTTGGTTAAATCTCTAAAGTCTGCCTATTAAATTAAATAAATTAAAACTTTATTTAGTTTAATCTAACTCCATCTCCTTTAATTAAATAAATAAAAAATCTTTATTTAATTAATCTTTATCACATTCTTCTCATATTTGATTTAAATTAACCTATAAATCTAAGTCAAATTTGTCACATCATCTAATCCTTCATTAAATTAATCAACCCTTGGTTAATTTAATCTTCATTCATGTCCCATCCTCTATCATTTTCCACTTGCACATGAAAATAGATTTAATTCATTTATTAAATCTCTATTTTCTCTCAACATGGCATAATAGAGAATATTCCTTCAAATTTGAATTCAAATCCAAGTGGACTTAGTCCTTCCAACAAGACATTTATTTCATATTCCAAGTCCTTTTGCATTGAGCCAAGTGGCCATTACTCCATTTGACTCTTCATCCACATTGTAATTTCACTATATTCAAATTTCAAATTTATGCATTTATGGGCACATTCATCAAAATGTGCACATCATCCATTCACATTTGGACAAGTGGCACCTTGCCATTGGTTGAATGTTATTCCCACATTGCTTCATTTTGGGCATTTCTCCAACTTGTCATTCTATAAAGAAGAGGTCTCATTCCTCATTATAGCATCCATAATTTGAGAAAAGTTATTATACTCAAATCCATACTCAAGCATAGCAATTCTCATCCATTTCATCAAGTATTAGCTAGGTTATGCAGATTTTTCATCATGAAGCTTCATTGAATCTTCAACAAAGTGGATCACTCTTCATCAATCATCAACATTGCATCACTAGAGTTGGGAAAGGGCCAATTTTCACATCAAATTGGCACCAATTCCCCCATGGGATCAAGAGTTTCCTTGTTTAATTAGGATTCAATCTATTTTATTGCTTTCTTATTATGTGCTTCATTTTATTTCCTAATTTAAGCTTTGCAAATGGATTTCATGGGGAACTTAGATTCTAACTTGCATTTCAATCTTCTAATGAGTGTGCTAAATTTGTGTTTTGAGGGTGCTAGGATCTTGGTTCATACATTTGGCACTCGAATGAGGGCTTGAATCACACATCTAACACATTTTTTTTTATCAATTTTGTTGTTTTTCAATAGTTCTATTCATTAGCCTATGTTACAGCACATCCGCAAGATCTTCCAGTGCATCAACACTCTATTATGGTGTATCCAGGCCTTGTTTTGGCACTTCTGAGCACTGTTTTGGTGCTTCTGAGCACCGTTTCGGTGCTTCTAAGCATTCTTTTGGTGCATTGAGCATTCTTTTGGAAGATCTAAGCATTCTTTTGGCACTCCTGAGCATTGTTTTGGCACTTCTGAGCACTATTTTGGTGCTTCTAAGCACTATTTTAGTGCTTTTATAGTCAGTTTTAAAATGACCATATCTTGGTCATACAAAGGTCTTTTTGAAGCTTTTTTTTTGTAAATGGGGTAGAATTTCGTAATCTATCCAATGGTGTAGGTGTTTCTTAACTTTTATGGAATTAAAATTTTCAATTTTACATCTAAAGTCAAATCGCATTATAACTTGGTCTAAGTTGTAGAGTTTTTATGCTTAATGATTCATCTAACCCTTATATCCTCTTGTTTCTTGATCTCATCTAACTTTTTGAGCACTTTTTCAGGTTAGGAAATAAAAAAGGGGAGTAGGAAACAAAAGAAAATCTTCTTATGACATCATTTCTCTATTTTATCAAGTGTCTTTAGACACTCTTGGAAGCAATTATAATTCCAAGTTTAAGGATTTTATCTCTTCAAGCTTTTAGGACTCAATAGATTTCAATTTGGGCTCTAAAAAGAACAAGACAAAAGGATTAAAAAGAACCTTAGGAAAATTTACTAGATTTTGTTTAAGGTTAAGAATTGAACAATAAAATCTCACACTTCTTTTGGTGCACTAAAAATAATTCACTTTTGCTTTGTGGATTTAAAATGAACATGTGTCCTTTGTGCTTTGTAATCTCTTTTACAAATTAATCTCATCTAAAAAGGTGTATGCACTTCTCTCATAGTTCACAATGATTTGGAGAATCAAAACACTTTTTGGTGATATTAAGTTGCATAAAATATTGCCTCCACATTTAAATTTGGGATTAAAATTGAACACATCTTGTGAGTGTGAGTGGAACGTATTGTGTGTGTTCTCTCTTTATTTCTCAACAAAGATCGATTGAACTATGGATATGTTTGATTTATTTTTCTTATCTTAGAGGGCCTACCTTGGGGAAAAATTACTTACCCAAGGGAACAACCCAACAGGTAACACACTAAAGGAAATTGTATTTCTAGCTAGTTTATAAAACTGGGTACTGGAACAAAGGCCAATATTATGCGGTTGGTTCTGATGAGAAGGGTAGCAATGGTCTCTCACCTTGATGGGTCAACTCCTAAAAATGGAAAGTCTAAATTAAATCCCTTGTTGCAGAAATTACAAAATCCCTATCCATTTGTTGGTGCAAGAATGGTCGTTCTGAAGCCACTCCACACTTTTATAGTTTTTAGTAGAAATGGAAAGTATGTCATGGGAGTTTCATGGGTATTGGTGCTTGGCTGCCCTGTATAAGTGAGTGTTGTGGAGGGGATCTAGTGGGGTTAAGTATCTAACCATTCAATAAAAATAAGTGTAGTTGGACTTGTCCAAGTGGGGACTCACCAAATATTGTCTCAAATATCCATAGGGTTGTACTTGTTCTTGAAATCATAACATATTGCTTGATCAAAAACATTGGAAAAAAAACATTTTTTACATGAGCATAAAATATTAAACCCTTTAGGGGAAGCAAATATCCTTGAATGAATTCATATGCCCTTGCTTGCCCTTGGGATTCATATCCTTAGAGGTTTCTAGGCATTTTAATTTTATCTCAATTTTCTCCTACTAAAGTAAATATTAGGTAACTCTTGCTTTGATTTATCTTATTTCCACATGATACACTTTGTGGGATGAGAAGAACTTAAGAAATTAGACATATAGTTTCAAAAACCTAATCAAGAAGTGTGGATGTGGTAAAATAAATTCATTAACCAAGATTTACTCAAATTGGACCCCACACATGTGATTGGCATCTTTTGGTCATATGGTTTTCATGCAAACATTGGTCTTTTGGTTTGAACTACTTTTTTGGGAAAAGCATGTTCTTCAATATCTTGGTCTTGTAAAAAAGGTTCTGGTTAGGTTCATTTAGGATCAAATCAAACACTTCATCCATTCCAAAAAATTATCATCTCATCCTGCAAACATCTTTAGAGCTTCAGAAACATCATTATCTAGACTTGGGTACATCCTTAAACCAAATCAAAATAATTTGTTTAGTTAGGTGTGTTTGGATGAATCCTTCCACACACACTTAGTTAAACTATCACCTCTTTGAACAAGTTCATCCTAAGATAATGTATGGCATCTTAGGGTTTACAGGTTCATTATCCAATCAAAACCAATCAAAATCAAATCCTAAAGTATAGCATTGATCCAAAGTTCCTAAACATTAAACACCCATATCATTCACCCCTTTCATCCTTCATCTCATCATTAGTCCTTATAGGTCACTTTTGCAACAAGGTCGTAACACAAGAACATGGAATATAAAATTGATCCATACATCATGAGTGATCTAAGTCAATTGAACTTTCAAAACCTTACAATGTCGATTAATTATCAAAACTCACATTGATACAATCCGTACATGGGATCATTATCCCCTACAAACCTCAATGGTTCAACAAATGTGAGTATGCCCAGTCAAGAGTTTGGAACATCTTTCCCAATGGTAGATTTAAATCCAAGTCCAAACCTAAAAATCTATCAACCAAACACTCAATGCATGAGTCTTCCACAAAACAACATAATCCCACCAAATCCATACATTTCAAATGCCAATATACCAACTACAAGTTTTCCAAACATGAACATTTCAAATCCACACTTGGTAAAGTTTTGGATAGATATGTTTACAAATCACATGAATGTTGTTCAAAATCCATCACACCCATATTTCCCCCACCTTTCATAATACCAATGACCCATCATCATCATCATTTCATGTAGCACCACAAACCTCTCTCCCCATGACCTCACAAGGTGAAGGTGACTTATTTGGACTAGGGGGAATTTTTGATCAAACATCACCATTTCCCCAAGGGAGCATGCCACTCACTTTCCCACCACTCCCACCCTTTCCATTAACATTAGTATCACCTCTTGGTTTGGGGCTTCCTTTGCTACCACTACTCATCCAAAACATCCCCCAGCCATCAATCAAGGCATCATACCAAATCCTCCCCCCTTGCCATCGATATCACAACAGCAGATGGAAACCATCCCCATAGCACAAGAAACCAACACATCATCTATCATCCCTCAAAACATGGTCTCTCAAGGACTAACCATATTGATCGTACCATCCACCACTAAAATTCTAATCATCAATACGATGGTACCTCTTATAACCACAACAAGCACTATTCCAAAACCACCTCCGACACCACCACCACACAAACCAAACACATCAAACCAATACAACATTGTGTTGCAATCTTCTCAGTAGGCTACTTATTAGAAGGCACTCCAACAAAACCAAAATTGACAAGCTGCACAAGCTACTCAAGTTGCCCAAGCCACACTACAAGCCCAACAAGCACAAGCCTAGGCTCAAGCGCAAGTGCAAGTTCAAGCCCAATACCAAGCCCAACAATAAAATGTTGTTCAAAATCCTAACAAAATGTTAACAACTCCATGTATCGATCCAAGTCAATGACCACATGATCAAGACCTATCCATCTGAAGATCAAATCAACATACATCAAAAGTCACTTTTTGATCATGATAAGAATCCCTCAATAATATTTGAAAATGATCTATTTCAAGGAGTGTTATCATTATTTGATCCTGTAATCAACAATCCATTGACCAATGATCATGTTGAAAATGTCTCTACATCACCTAATGAGTTAGAGGACATATCTCAAAAATTTATTCTAAAGCAAGATCAACATCTTTCACCAAAGTCTAGCAATGGTCCTTTCCAGGACATATTGACATCCTTCGACCTCATGATTAACGATATTGAAGGAATCTTCAACTCCAAACTTGATCCAAATTCATTCAAAGATCAAGAGCATATTGAGCGACTTCCTATTGGGTATGTGCAGGATCATCACGGAAAAAATAGGCCCTTAAGTGGCAAAAAATTTAGAAAAATCAAAGTTAGGCAACTTGACATAAAAACTTGAATAACTTATCTATATTATTTCAAAAATATGTAAGAATAGAATCTATAGCAAATTGAATTTAGTTTCTAAACTACTAGGTTTGTTTTAAAAAAAAAGAAAATCTATTTGGTGAAAGTTTGAAATTTCAATGCAATAGTACTTAAATTTCAAGGAAAAAATAAGAAGTAGGTGTCTGTCTAACCACCCTAACTACAATAAAATGATTCACCTTAAAAAATATAAAAAAATCGTATGTCTGACCACCTTAACTTGGTCAAAACTTCATGAAATTCAATTTTTGTTTTTTTAATCCTATATTATTCAAAGCATAGAATGTGACTCATGTTTTGGATTCAAAAACCATGATATCGTTTGAAAGCTATAGATGCTTTTCAATCAGCCTATCAATCAGGAATTTAGTCGTAATTTGAATAGAAAATGAATAATAATTACTTCTTAAATTCAAAGCAAAGAATAATTTATATTGGTGGAAAGCTAATAATCTCCTTTAAAAACCATTTTCATTTCATCAATTTTGGGTAAAAAAAAGTTTCCAGCGACATACCCATCATATTGCCAATTTTTGGCCCATCATGATCCTACACATACCCTATTCCTAATGAAGATATCCAAGAACCATTTGTAAGCAATCCATCCTTTGAAATTGACCCATGTAAAGAACTTGATCCAAAGCATGTTGAAAGAAATTCTAAAACCATTCAAAATCAAGAATTCATATCTCCAAGATACTACAATGATCTAATGGACACTCTCCTATCTATACATGATGATCATATCCATATAGAACATACTCCTCCATCTACCCATGAGATGCTTTCTATGGATGGACACGTAGATGATCATCATTTAGAGTAGGATTCTGTTACACAAAAAGAGAAGGTTATTGATTCCTTTAGTCAAATTGAGTTGTCAACATTAGGATCAGATATATCCCAAATTTAGATTGAGGACATCATGTATGAAGATATCCAACATTATCCTCTCAAGGAAACATGTTAGACAGAACAATACATTCCAAAGTTAGTAGAGCAATAAATGGAAATAGCGTCATCTACAATGGTCATTTATCAAAGCATGCTTACTAAACAAGACATCTCAAAATAGGCAAAATTAAAGAACAAAGATTCAACTACCACCATACTGGGGGCAAGTATGTCTCAAGAAAACATCAACATAGGGAGCATGAAGAATCCTTATGGTGAAACTGGTGCCAATACTAAAACCAACCACATCATGAATCTCCATCCATCCACCATCCCATCTATGAATTGGGACCAACATCAAAAGAAATATTTGAATCAAAGCACAAAGAAAATTATGAAAGAAAAATATAGCAAAGAAGCATAATGGACAAATCAAATATAGATGGATACCAAAGAATACAAAGAAAGATTATCCTTATCAAACTCCATTAGTCAAAGAAACTATGGGGAAAAATAAAAAATGGAAAAGTATCCATCATAGATGTCAACAAAAGCAAAAGAAGGCTTCTCAAGTGACGTACAAAGTATATCAAGCAACTGGTCCTAATTCCATGCACACTTTCATATCCACCAATCATTGCTCATCTTCCCAAGTTTGGAGAGTCAAAGGTTCCAAGTTGTCAACCAATCCATCTTTTATTCCTAAACACACTTCATCCATGCCTCCACGCATGATAACCAATTCTCACATTGACCATGTATTGGAAGCCAACCTTCATCATAAGTTTTCAAAATGAACTCTATTACGATGTGCACATAGAGATAGAGTTAACTTCAATATCAATAAAGCAGATCCGGAATCTCAAAAGTTGCATTCAAGTGCATGTATCTTGGAAAAGTAGCTTCTTCAAGTAGGATATTGATGACACATTATGACAGGGGCATCTACATCAACACCACAAGGTGATTCAACATGAGCTTAAAATCTTTTAGAAAATAATCAAAAACTATCAGAAAATATAAAATCCAAAAAAATCAAAAAAAGGATTGAAAATAGTAAAGAGAAAAATCATCCTCTAGTTAAAACCATTATGGTGTCACTTTGGGTAGGTACCATGATGAAAACCTAGCAAATAGGTTTCATGTGTAGAATCGAGCATCTGTGTGCGCCAGTTCAGGTGGAAGCATCTCATCCCATTAATAATAAATTCTAGCATTTCATCCATCTTATCCATAATAAATCCATTTCATCCATGAACCATTTATCCAATCCATTTTCATCCATCTCCATCCATCTTCTAAGTTATCTTGATCTTGGTAAAAACTTTGGTGCACACTTTACACTTGCCTATGGTAAAAACATCTTGACATGAGTCATTTTCATTGATCCTATCCTACCCAACATTATTTGAGCCATGGAGCATTATCCAAATGAGGATTCTTTATTAGAACACCTTTTCTTATCGTAAGATAATCCATATCCTTCCATCCACACATCTATCCAAGAATCCATCTATGGAATTCCATACATTGCTAGACACTAGGGGCACATACTTACATCTTGCTTTGGGAATAAATCTTGATCTATATCCTCTAGCTTATATAGTGACCCAAACATTGGCAAATTTGAAATCACATTTGTCAAAGCATTTGTGAGCACAAATCCAAATCACTAGCCCATGGCATATTTTGACAAGAAGACATACCTTATCAGGCTTCATCGAACATCGAACATCGAACATCAATCCAAACAATCACTATTAGTCATATCTAATTTGCATGTCAACATCACATCAAACCATTAAAAACATATTTTGTTTCAAACCAAGCTTCAAAATCCTGATCAATCAAATCTAATCAATCCATCATCATCTTGAGATATCCTTCCTAGTCCTTGTGTTGCTTAACACTATCCTTGCATTGTTTTGTATCCTCAACAATGTTATCATCATTGATCTTGATCAATCAAATACAATCAATTCATCATCATCTTGGGATATCCATCCCAATCCTCGTGTTGCTTAACACTATCCTTGCATTGTTGTGTATCCTCAACAATGTTATCATCATCAATTCATTGATCTGATCAATCAACCCTAGCTTGTTTTTCAAAACATTCCCAAAGAGAGCACTAATATCATCACACATATCCATATCCAAAACATGAAAATCATGCAAAAATTCCAAAAACATCCAAAACAACAAGAAAATCCAAAAACATTGAAAAAAAATAAAAAAAAATCAAAAACATGGTATTTGAACTACATTGTCTTTGAGCTTAAACTTAGGCAAGGCTAATCTTTGATCAACCCCCGAGACACAAAAACACAAAAAAATTCAAAAAAGATCAAAATCCAAAAACATTCATAAAATTTCATGAAAAACACAAAATCCAAAAACATTCATAAAATCTCATAAAAAAACACAAAAAAAATTTAAAAACATGAAAAAGATAAAAACATTAGAGAAATAAAAAATCAAAACATTTGTAAAATCTTGAAATTACCAAAAACAACCTCAAAATATTCCAAAACATCAAAAATATCCAAATATTTGAAAAATCCATCTGTCCCATTTCGCTTTCACCCACAATAATCAACCATCCATAATAAATCAATCACCACCTTCATCCTTTGGCAATACAAATAGAAACAACCACAATAATTAGCAAAAGCAAACTTCAAATGCAAAATTAAAATCGAAGCAACAAACCTTTAAACACAAAATCAAAATCTTGATCATTTACAAACATGTCAATTGACCTTATATCAAAATATTGTCAAGCCATCATCATCCTATACAATGCATGTCCTAGGATATATCGTTTTGACAATGGACATCATTTTGGATATCACTTTGGATACTTATCCTAAACATTGATTTAATTAACGGGGGAGAAAAACTTAATTAGATAAAATGATTTATTTAATTAAGAGAGGAAAATTGATGAATTTAATCAAATAAGGTTATTTGATTAAATGGTTAGACTGAGGGATGAATTAGGATGAAACGGTGTTAGTAGTTGAGATCAAGCGTATAACATAAATCGGTATATTTTCCATGTCTACAAACTAAAGTCGAGTTTCATCAGTTTTCCAAATTATTATTCAATCATCTACAATCTTCCAAATGCACACATTCTAAGAAACAACTTTCTTTTTAGGTTAATTTGCATTTTTGTTCATTCTTTCATGCTTTTTGCATATCGCAGCGTGTTTTCAAAAATCATGCAAATCTTAGTTTTGCATTCATTTGGATTCATTTATATTGGTCAATTGCATTTAGTTAACTTAATTTAGGTTATAAAACATCACACATAACATAATTTAAATGAATCATTAGCATTTTTGCTCCTATCTCTCTCCTTTTAGGTTAAAAACCCTAGAAGTGCAAGAGTTGTCCATAGGAGCCAAAAAATCAATGGTTCATTTTGGTGAACCTGAATCTTGAGCATAACATCATTTTTATTTACATTTCTAATTGCATCTTAGTTCATTATTTCATAATCTTGCATTGTTATACATCTTTAGGATTCTTAAACATTGCATTAGTGAAAGCATTATTTAGATCTCATTACTACATTGCATTTCATTCAATCATTTCACCATTTTGCATTTACATTTTGTTCCTACATTTTATAGCTTTGAAACTCTTCAAAAAACACAAAAATATTAGAAAAATCCTAAAATACTCATCTGTTGGGACTCATTCGCCACCTAGGGCGAATCAGTCCCTCTGCAATTTTGCATAAGCATTTCTAGATTTTAATTTCCTACATTGCATCTTTTTGTTTTATAGCATTATCATTCTATTATAGTTCAGTTATTTATTTTTTCGTAGCATAAAGTATATTTATTTTTATGGCATTTATGGATAGTCTTAGAATTTTGCAAGTTCCATTTTCAGTAATATTCTGTAGTCCTTTTAGATCAGCTTACATTGAGGAAATTATAGCAAATATCCATAACCAATCACACAACACATCAAATGATCCAATTAAACACATGATTCAAATTCAAAACAATATCTCATCCAGGCCACTTAGTAGTGATGATGTTGATAAGTTAGATGAATCCCTTAAGGGCGTCCTCTCACTCACTTCATCCTCTAATGCTTGCAATGTGAAACCTTAACCCCTTAATGATAAAATACCCCTCAAAACTTTTGATTGTGATGACTTTGATTTGTTAGATGAAGCCCTCCAAGATTTCATCTTGCATAAGCCATCCACTAAGGTTTGTGGTAACCAAATCATGCTATCTAATGTTAACACTCCTAGTGCTTTTCTTGAACATCCTAAACTAGTTGATGCTCGTTTACTCAAACATTTTAGTAGTGATGATTTGCATGTGCTAGATGAGTCTCTTCAAGACTTCATCTTATCTAACTCATCTACTTTGGTTTGCTATGAGACCTCTACAATCAAAGATGTTAATTTAATTCAATCTAAATTTATTATTTACCCATCCTCACATCCGCTTCACCCCTCTAACTGACCCCGATACACCCTTTACCCACCTAACACCAATGTATCAGAACAATCTAGTAACGATACTATTGCTCATACATATAACACTCAAAACAACCCACAACTGCCACAACCACCTCCACCTTCTTTACCTTTACCTAATATACCTAGTGCTCCTAGCTATAACCCACACACCAAGGAGTATGATCTTGTTGAACAATTAAAGAATACTCTTGCCAAAATTTCCCTTTGGGAATTGCTTCAAACCTCACCAAAATATAACAACATTCTTCAAACCACTCTAAAAAAAATCACAATTCCTCTTGGTACCACTCTAAATGATGTGGCAACTCTCATCCAATAAAACAATATTGACATTACTTTTCACCACCATGAGCTCCCTCCTTTGGAGTTGCACAAAAAACACGACACTTTTATGATAATTGCTCGATTCAATCGCATAGGTATCCAACACACTCTCATAGATATGGTTCTTCCCTTAATGTGTGTAGTGCGAGTCTCCTTGATCGATTAAAATTTGAAAGGTCACAAATAATACCTGATTCTGTCTCTATTCGAAGATTTGATAATACAACAAAGCACCCACTTAGGATAATTACTTTACCTATTAAGGTTGGGGTGGCTACTTTTCAAAATCTGATCCATGTCATGCATTATGATCTTTCATATAATCTTATTTTAGGCCAACCATGGATTCACGAGATGAATGCAGTGCCTCAACCCTTCATCATTTGATGAAATATGTTTACAACAATCGCATTTATCAAATTGAAATAGATCTCGAGCCTAAAACTTGCTTGCACCTTGAAAAAGGGGTTACAAGTCCTTTGAAAACTTTAATTCCAACCTCTAACATATAGCCTCTTGAAATTGAGGATAATGATATGAAGATGGTATCTAAATTATTTGGTGATGATTGGGGATCCTTAGAATTCACACCCACATTTATGGGTGAATATATCCTCACGTAAAAGAAAGATGTGAAACAAGAAAAAACAACAATTATTTCCACTCAAAATGATGAACAATTGTCTCAAACATCTATTTCCTACAATATGGATGACAATGCAACATACAAAAAAGTTTTTGATGAGATAGATTACCAATCCTCACCTACCTTGTGTGAAATGGAAAGACTTTATGGAAAAGGCTATAATTTTGTAAAAAAATTAGGCTATATTGGAAGAGGGTGTGGAAAACATGAACAAGGTATTCATGTCCCTATTGAACCTAATATACAAGAAACAAAAATTGGATTGGGATATTCTTTCTCTAAAATGACCAACACTACTCAACAACCATCTTTAAACATTAATGTTATAAAATGTCACTTGCAACACAAACTCGCAATCAACATCCTGATTTGCTTGATATAACCTTACCACCTTCATGGATGTATGTTGATAGTGATGAGGCTTTGAAATAATTTTTTGGTGTTTATGATACCCAATCCCCACTTACTTGCATAAAACACATCTCCCATGCTTTGAAAGTTACCGAGCAAGAAGCCAATGATATCACTGAAGAGTTTTCTGAATCTAAAAGTCCTAAATTCAATGCACTCCCTTTAGGAGATACAATTAATGTGCTAATGGACATTCATGATAAAGATAAAGTTACTAAGATTGGTAAGTGCCTTAATGATGAGGAAAAAGAAGATACATCCACTTTACTTCATGATTTTCCTAAAAAATTGCTTGGAAATATTCTAATATGCGCGGAATTGACCCAAAAATTGTGATGCATAACATTTTCCTTGCTACAAATGCTAAACCCGTCCATCAAAAAATCTAAAAAATGCACCCTAATGTAGCCTTGCATGTTAAACAGGAACTTGGGAAACTTCTTGATGCAAGATTTATTAAACCCATTGATTATTCTCCTTGGATGTCAAACATTTTCACAGTTGCAAAACCCGATAATCATATTAGGATATGCACAGATTTTTGAGACTTGAATAAAGCCTCCTTACAAGATGATTTTCCATTTTCTAATATGGCATGATCATGGATTCAATTACTGGACATGCTTTGTTTTCATTCATGCATGGATTTTCTAGTTATAATCAAATCCTTATTAATCCTCAAGATCAATACAAAACCACATTTACAACTATTTGGGGAACATTTTCATTCGTTGTAATGCCCTTCAGTTTAAAGAATGTCAGTGCAACTTATCAACATGCAATGACATTAATATTTCATGATTATATTCACAAAATTTTAGAATATTGTGTGGATGATATCCTCGCTAAATTGTTAACACAACAAGAAAATGTGTATGTCCATAAAATCTAGTTTTTCATACCTCACAGAGGTATTGAGGTGGACACAAAGAAAATTGATGCAATCATTAACATGCCACCTCCTTGAAATATTTCTCAGTTGCATATGTTACAAGGTCAAATTCGAGCTATTCATCATTTCATTGCATCTTTAGCCAATCACACATTACCTTTCATGCATCTCCTTAAAAAGGGTGTCCATCTTGATTGGGATGAGGATTGTAAATATGATTTTGAGATTCTAAAGGAATATTTAGCCACTCCACCTATTTTAGAACCTGTTGTGCTACATAGACCATTTATCTTGTACATCGCCACATTAGCCAATGGTCTTATAGCATTGATGGCTCAACATGACGATCAAGGTAAAGAACACCCTATTTACTACATTAGCCACACCTTAATTGAATATGTGACATGATATTCACCAATTGAAAAACAATGTTTGGCTCTTGTATTCACTACTAGTAAGTTGCAACATTATTTAATAGATGTTGAAGTACAAGTTGTCACAAAATTTGATCCTCTTAGATATCTTTTCAACAAAACCGATCTTTCAGGATGCTTAGCTAAGTGGGTAATGTTGTTAACTGAATTTGACCTTAAATTTATTTCCCAAAAAGAAATCAAAGGCCAAGCCTTAACCGATTACTTAGCTAATGCTCCTTCACCTTCTGCTTTACCTACTCTTGATTCCTTTCCTGATGATCATGTCTTATCCACTGACATTATACCATGGGAGTTATTTTTTGATGGATCTAAGTGTAGAAAAGGTTTTGGTGCTGGTGTGATACTAATTCCACCCGATGGAAAACCTATTCCCTTATCTTATCGATTAAATTTCCTATGCACAAATAATACAGTTGAGTATGAGGCATTGATCGTGGGTTTGTAAGCTACTCTATCTCTACATGCTAAACATATTAAGATATTTGGCGATTCACAATTGGTCATCAAACAAATCAATAGAACATATCAAACTAAAAATGACAAATTATTAAAATACAAAGATCTTATAATGAAACAATTAGAAAAATTTGACTCGTTCACCATTGATAACATCCCACGCAAAGATAACTGACATGCAGATGCAATGGAAGGTGCAACTTCTCTCATATCCCCACTCGATCCTTCCATTGATCTCACCTTTATTATCCATCCCATCACTAAACGTTTGATTGATACTTCGATAGAAGACATTTTGGCAATAACTCATGATAGCTCGTGTGAATGGTACGATACAATATACAACTACTTAAAGATGGTACCATTCTTGAACCTACGACAACGAATACTCAAGAGCGCTTATGTAAACTTGCAACTAAATATGTCATCCTTGCCAATGCATTGTATAGAAGATCTTTCAATGGTCTCCTATTATGTTGTCTTAAAGATTCTAAAATCCCTATAGCACTTGAACAGGCTCATGTTGGTGCTTGTGGAGGTTATTTTGTAGGTCGCTCATTAGTGCAAAAACTTATTCATATGGGTTATTATTGGAGACATATGGACAAGGATTGCTTCACCTATGTTAAACGATGTCACAAATGTCAAGATCATAGCAATTTGATTCATGCTCCTGCTACTGAGCTCCATGCCAACATGCCCATTTCACCATTTTTAGTATGGGGGTTGTAGAGGTTGTCAAAAACAACTTCAGATTCCAAGAACACCTGCATTCAAAGAGATACCTGTCACAGGGAAGAGAATGGAGAAAAAATCAAGAGAGGGTTTTAAGCTCTGTAATATGAAATATGTATTAACAGAAGAATAGAATGAAATATTTACAAAGATCAATCCTTAAAAGGAGATCATGCAAAACCTAAAATTAACCCTAATAGGTAGACTTTGAATAATTAATATAATTATTAAATGTCACAATATGCAAACTAAAGTGAAATCTTAAGAGAGGAATAAAGGTAACTTAATTAACATAATTAAGTTAAAACCTTTACTCTAATAGGGGTTGGATCTTATTGGAAAAATTTGACTGGCTTCCTCCATTGGACATACCTTTATTATAACTACAATAGACTATTTCACAAAATGGGTGAAATCTATTCCTCTTCGCTCTACAACCGTTGAATCAATTTTTCATTTCATCTTGGAGCACATAATTGCTCATTTTGGGCTTCCTTCCATGATTCTTTCAGATAATAGAACTCCATTTAAGATTAGTGAAGTTCAACAATTTCTTGAAACATTTAACATTAACCATCATTTCCCTACACCATATTATCCGCAATCCAATGGACAAGGTAAGAATACTAATAAACTTCTCGAACAAATCCTTAAGAAAAATATCAACAACAATCATAAAGACAGGCATATGCAACTATCTTATGCACTTTGGGCTTATAGAACTAATGTTTGATCATCCACAAGAAGTACCCCTTATAGCCTTGTTTATGGTACTGATGCGATTATTCCCTTGGAGTTAGAAATTCCTACTTTGCGAGTTGCTCTCTAAGATATTTTTGATGCTAAGATTATACAAAACAACAATTACATCAACTTGAGATGCTCAACGAACAATGCATTAACACTCTTGAACATCTCCAAGCTCACGTCAAATAATTAGAACACAAACACAACATTCATGTTATCCCTTGATCATTTTCTAAGGGAGATTTTTTTCTTATTGAAAATCAAAGAACTGTTAGTGCTAACAATGAAGACAAAGATAAGTTCAGCCCTAATTGGTTGGGACCTTACATAGTTGATACCAATTATGGGTTTGGTACTTATTTCTTGACACAAATTGATGGCATGTCCCTTAGGGAACCTATTAATCCCGTGCATCTACACCAGTATTATCTCTAATCCCTTTGAATAGTATGAGTGGTATAGCAGTGTTGTTTAAAGTTATTTGATGTCATAACTTTCACATTGCTCTATTCTTGACAATTAAATTTATGTTTGTCTTGAACACTAAGGTAATTATTTAAGTTCATTTTATAATTGCTTTAGGATTCATACTATTCATCCTCCTGTTGTGTTAATTTAAATCCTTATTATATTATTTAATTTAGCATATTCTTTTTCCATTATCAATGTTATATCTATGCTAAAACTGTAAAAAATTTTATGCTAGATCACATCTTTCCTATTAAATCATGAATCCACTAATTAAATACTTTTTACCATTAGTCATTTAATTAATCACATAGTATTTAGCATTCACATACAAGAGATACATCATAATAAAATCAAACTGTACATGTCTATATATATATATATATCAAAGTTTTATGTACATCTCAGAATCATAAACAATGTCATAGTTGTTTATGAGAGCTAGACCCCTTAGGATCTAGTGCTCGTGATTCGATCCCTAGTCGTAGTAAGATGGTTGTGCCTGATCATGACCACAAACTATCGAGTCTTAGTGCGTACTCTAGAACCTGTACTCAACCAATGGCTATAAGTCACTCATCTTCCATCTGATCCCTCTTTGCTCGAGTCCGTGCTAGCTCTGCCTACAACCTATCTACCTCTACTGAGGTCTATGCTAACTATAGTGCACTTTCAGCTTGACAGGGTCATCTCCTCACACTCTTGTATGCTACCCATAATCTCGCAAAAGGTCTAAGTTTCTCTGGCTCCTCCTCCATGATCAGTGGGGGCACGTAGTTGGGATCCATCTCCTCCTCCTTGATGGAAACAAACACTATCTTTGTAGTAGCTTGATGATATAACTCTTGCTAGTATCTCATCACTCTTGCAAGATAGAAAATGTACACAATCATTAACACATCATCATGATATATTATACATACACATAAAGCATAAATTGCTAAAAGACATGCGTAAAATAAAATATAATCACCTATGTATGTAGATGCATGAGGAATGTCAACCTCCTCATCTCTCAGGGGCATGGAGGATGTGCTAGCCTCTCTCTGACTATGAGTGTTGTTGTCTACTGTAGCTCCTGCTTGTGATCTGGTCCTGTAAGTATGTGATGACTCTCCATGCTCATATCAATCCTTAATAGCTACCTCATCACCCTCACTTAGGGGTGGCTCCTCCTCCTAATCCTCCTTTCCTCCATATTGGTCCTCATAATCAAGATCGGCCTTAGACTAGTACTCCTCATTGATAATATCAATAAAAATTTCTATCGGCCTGTACTGTACCTTCTTTGATCTCTCCTCTGGCTCATCACCCTCACCTACTACTACCTCTACATCACCTAGAGGAAAATCCATGGGGAACATAGGAGCTAGTTGTGCATATGACCACCACTCCTCATGCTCATGTCTTCTATTGGCATCATTAGCATCAGAGATCGATGGCTAGTCGTGATCTAAATCATTGGAATCACTCTCTCGCACATGATTTATCATCAATCGAATAGTGTCACCTAGCCTCCGAGCACTCTACACTGATCGCCTAATAAAGGGGCATGCCCTTGGTGGTGTATGCACCTGTCCAAACTATCGCATGACTTGCCCTTAATAGAATGGTTGTACGACATAGTCATGCCTCCCTACTATACATATATCCATTTGTATCCTCCATAACTATCCATTGGGGTCTAGCAACTATTGAGTGAGTAGATAGGGCCTCCATAGGATCTCATCCTCCTCCAACTGGTTGAATCTCACCCTCCAAAAGTGTAAATCACCATACTGCCATAATCATCGCAAAGGATAGTCAAATGCTCATGGATAGCTCACAGCTATAGTACAAGGGTATCCAATAGGCCTGGTACATGTGATATGCTCAAGCCACCACACATGTAGAAACGTATAATGGACCATAATGTTGATCTCTCTAAAAAAAATGACCAAGATCATAATACAAGTGTGCTAGAATGCAACAACCCCAGGCATAGACTATTCTTTGCTCATACTTACCGCATATTAGGTGTACTAGTCCCCCATCCAAGTGTGTTTCTCATCCATATGGATTGAGAACCAATGCAACTATGTGCCTCATAATCTATCTAGCCATAGGAGATTTTGAATACAACAACATAGGAAGCTCAATCAATGCTCTAACCCTCTCATCATTTATAGGTCTATCTAAACAATACTGCATATCTCTCTTCGTCTCTCGGAATGACCAATCCCCCTGAAAATACACTTGCACTCCCTTAATGGGAACTCAAAGAATGTGGTGTACATCCTTAAGTGTGATAGTCATTTCCTCAGTGGGAAGATGAAATTTACAAGTATCTGCATCCCAACGCTCACATAGACCAATCAACATGGAATCATGGTATCTCATGGGTGGCATAAGATATGCCCAATAGATACTCACTGACTGTAAATGATCTACCTCTACCACTGATAGCATTGGAACATGATCTCTCAAAAATTATGTCAAATTTCTTCCCCCTAGCCACTGCTGCAACTAGGTGGGGACCTATTAAAATCATCACAAAATGCTCTAAATTTCATCAAATATCTTCAAATTTCATAATTTTCATCATGCAAGTGTGCTAACGTTGATGTAGTGTGCTTCCCTAATGGTCCTAGACACTTTAGAACCCTTTTACGACACTTCACAAAGAAACAAGACACTTTGCAAAGAAACGAGACACTTTGCGAACAAAAGGGACACTTTGCAAACAAATGGGACACTTTGCAAAAAAAGGGGACACTTTGCAAACTTTTTTTCCAAGAACGCTAAATTAACCTATCCATGCACAAAAATAATTAAATCATCATAAAATCACAAGGAAAAAGTTGCAGTATCGACTCACCTCATGATGTAAATTGTCACGTGCCACCTCCTCATGAAGATAATCTAGCCGCGAAGGTGTGTAATCCCATCTGCTCGACATGTTCTTCTCTCACTCATCGCTTTCACACTACACAAAGGTAAAATGAATAGTAAGTGACAAATTAATTTCTCCTCCTTCTTTAATCACTTTTCTTCTCTTCTTATTTTTATGCATTACCATAGGTTTATTATATCCTAAAGCATTCATAATGTATTTCTCCTTAAAATCATCATAACAGGCACTAGGGTAAACCATTTTTGATGTTGTTTGATGCCTTGTAATCATGATTCTACACCTAACATCATCATTTATCTATCGTTATGTGGCATGGTAATTTGAAATTCCCTCTTATATTATTTTTCTTATTTGACATGGCTAGATTGCTACCTTGATTCCACCTTTGTAAAGCAAGCAGAATCAATGGGGGGCATATATCTACACTTGAATTGGATTCCTAAGAGTTCTATAAAAGAATTTTTGAGCAATTAACAAATGTGTGTTGCAAGATGTGCTTCATAATATTGTGGTTGTGTAGATAACTACACTCAGGGCTTCGTTCTCCTATCTTTTTCAATATGTATCCTTTTATGTAGTAAGGTGCATCGTTTAAAGTCCTTTAGCTTACATATGCACATAGAGTCACATGGGCGCTAAAGTGGGGGCTAAATGTGCTATAGAAAATTGGACCCTCTTGAGAAAAGAGACAATTTCATGCATAATTAGACCCACTTTTGAGTCCCTTCACATCATTTCCCTCTGAAACAACATTTATAGGCCCCTTAGACCCATTAATTTTGATCTAGAAGCCAGTTTCACTTAAGATCACATAAAACCTAAGAAACAAAATTTAATTACATCATACCCCAACAACCCACCTTCAAACAACAATAGTGGGACCCATTCACCATCTTGGGAAAATGACTTTCCTCTAGTGAGACCCATTTTTCAAGGGCGGGGAATGAGTCCCCTTTGAGGGAAAATTCAAAATTAACCAGGAATTCAATCAATTTAACTTTTATTTCAAGTAAATGTTTGCCTCTTAGGTCTAATTAACTAGAAAATAAGGTGTTGTTGCTTATAAATACTCATTTTAAATCATTTCACACATCTTTTATCCTCTTTTTATCATCTCTCAAGAGTAATTTTTAGATTTTAGTCGTCCACAACAAGTTTCATTAGCAAAAGCTGAATTTTTAAGGTAGCAAACTAGGGTTTTTGTAGGTCTTCAAGCTCACTTCTATTGTCAAAATTCAACATTGCATGGGGTTGATGATGGATTTCTATGGTGAATCATGAAGAAATCTAGGGTGAAGAGTTGCAACTAGCCACCAAATCATGCCTAAGGACTTGGTTTCCTATTGATTCCATCTTCTAATTTCACTCTATCTTCATATTAAGGTGTACATTTTGTTTGTTTATCATTTTCATTTCATTTCATTCCTATTTTTCATGTTTTGTAAGGTTTCTAGGGTTGAGATCTTGCATCATATGAATCATCTTTGCATGTCTTATTCTAGATCAATAGAATTGGGTTTTTGTTATTATTCAAAATTTCTTAGTCTTTAACACATCTAAGGCTAGGGTTTACTTATATTTTTCTCTATTCAAGCTTTAATTACCAAACTAGGGGTTTGACCAAGGAAAATACCCCCTTTAGACAAACATTTTCAAGTTGTTTTGTAGGAATTTTGTTCAATCTGAGATCGGGTATTTGTGAGAAATTATTGTACAGGTGTCAAGGTATAGAACAAAATTTTGAATTAGTAGAAATTACAAGGTGGAATGATTCACCACGCTTGGTGAATTAGTTCCTCCTAAGGTGAAAAACTGAGTTATATTTAGATCTAGGTTCTTGACTCTCAGAAAATAGATTCTGTGCAGAAAAGTCTTGATCTGAAACTAATTCGCCCAAGGTGGTGAATGAGTCCCAGTCAGCCTAAAGTCAAGTTTCATTAGCTTTCCAGATTTTTCTCAAGTCATTTATAGTCTTCCAGGTGTACACATTCTAAGAAACAACTTTATGTTTAGGTTAATTTGCAGTTTTGTTCATTCTTTCATGCTTTTTGCATATCTCAGCGTGTTTTCAAACATAGTGTAAATCTTAGTTTCAAATTCATTTTCATTCATTTAGATTGATAAATTGCATTTATTTAACTTCATTGAGGTTAGAAAACATCACACATAACATTATTTTAATGAACCATTAGCATTTTTGCTCCTATCTCTCTCCTTTTAGGTAAAAACCCTAAAAGTGCAAGAGTTGTCCATAGGAGCCAAAAATCAACGGTTCACTAGTTCATTCAAATTATGTTATGTGGAATGCTTTCTAAGCTAAATGAAGTAAACTAAATGCAATTGAGTGATTTAAATGGATGAATATGAATGCAAGACTAGGATTTAAACTATGTTGGAAAACACACACTGACATGCAAACAATGAACTAAATGAAGAAATGATGTAGAATTGAAAGAAATGAGATGAAACAAAGTGCACCTAGGAAATGCCTGATGAATTTGGAATGTTGTGGATGCTGAATACAATCACTGAATTTTCAAAGTGTGACTCATTCGCCCAGGGTGGAAAATTAGTCCTCCTATTGGTGAAAAAGTGTCAAAAACTAGTTTCTAACTGTTGGGATCCATAATCTAACAAAATTCAAGTTTTCAGTCCTAAGGTGGAACTCATTTTCCATTGGTGGTGAATCAGTTCTCTCCCAAAATTCTAAAAAATTAGGAGACAACTCCGCAACACCAGATCTAGAAATCTTTGATTGTCAAGTTATCGAAGTTAATTCTATAAGAAACGGGAAAAAAAACTTCTCCAAGCTTCAAATATGAATGAGTTGAATTGAAGCACCTAGTTGACTTGTTTACCAATCTTCAGCACCAAAAAGCTTGTTAAATCTACATACCTAGGTCTCCAAACACACATGTAATAGGTGAAAAATGGTTGAGGGTTAGCAAATAGGGGTTTGCCTTGGTCAAACCCCACTTTTGGTAATCAAATCCTTAATAAAATAGTGAAATGAAAGAGAATGATAAACTAATAACATGCAATATCTATCAACTTACCAAACCCTTGATAATGCAAATCTGAAGTAATGTGAATGGATGCTCCAAAGTGCTTGAATATTGCTTGATTTGATCTTGTAAGATGCTTGAATGCTTGAATATGATGTGTGAATGTTGGATAATTGTAGGGGATGAAAAATGATGTGAAAACCACATATTTATACACATTTGTGCCTTAGTTAACCATTCATACCTCAGAATAGGCCAACATCAAGTATTTTTGAATAAAAACCCACAAGGAAATTTTAAAATTTTTGAGTTTGGAACCAAGGGGGACTCATTCACCACCCATGGTGAATGGGTCCCACCTAGGACCTGAAAATAGGTGTTGGTAATTAAGTTGTATTTAATGTTATTTTTTAGGTTTACATTCAAAAATACACTTAATCAAGACATATGAGGGCATAAAGGGGCCAAATAAATCATGAGAAAGGGATAAATAGTGAATATGTGCCTAGAAAAGTGTGAAATCTTGTTACAAGACTTTACAACACTTCATAATAGGACTTAATTAATGATTAAAAGGTGGTTTTTAGGTAAATTGTAATGAATAGAGTCTAGAAGAGTGTAGAAATGTCTTACAACACTTCACAACACCCTCAAAAGATGTCATTATTTTAGTACCTAAATATGCATGTTCAAGCCATGTTACAACATAAAATCAGAGTAAAATATATCAAATACCATGAAACAAGACCTAAAAGGCCATGAAAATGACAAGTGGCCATTTTTCTATGACACATTTAGCCTCCACTTTAGTGAGAGGATGAAATTGCTTCAAACTCATACTAAAGTAGCCATGAACATCGAGAGGAGGTTTCAAATGCACTTACGTTAGCAAGATGGAATGACAATAATCAAGAGGGATGATCAAGCCCCCAGGATGAAGATCTCATGGAAAACTAAGCATCAAAACAAAGGAACACACACATGTTGAAATGAATCAGATGAATCTTTGATTGTCAATCCAAATAGTTGTGGATTAGATCTTGGCTGATTGTTTGAAATGGTGAAAGTTTACTCACTTTGGGGTAACATAACACATGATGGTCCATCGGGTGAGAAGGCTCAAATATACTCACTCTGGGGCCATATAATTTTTGATTGTCCACAAGGTGAGAAAGCCCAAAAGGTAAGATACATACGCTAGTTGGTATGCACTCACAAACAAAAAGGTGTCTATGGGGGAAAGTTGTGCTGCTAGGTGGGCTTCTTGCTCAACCATATTAAAGTTATGCCTCCTAATAACTTTAACAAGGCACCATAAGGAAAAATGTTATGATAAAAATAAAGGTACAATAGTCATGCAAGTTGCTTTATGCAAGGTGGTAAAAAGGAATGCAAAATCCAAAAATGTAAAGTGTAAAAATGTAAAATGTAAAATGTAAAATGTAAAAGTGTAAAATGTGAAAGATGTTTGAAGGAGTCCTATTTAGTTCATGCAAGGTCAGTCACTTAGGGAACATTGTGTCTAATGTCTCCAAGAGAGGACTGATAAAAAAATAATATATTCAAAACTTAGGGGATGCAATGTGTTGCATCAGGCCACCAAGAGGAATGTAATATACTAAGATAGATCACAATTATGAAAGAAATAACACCCAATGTCATCCACAAAGTGAAAAACATGTCATATAAATGACAAGGCTGCACTAGGAACCAAGAATGCAAATGAATTAATGGTAATGTATGTCTCCCACTTTAAAGGAATTGCTACACATCGATCTATGAGAAATTACTTTAAAGTAGGGAAGGAAAAAAAAAAAACAAGACATAAGAGCCAACTTGGAAAGCCCTATGCCAAGTCATATGTTTCGAAGTTAGGTTGCATCATGTCAAGAAAAATGAAAAGGAAAGAAAAGGGAGTTTCCCCCTAGAAAAGAAAGTGCACCAAACACATAAGGGATCTATGGATTTGGGGTCAGTATGTTCGTTGCTACAATGTGTTGATGAAATACCTTAGAACTATCATCATTCCCCAAAGTACATAGAACTAGAAGAATGACACAAAGAGAGAAAGAACAAAAGAAAGAGAAAGTTCATTTTGGGTAAACATGGAAGAGATATTGCAGTCTCAATGCCTTGCATCATCCCCAAAAGGAAAACATAATCGAAATGAAAGAAAATTAAAAGGAAAAATAAAAGTAACAAATATTTTGGGTCAACATGAAGGAGACATTTTGATCTTGATGCCTTGCATCATCCCCAAAAGGAAAACACAAAACAAAAGAAAAAATACAAAGACCTTGTGGGTCAACATGGAAGAGACATAGGGTGTCTCTAAGCTTTGCATCACCACAAAAAGGTATAAATAAAACAAAAGTGAAAAATACAAGGAACTTTTGGGTCAAAATGGAAGAGACATACCTAGGGTGTATCTACACTTTGCATCATCCCCAAAAGGAGAACACAAAACAAAAGGAAAAAAAGGCAAGGACCTTTTGGGTCAACATGGAAGAGACATTGGTGTAGGAGCACCTAGGCTGACCTCCATTTTGGGTTGAAAACAATTTTGGCTTGTACTGACCCTAGCCAAGTTAGGAATGTTGTTATACTTGTGTTTTGGTTTGGACCTTAGAAGGTCTTGCATTTGTGTGAAGAGTTAGTCATTAGGACTAAAAACTTCATTAGATCATCATTAGCATTAAATTTTTATTTATGGAACTTTGGACAACATATTTTAAGTTATTAAGTATTTATTGTGTTAAAGTTACATCATCATTGTTTAAAAGATGCCAAGGAATGGTTAAGGGAAAGCTAATTGCTTGAGTTCAAGGTAATGGAGATCCTAGGTTTGAGGAATATGACATAATCAAACCATAATGGAAGTTGCAAGATGCGGATGTGGAGTTGCATGGCAAGATTTGTGAAGATTGCATGAAATTTAGTGATGGGAATCCCTAGAAAATAGGGAACTGCTCAACCAACTCCCCTTAAACTTTGGAAATGGAATCAAAATGGGGGGAATGGGCTCGTAGACAAGGAGTCAATGATTGTAATCAGTTTTTTTTAAAAGGAATGCAAAGACAGTGGTAGATTTTGTGTATTTTTCTATGTGTTACCCGCGTACTTGGTGAACAGTGATTAAAAATGGCTTTGTTTATATCAATTTCTGACTGTTCTTAGGATATTTGTATAGTTTGAAGTGAATTTCAGTTTGTATATAGGAGCTAAGATTAGAATCAGTATTTTGCATTCATAGTTTAGAATTGTAAGGAGATTTTCTCAAAACTCTGTGTGTTTTGCAACAGAGTTACCTTTGGCGTTGATTGCACAGACTTAGCACAATTTTTATGTTCTTAGGGTAGATTAGATTCATTTTCCTTTGTGCATTAGAGTTGAGGGAAATAGAGTTATTCATTTGAATCTTTAGATCAGTATTTAAAGGGTTTATAAACACAATTTTGAGCAGTTAGTCCATAAATGGCTCCCCAATGAAGTCTGCCTGTGGAGTTTTCTTGTGGTTGATGGAAATGATAGGGGAGCCATGTCTCTATAAATATCTAGTGATAGGAACCTTTGAGAGACAAGCAAAAGCCAGAAATACCAAACCCTAGGCAAGTGAAAGCTAGCCGGTTGGGTGTTTGGTAGAGAAAAGACAAGAGAATAGGCAGGGGAATAGAGGAGAGTATAGAATCCATACAGTGATAGGTGAGGTGAGGTGATATTTACATACTCCATAAGTTTGAGGCTTCTCTTAATGCATTGGAGTTAATTGTGGTTCACAAACCAGAGAAAGCCTAGTTTTTAGGGCAATTAGGCCTCCTCTCCAAAGGTGTGGGAACCCCCTATACGGAATAGCTAGCAGTTAGAGACCGTTTGGAAGATTTAGAACCCTAAAAAGGGTGTCTAAAAGTGTGCTTTGTTTTCCAGTTTGTGTGGAGAATATAAGCATAAAAATCCAATTAGTGACTAGTAAGGGCTACAAGGATTTAGCCTCTCCAAAAGACAAATTCATGAAATCGGGTATGTTGGGGAGTGGACACCAAGCAAAATGGATCAGTTGGGTTGCAAGAAGCATGGAGATAGCATCTTCAAATCCCCTACCAGCAGATCAAGCACATTAGGTGATGTTAGCATCTAGATCCTTCTAGGTGCAAAGGAGACATCAATTTCAAAGAAGGTGTTGAACCCTCCACAGTTAAAGCACAAGTGAAAATTCTTGGAACAGAGTTGTAGTAAGGTTTAGTTGGAGAACCAAGTGAGGATAGAGCCTAGGAGATTGCTAGGTTCATGGTGAAGGCAGAGTAGTGTCTTCTTGAGGATTGGTGCAAGCAAACTTTGGAGGATTTTACCATACACCAGACATAGGGCATCTCTACACTTTGCGTCATTCCCAAAAGGAGAACACAAACAAAAATAAAAAAAGAGAAGGACCTTTTGGGTCAACATGTAAGTGACATAGGGCATCTCTACGCTTTGCGTCATTCCCAAAAGGAGAACACAAAACAGAATCAAAAGAAGACAATGCATGATGAATAGAAGTATAGGAAGAGAGGGAAAACCAAATGCATGATATAGGGGAACACAGTACATAGATGAAAGGAAAATGAAAAGGAACAAGTAATGCAAATGCAATTCAACCATTAAATAAGTTATTAGTTTCTCAATCTTAAACAACTAAGTAGAAAAGGAATAACAGAGTTAAGAGACAAAAGAAAATGTATTACAAGGACAAGGCGAATAGGTTCTTTCCCCCCAAAAAGTGTAAAGGTGAGAATGAGCCAAGGTGAGTGATGAAAAGGATCATGCAATAGTGAGAATAGGGAACTCTACAACTATGGAATGATGAAGGGGTTTATATTGTTTTAAGGTATGATGGGGAAACAATCGGTATCAGTGAAGTTATACTTATCTAGTATGTCCTTCAATGTATAACATTCTTCTATTCGATGTCCAAGAATATGATGATATTTGTGAAATGGTCTATTAGATTCTTTCAGATGAACAACCAACCTATTCATAGGTGGTAAAAGTATAAGACCTTTTGTTTAAAATTAGTTGAAGTCTCCTTTCACATTCAGGTGGAGGAGGTATAGGAAACTTGAGCTTCTTCAATTTGTAAGGTCGCTTTCATTTGCTAGACTCTCCTTGTTCATGAATAGGAGGAAGGGGACCCATGGGAATCCTAACATCCTTTTCATTAGGAGGGAATGGTTGTTCACATGGAAGGTGAATGTTTATGTTAGGAGGAGCATCCAAGATCATTGTACTAGCATCCCAAAGTCTCCTAGGTTGAAAAGGATTTCTATCAGGATGGGAAGGATCATGGTATGTTAATCCTATTGTGTGTGCACCGGTTGACTATTGATCAAGAATTTGATGAATGTCATGTTCATGTTTTGTGTCACAACCTTGTTTACTTAAGATAGTGAAGAATTTACCATATGTTTCTTTGAGATTTCTAGGAGTTTTTGTTACTTTGTGATCATAACAGGGTTGTGAGTGAGTTTGTATAGAGGAGCTAGGTCCACTTGAGGAAGGAACCTTAGGCCCTACATTGATTTCAAGATGTAAATATGCAAAGTGATTAGGAGATGCAATAATTGGAAAATCTTGTGAGTTCATGGATGGATAAAAGGTTGTAGTGGCTTCTAGGTTTTCAAGGTAGTCATTCTAAAACTTCTTCATGCTAGCGTCATCTTCTCCAATGATGACTCCATCATGAGGAGGACAATCATGAGGAGTTGAAGGTCATTAGGGTCACAACCAAAGGAACAATTGGACATGTCTACCAATGATTTTAATGAATTCCAAAACTTATTGAAATAAAATGCCATGATGCAAATAAACTAAGGTGTAATAAATGATTAAAAACAAAGAATCAACAAATGAAAATAGAATGCAAGAATAGGAAATTGTAATGTAGAAAAATGCCAAAAAGGTGTTAGAAATGTTGTTTAGAAAGTGTAGAGGGACTGATTCACCCAGGGTGGTGAATGAATCCTAGTATGACGGTTTTTTTTTTTTTTTAAGAAATTTGAATGTGATTTTAATGCTCTACATAATGTAATCAAAGATGAAAAATGTAGATTTTTAGTTTTTTCAATTATATGCAATGCAAAAATTAAATCTAAATAAAGTTTTCACTAATGCAATATGAAAATTCCTAGAATGCAAAAACAAAGCAATCTTCTAATTGAATGTTTATGCAAAAGTATTCTAGGATCCATTATGCAAATTAAATCAAAAATGAAAAGTGTTCAAAATGTAGGTTAACCAAAATAAACCATTGATTTTTGCCTCTCTAGGACTTCTCTAGATCTTCTAGTGTTTTTCACCTAAAAGGAGAGAGGTAGGGAAAAAAATGCTAACTAGTTCATTCAAATTATGTTATTTGGAATGTTATCTAAGCTAAATGAAGAAAACTAAATAAAATTGAGTGATTTAAATGGATGATTATGAATGGAAGACTAGGCTTTAAACTATGCTAGAAAACACATTGTGATATGCAAACAATGAACTAAATGAAGAAATGATGTAGGGCAGAAATAAATGAGATGAAACAAAGCACACATAAGCAATTTTTGATGAATATGGAATGTTGTGGATGCTAACTGAAATCACTAAATTTTCACATTGGGACTCATTCGCCTAGGGTGCTGAATTAGTCTACCTATTGGTGAAAAAGTGTCACAAACTAGTTTCTAACTGTCGGGATTCAAAATCTAACAAAATTAAATTTTTTAGTCCTAAGGTGGGACTCATTTTCCACTAGTGGTGAATCAATCCTCTCCCAAAATTTTGAAAAATCGGGAGACAACTCTATAACACAAGATCTGGAAATCTGTGATTGCTGGGTTGTCAAACTCAATTATGTAGGAAACGGGCAAAAAACCTTCTCCAAGCTTGAAATATGAATGAGTTGACTTGAATCACCTAGTTGACTTGTTTACCAATCTTCAACACCAAAAAGCTTATTAAATCTGCATACCTAGGTCTGCAAACACACATGCAATAGGGGAAAAATGGTTGAGGGTTAGCAAATAGGGATTTTCCTTGGTCAAACTCCACTTTTGGTAATCAAACCCTTAATAAAATAATGAAATGAAAGAGAATGATAAACTAATAACATGCAATAACTATCAACTTACCAAACCCTTGATAATGAAAATCTGAAGTAATGTCAATGGATACTCCAAAGTGCTTGAATATTGCTTGATTTGGTCTTGTAAGATGCTTGAATGCTTGAATATGATGTGTGAATGTTGGAGAATTGTAGGGGATGTAAAATGAGGTGAAAATCACATATTTATACACACTTGTGCCTTAGTTAACCATGCATACCTCATCACAAGCTGACATCAAGTGTTTTTGAGTAAAAACCCAAAAGGAAAATTAAAATTTTTTGAATTTGGAGCCAAGGGGGAATCATTCACCACCCATGGTGAATGGGTCCCACCTAGGACCTGAAAATAGGTATCAAGAATTAAGTTGTATTTAATGTTATTTTTTCAGGTTTACATTTAAAAATAGACTTAATTAAGACATATGAGGGCATAAAGGGGTCAAATAAAGCATGAAAAAGGGATAAATAGTGAAGATGTGCCTAGAAAAGCATGAAATCATGTTACAAGACCTTACAACACTTATAAATGCATACAATGATCTTTTTATTTTTTAGAGTAAGAAGTCAAGTCATCTTGATATACAACCATAAATAAATCAATAAAATCAGAAAAAGCTACATCCATAGCTCTCTGAAAAGTGGCACGTATGTTTCTTAAGCCAAAAGGAATTTTGGCATAAACATAGGTGTCCCAAGTAGTAGTGAAAATAGTCTTATACTGCTCAGACTCTTTTACCTTCACTCTATTATAACCTAAAAAACTATCCATCATTGACAACAACTCGCAAGTAGTCACCTTCTGTAATATAGCTTCCATGTTTGGCAATGGATAATTATCCTTTAATGAGGATATATTCAAGTTCCTGAAATCATCACACAATCTTATGTCACCATTCTTTTTTCTTACTAGTGCTATATAGGATGCCCATGAAGAGTGTCTAATGGGTTTTATAATACCAACATCTCTCAAATTCACCAACTCTTCCTGCATCTTGGGAGCTAAATTAGGATTAATTGGTATTTTCATTTTTCAGAAAGGTTTAGCATTCTCCTATAGAGGAATCTCATGCTAAAACAATTCCTCTTTGTAAGCCTTTAGGTCATCATATGACGAAACACACACATGTCTATATTTTCTAAGCAAGGAAATTAATATTTCCTTTACCTTCGGCTTCATCTTCTTTCCTACATAAAATTGCTTAGGGGCATTTTCAGTCCCCAAATTTGCTTCCTCCAAGTCTTTTGGGTGAGCAATAGTTGTCTTGGACTTGCTTCTATCTTGAGTATCAAAGACCCTTTCAAGAGCTACAAGGCCTTTGGGGATTTTATTTTTCTTTAACTAGATGAACTATTTTCCAAATACCATGTCCTTTCCATCAACATTCTCAAAAAATCCTCCAATGTCAATCTCCTAACCTTTATATTCATCAACACAATTCAGAAATGTTAGAATTTCTTCATCATCATTAAAAAATTGTCAGTTGTAAACATTGTCAGGGATAGAAGGCCTTGTCTGTATCTCAACCTTAGAAATTCCTATGAAAGTTATATCATCAGGTCTCAGTGGAATGTGAGCAAGTAAGTCAGCTACTCTATTATATCCTCTTTTCATCTAGTCAATTCTAAAAGCATCAAACTACTTAATGGAATCTCAAACAACATTTTTGTATTGCTTCAATCTATCATTTTTGTAGGCATATTTGGCTCTTACTTGGGAAACCACAAGCTTATAATCACCAATTACCATCAAATTTTTTTATTTTGTTCTTCTCAACCAATCTCAATCCCAATAATAAATCTTCATACTCTACCACATTATTTGTATAGACAAAAGATAATGTGAAAGATAATCTATAACTATTGCCACTAGGTGATACCAATAAAATCCCTACAACAGACCCTTCTTTGGAACTTGCACCATCAAAGTACATTTTCCAAAGTCTATTTTTGTCAGATAATCTTAAAAATTCATTTTCTATAGGCTTAGGACACCTATCAACCTCTCTTAGTACTTCTTCTATCTTGAATTCACCACTATCAATGTCTATGAAAAGAATTGTGTCATCTTTAGGATCATACTCCAACATATGTGGCACCCTTGGTTCTCTCATGATGCAAGAGCATCCTTGGTTCTTGGAAATCTTGCATCAACCAAAAATATTTTCTTTTAGTTTTGCTGTTCTTGTTTAGTTCTTGTTCAGTTCGTGTTGGTGGATTCATCATATTTGATCACCACACCCTGTGGATCTAATTTTACATCATGGACATGATCATTTTCCTTATTACAAGATTTGAGCATGATTGGATCTTTTTCTGGCAAGTTATCACTTCCAGATTTAATGGCAGTTTCTTGAAGCAACACCAGAATAATTTTCTAAACTAATGGCTAGTTCGATCACTTGTGGATCCTTACAATGTGATTTGAATTGTTTCATCGAGTGTCCCTAGCCTTAATTATAGGTCCACACTTCATCCTATGAATTCACCAAGGAATAATTCAAATTTGAGGCTGACCCATTCATGCATATGTTACATTTTCTTTCATTAGAGATTATAATGATCATTGGATGATGCGGATAATTCTAGATCTCAAAATGTGATATAAATATTTGTAAAATATCATTAGTAAGATAGATGAAAATTAGATTGGAGATGCTACATTTTAGCTTGCATTAAGAAGCATATAGGAATACTATATGTCAGACATGTAATATCAAGCTTGTGAGCTGAATCTGTAAGCCGAGATTTTGTCGGTTGATTATAATTGAGATTTTTTATAATAAGAATGATTGTATCTACATTTGCCTCCAATTTTGATGTTGCTTCTATTGTGTAACTCTTGTTGCATGGTCTGAATTGTTCTCTTTGAGGACCTTCCTACCATGGCTGCTCCAAATTGGTATTAGAGCAAGATTTGATCCGTGAGAGACCGCCAAAATTCCCAAAGTCTTGTTGAAGATTTGTTGTGGGGTGGCAGACTAAGGATCTGACTTGTAGCTATAGAGGACTTGTGTAATGATTGTAGGAAGAATAAATGTTGGAGGAAATGGAGCATAAGGAAATGCATAACCAACTATGATGGAGATGTTGAGAGGAATTGCTGCCATATTAGATGTAGTTAAAATGGCCCAGAGGAGAGGTCGACCAGTTGATGATGTGAGTGAAGAGGTAGAAGTACATGAAGAAAGAGGAAGAGAAGATCAACCTGGCCTAGATCAGGGATAAGAGAGGTTCATAAGAGCCCTAACTAGAGAAAATACTAAGCCACATTTCAATCCACTAGATTATAGAGGTAAGTTGGATTCAGATGAATTGCTTGATTGGATAACAAAGATGGAAAATTATTTTTATTTTGAAGGCACCATTGAAGATAAGAAAGTAAAATTTATTTGTAGAAAGTTGAAAGGACATGCATCCCTTTGGTGGGAACATTTGTAGATAGATAGGTGAAGAAAAGGAAAAGAAAAGATAAAATCATGGGATCAGATGGTGAGTAAGTTGAAAACAAATTTTATGCCTATAGACTATCAGATCATTTTGTTCTAGAAGTTTCAAAATTTAAAGCAGAAGGATTCAAGTGTGATAGAGTATACTAAGTAGTTCTACAAGTTGAATATCAGATTTGGACATTTGGAGGATGAGATTGAGAAAGTAGCTAGATATGTGAATGGCTTGACATCCTCTATATAGGATGAATTTAGTTTCATCATGTTGTAGAGTGTGGAAGAGAAGTTAAATAAGAGACATGAGCAGAGATAAAGAGGAAACGGTGGAATATTTAAAAGAGGAAGAACTGTAATTAGAGGAGGAACAAGATTTTTTGCAGACCAAAATAAAGATAAGGAATTTAGTAAGAATGATAATTCGTACCATAGAGAAAATGGAAACTCTTACAGGAGAGGAGGATATGGTGGTTATTGGAATGAGGGTTATAGAAAAGATGATAGAGGATAGGAGAAAAGAGTATTTAGGGGAACTTATTTTAAATGTGGTGGAGAAGGAAACAAACCATTTGAATGAAATTAGGGAGAGACAAGTACAAATACAAAAAACAATAGAAGAATAGCCTTTGTTGAGGAGGATCATGATGGATCATCTAAAAAAATGGAAGATGGCGAAGCGTTGGTGAATATTGATGATGTTTTCTGCACATCAACAACTCAAAAAAAAAAAAATCCTATCTCTCTTGAAAGTTAAATCTGTATCAACAAGCCTCAAGAGATAACCACAAGGTCTCTAATGTTAGGTCTTGAAAATGCATAAACAACTCAGTGATAAATGTGAAAATATTGGTAATCACAATGGGACCTTACTACAAGCAAAATACTATATCTCTAATTATCAGATCTACCTATATGATGATACTTCACTCTTAAATTTAACCCGGATGATAAAGAAATAACAAAAGATATAAGGTTTGAAAGAGATTTATAAATTTACCACTAAACCTAAGATTAACAATGCAAATGACAAACACTCGAAATGGACCAATCCCTCAAAACTGATTTCTACTTGACCCAGATGGATCTACAATTTTATAGAAACTGTCCAATCTTCTAAGGTGTTAAGATTTTTAGATCATGAAAATTCATTCAAAAAAACCTATTACAATTGAAATGAATAAAACCTCACAATTGAACTAAGCACAATGAATATAAATTCTAGGCTAACTTTGCAAAGCAACAAACAATCAGTTTGTTGTGAAAAGAATGGACCAGGGATTACTGTAACACTTCAAATATTAAATAATAAACATCATTGAATCAAATCTAATTCTAAATATTGACTTTCCTCAAAGTAATTATAAAGATAGAATAACAATAACCATACAAGATAAAAAGAACACAAGTATGGTACCAAATCACAATGTCATTACTTGCATCAAATTATCCACTGTAGCAACAATTCCAGCTTTCTATTACAATATTTGGTTGAGAACAACTACTTGCTAACTCTTGCTCTACTTAATTCACTTCTACACTAGCTATCTCTCTATTTGTTTATGTCTATACTTAACCCTTACAAATGAGGCAAAATGCCAAATTTATAGAACCCCCAAATCATGTCGGCCAAGATAGGGTTTTACAATAATAATAAGGCAGAATAGGTCAGCCAAGAGAAATTCAAAATGAGATAAAATATGCATTAAATGCATGAACTCCATTAAGGTTGGGCTGGGATCTCCAATGCAGCTCAGACCAATGCATGCCAAAATAATAGGGAAGCAAAAAATCTCAATGTAGCCCATCATTAACTATCTTCCCCTTTGTCTTTATTCTGATCCAACATTTCATGCACCTTGAAAAACACATTATCCAAGTCGGCCACAGGTGGTAAAGGAAAAACCTTAAGTCGAGTCTCAATTGATGTAATTTCTTCCCTTGATTGTTTCACCGATTTATCCCACTCAACCTTATATGTTAGGTATTTATCAATGACAACAATGTAGGTGGCTACATCATCTCACTAGTGTTCAGTAATAGAATCATCACTGACTGGAGCATAAACATCATGCCACCACTTCCTCAACTATTCTAAACTCAAATATTTAGGGGAAATCTTCCTTCTTCCTGTCATAATCTCAAAGAAAGCAATGCAACCATTATAGACACTAGTTAGGGTATCATCAATTTTCCTCCTATACTTGTAGATCTTTTTCAGAACCTTTTTCCTGATTTGCAAAGCTTCAAACCACTCCCAAGGTTTAGCAGCTCTGGAGGAAGGGAGAATTCCATCACTTACAATCCTGTCCTTGGTGTACTCCGTAATGGTTTTAGTTTTCTGTAGAAAGAGATCTGTATCTTCCTTATCTTGGGCCAACACCTCCTTCATCCAATCAATTTCTTTCATAGCATCCTTCCCAAATGACAAAATCTCCCTGATAGTATCATTTCCTTTAGTTCACACCCCTTGCAGCCAATTTGCAGTAGCAAAAGTGGAAGCATTCATCCTCTCAAGTTCAGTGATAGTTTCCTGGGGTAAGTGATTTTCAACAGAGGCTGAGGGGTTAATAGATTGCAAGGATTTCATCATATCCTCCAAGCATTTCCTAATTTTTTCCTTTTCCTTCTTCAGCTCCTACTTAGTTTGAATTTCTTTCCTCAATCTCCCCAAGATAACTGTGCTAGAACCATGATAATCTTCAATGTCCCACTCAACGGAAGTGGGCCCTAAATTGAAATTCAACACACTATAATCTTTTGTAGTTACCTCATCTATATTCTTATCTCGAGCAGGAGTTGCAATGTAGATCACCTTGTTTCTTGCCTCATCCCTTTCGATCCTGGAAATGACCCTAGACTTCTTCTTACCTTTATCCTTTCCAATCTTGGCCAGCAACTCATCCTAGTTAGGTGGAGTATCCTCCACAACAAACTGCTTTTTCTTTATTTCTTTGTCCAACCAAATAGGAATAATGGACTCTAATTGCACTTCACTATGTCCCACTTCCTCTTGCTGACCATTAGGTGCTTCTTTATCCAAACTCTACTTCTTAGGAGCCTCATCTGCCTTACTCTCCTTTTCTTCAGCATGTTCCTCCTTGTGCTCAGGTGATGGAATCTTTTATGCTTCTTCCTCTCTTTGAGGCAATTTGACCTGTTCAATTCTAACAGGTGAAACTTCATATACAACTAAGGGAGACTGCATCACCTTTTCAACTTCAGCTTCTGCACTATAAAGGTCACCCTCATAAAATTCCTCTCCTTCAGTGTCTGGATGATCTTCAGCTTTTCTTAGATTCACCTGTTTTGCTTTGAGCTTTATGGGTAGAAGGAACATCATCATGTTTCTCCTCTTGAGAAGTAACCGGAGGAGGATCTGCCTTGGGAACACTATCCTTGGGAGAAGGATTCCTTGACCTCCTTGTGTATACATGTCTTTTCCCCTGAACTCTCTACATCTACCATAGGTGGACCCACTTCAACTCCATCCTTGGAACCTACCTTTTGTGATAATCTCACAATTCTCCTTCTTTTAGGCATAGGAAAATCAACTTTAGTACTCTGCTTTTTGGTTTCTTTCTTTTCAGACTTCCTACTCCTTGAAGTATGTCCCCTCTTTTTGGCAATGTGATTTCTCTATATTTTTGTTTCTTGGGGTTCCTCCACCTGAACACCCTTAATATTTATTTTAAACGGAGAATCCATCTTACTTTTCCCTTAGGATCTTGCTCATTTGACTCCTCGGAAGTGGAATGATAGTCCAAATCTCCCATTAGATCATAGGTGCACTATACACCTTCATTTTCCAATTCCCACATTTTATGCTTTAGCCACATTCTAGTAAACTTGGTGACTGGATCCGTTAACTATTTTAATTATGTCTTTTCTTCCTCTGGCCAATCCACATCACTAATCGGCATGTCCTTAACTACCTCATAACCATGGCCTTGAATCAAGTCCCCATCATCTTTGAGTTGATCAGGAATTTCCTTCACATTATATAAATGGATTGATTCAACTGGAAGCCAGGAAAATTTATTCTTCCTTATGTCATATTCATCACTGCAATTGGCGCAGTAGTCTTCCAAATCAATCTTATGGATATATTCTTTACTAGCCTTCTTTTGGGCTTCATGTTTTATATCAAATCTAGACCTCTTGGAATGGAAAGATAAGACAAGAGTACTCATTTACTCTTCTGAAGATAGGGCAGAAATAATGGAAGGACATGCCTCTCCAGTACCTATCCTCAAAGGAAAGTCTCCATCAAAACCATTCTTATGCTTGTCCCTTTTGACAATAGCATCAAAATCACATATTTGTCTTGTGACTTCTAGAAGTAAGATTTGATCAATGAGATACCTTGGAAGTTTGTATGGAGCTCTTTGAAAACCATCAATCTGGATATATGAGAAGGTTGGGAACTAAATGAACCAAGATCCTTATTTCTTGATGAGCTCCTTGGCTTGGTCATAAATCCTCATGTTTTTTGCACCTTCTAGCAACTCGGTGATATGCATGGTGAATGCATCATTCACCCTCCTGTAACTCAAATTTCCCAAGTGAAATTGAGGCTACACCTCATAAATAATATCTTGTCCAAAGACACCCTTGGCACTTAATCCCTTGTATGGATGAAATCTTGCAAGTGCATAGACTAAGTACGAGGTCATCATGAAGGTCTTGGTCTGCAGCACATTGCACAATTGCTCATGAATCACTCTTCTTATGACACCTACCCAATGATATTCAGTCTTTTCCTATTCCATTCTCACAATAACATGACACATCCACTTCTCAAACATATCAACATTCTTTAATCCAACCATCCTGCTAAGAAGAGTAATGGCATCATAATACTCCATTTTGAACTTTGCTCTGAATAACTGCTTAGGTAGTTTGGAATAATGAGACTTGGGCTTCTCCACCCAAGAATTGATGAACTACTAATATTTAATAGTTTTTTATTCATAGTACTCCTTGGCTACTTCCATGTTGAATGCCACCACATGAGACCTATCTGGCATATCAAAAGTATGAGCTATGGAGACAAGATTCAAATTCACCATAATCCTCCCTTGAGGACCAATTATTCTTTGTGTATCACTGTCGTAATGCCTGGCACACTCAAAGACCAACTCATAACACTACACCATGGAAGGGAAACTAGCTATGTGCACCAATCCTAATTCTAACATCATCTTAGCCACCAGAGGAAGATCCTTTAATACCATTCTACCTTTAAACTCTTCATAGTCCCATAGTCCAACATTGGTATCTGTCACCTCTAACTAGATAGAGGTAATATTACTCTTCGGTATTTTACTCTTGACATCCATCTTAAGTCTTTCTGCTTCAAAAATTGAAGATCCCTCCATTGCACTCTTAGTTTTCCCAGCTGTTACCTTGCTAGATTTAACCTGCACTTGACAAAGGAAACATAATAAAGATCACACCAACAAAGGTTAATCAATCAAAATCATTATTAAACCTTATTAAACCTCATACAGAATGATCATGTTAAACTTCGGGTTTTAGGACCATCCGCGGAATCCAAGCTAGGGAGGAATTTCAGAGAATTATGGGCTAGATGGATTCTAGTGGAATAATCATGAAAACACCTATTGGAAATTCAATCTAATAATTATCAATCAATAAACAGCATGTGAGATCTAAAGATAGCATGAAGTAATCATAAAATGCACCATCATTTACTAACACATCATGCTATTTCATATTCCTTCATATTCCATCTAATTTCGGGAAAATCTGCCAGGGACGGATTTCCGCGAAGGAGGAGACACTTTGCAAATTTCAAAAAAAATAAGGAATCAAGGATTTCAGGAAAATCCGGAGCCCAAGGAAATTCACGGATAAGGTAAAGCTCCGAGAGTATGCGAATTCCAAGAAAACAAAGGGAACAAAAAAACTGCTAGAGCCAGAAAATCTCGAACTGAGGACAAAACCTGAACTCCAACACCAAATGACAATTTTGCTCAGACTAATGGGTCGATCATAAATTTTGAGAATCTAGGCCTGAGACAAGTTTGATATGGGCCTTCTATAGATTTTCTTAGAATTCTAGGCCAATTGGGAAGCACACTAAAGTTAAATGGTGATGCCCTAAGTCAAACCCCACAAATCCAAAATTAACACACAGGCAAGCTTAATATTCAATCATTTCAACTGCTAATTATTTACTAGTGGAAATCATGACTCTCAAGCAAGACTCCTCATAATGCAAATAAACAAACAAGCTCATAAATCACTTGGAAGACTATAAATCAAACAACGTTATGCAACCCTAGCCATTAAATGATCAAGCATTCAGGAATTCAGACCCCAATAAACTCTATAACATCAAAGCGTTATCCACAGTCATCAATCAAAAGTAGGGCAATCAAATACATACCATTTGACGTAGCAAAAATCGAATGAGGGAGAAAATACCAGTTTAATGGTGTCCAACAAAGAATGACAACAAAATGCACAGGAAGTCTTCACCAAATCGAATAATTTGCAATTAGTTACCCAAAATCAAATCCAACACTCAACGAACAAACTCCTCAGCTCACTCAATGACAAAAAATAAAGAATAATGGCATAAAATTCATTAGAGATCAGTTAAATACATCCCTTGCCAATTGTACAAATGACATTAATGCCATCGACAAGACAACTAGGAAAATCCAGGAACCCGACGACAAGACAAAATTCAGAAAAATCTAGCCGATGCGGAATTCTGCGAAGGACAAAAATCTCTGAACCACAGCATTCAGTCAAAATCTGAGCAGGATCTGGGAAAATCTGGCCTGGGTGGAAAGTCCCGAACTAGGGTAAAAACCCGAAATTCACCCAGAACTTAATATTTTCAATGAATAACTTGGGGGAAACAATTAGGAAATCAAAATAAACATTTAAGCACATGACATAGCAAGATAAAACCTCAAAATGAAAGGGCCAAGACACCAAAAACCAAAGCGAAAGAGGGTCCATGTTTTCAGGGGGGCGTGTGTGCAAAAACTACACAACAAATGGCAACTCTGCTAGGAAATGCTCGAGAGCATTTGATGACAAACAAGAATCGAGAACCCAAAATCTCTAGTTTCAGTCTCACTATTAGAAAAACAAATCAAAATGCAAAGATTAAAGAATCAGAAGGAAAAGGTAGACCAAACCTTCCATAGACTGAAAATCCAAGTGTGTGCATATGAGTTCATTTCCTTCCTTGAGCTACTGCAGAAACCAGGTTTAGTCAGGATAGGCTAAGTAAAGATTCTAACTTCAAAAGTAACTTGGATAGAGCCTCGCTGCCAGTTAGGTGTCTATAGCCCTGATGAGGTTATCGTTGTGACTCTCCTAAACATAGCTCTATTTCCAGTCATGCATTTATAGCCCCAATAGAGATATTCAGATACTCCTGATAAGTTGAATTCATTCTTTTGATTTTCAATATTTCACTTTTCTTTCATTTGATATTCTTTGTTGTGTCACCTTTTTCATTTCAACCTGTGAACAATGAAGTACACACTCAGGGCTAAGAACCACAGTGGTGCTGAAGCAGAAATACGATTTTTCACCTGACAAAACTTCACAAGGATCCTACGGAAACATCAGGATTCTTAAGATGTACAAAAGATATAAGATTTTAGAATACTTCAAATTCAAATCAAAACCAGTGATCCATCTTCTATAAATCAAACATTTAGACTGCTTGACGATAATAAAGACTTCAACCATCCTTTCAAGATACAAGACTAAAGTCCATTAATAAAATACTTAGAACAGTCCCAGATAATGATATATTTGCCATGCAGGTGCAACACATCGAGAAGAAAATAGGGAAACCTCCAAACCAAGAGCAGAGCAAAAACAAACCAAACTAAAATCAAACCTACACTAACCAAAACAAACAAAAGCAAAGTAGAAAGGGAAACCTACTCTAACCAAAGCAAAGCAAAGAAAACAAAATAGAAAGGAAACCTAATCTAACTATATACAGGAAAAGAGTTAAAAACAGCTCAAGACTAGAAATAATGCTTCAAATACTACCCATTGATAGGTAGTGGGATGTCCTCTCTAGTAAGAGTTTTCAAACGGAAAGCATTATCTCCCAGAATTTCTAAAATCTGGTAAGGGCCAAGCCATAGTTTATCAAATTTTTTATGCTCCCCCTTACGGTCATCGACTTTATCCCTATGGAAGTCTTATGTGTTGTATGATCTACCCATAGGTGATATTCCTATGGAAGTCTTATGTGTTGTATGATCTACCCAAAGAGCAAATCTGAGTTGGGTATGCCAATCCTTCAGATTTCTTTCTAACAATTTTCGTATAACAGTCAGTAGATTTTTGTTGGAAGACTCAGCCAAACCATTAACCTAAGGGTAATAGTTGGATGTAAACTTAATTATAATCCCATGATCAAAATCCCAATTAGAAAACTTCAACGATGAAAATCCAGGACCATTATCACAAACCAAAGACATAGAACATCCAAAACGGTTATTGATACCTTATTCGATGAAATTAATTACCACCTTAGAAGTACATTGCTTGCAAATAAGGGCCTTAGTCCATCTTGTAAAATAATCAGTGATAGTAAGAATATACCTATGACCTACAAAGGAAGGTGAAATGATTGGACCTATGAAGTCCATCCCCCATTATGTAAAAGGTTTTACCTCAAAGACTAGTTGGAGTGGGAGTGTTGTGTACTTCTTTCTAGTTGTGGTAGTTTGACACACATGAAAAGTTTTGACATGGTTGTGTGCATCCTTGAATAGTGTAGGCCAATAGTAACTAGCTCTCAGAATCTGGTTTGCTGTAGAAGGTGTTGATCCATGGCCTGTACCATATCTGTCATGAAATTCCAACATCACCCTTTCAGACTCTACCTTTCCTAGGCACCTTAATTAAACACCCTCATGATTTTTTCTTATATAGAATAGCTCCTTTCAGCATGAAACTATCACTCTTTAAGCGTAGTTCCCTTCTTTGTACTACATTAAGATGATTAGGGCATCTCTGAGTCAAGAGATAATGAACAACGTCATCATACCATTTGCCAGGGGAAACATCTAAATTATAATTCTGAGCTGTAAGATTAGGGCATGTTTTTGCCATTGTCTTTGTAAGTCCCTGCCCTCTTACTAGCTTCATGGGTTGAATCTAAATATTGTACTCTTGTAACATAGTTACCCACTTAGCTTTGTGTTCTCCTAGCTCATTCTACATCAACAACAACTTGACTGCAGGATTAGGAACTATTGCAAAGATTTTTTTCCAAGGATATAATGCCTAAATTTATTTACAGCTCTGACTAAGGCATAGGCTTTCTTTTCCACACTTGGATATCTCAGCTCTACATCCTTCAATGGTGAACTCATGAATGCTATGGGATGCTCATTTCTTTGATCTGATTTTTGAGTTAACATAGCAACACAGGAGTGATCAGAAGCAAACAAATATATATAGAATGGCTTAGCATAGTCTAGACTTACCAAAACCAGAGCTTCAGCAATAGCCCTTTTTATCTTTGTAAATGATTCCTTTGCTTTTGTATTCCATTCAACTTTGGCCTCCTGCTTCAGCATTGCATTCAGTGGCTTAACTATTTCTACAAACCTAGTGATGAACTTCCTCACAAAGTTGATCTTGCCACAGAATGATTTCATTTCTTTCTTGCTAGCAGGTGGTGGGATCTTGAGTATAGCTTCTATTCATTCTGGATCAATGGAAATTCCTTTCTCAGAGAGAACATGCCCCAATAACTTACCCTTCGTAACTCCAAAGATGCATTTCTTTGGATTGAGAGATATCCCAAACTCTGCATTTCTGAAAAACCTTGCACAAATCTGTGATATGATCACCTCTTTTCTTGGAAAAGACTGTCAGATCATCCATATAAATGATTATGCACTTACCAATTATGTCTTTAAAGGCTATGTTCATGGCTCTTTGGAACGTGGCTCTAGCATTGATCAAGTCAAAGGGCATCCTCCTATAGGAAAAAGTGCCCCACTTGGTGGTAAAAGTAGTCTTGTGTCTATCCTCATATTGCACCATAACCTGATTGTATCCTGAATAACCATCCAAGAAAGACATCATCTGAAATCCATTGACAATCTGGAGCGCTTCATCCAGTGAGGGTACTGGATAATTATCCTTTTCTGATGCTTTGTTTAAGTTCCTAAAATCTACACATAGCCTGATTTCACCATTTTTCTTTCGCACTGGAACCAGGTTTGCAATCCAAGTTGAGTGTCTGACAGGAAATATGATTCTTGCAGACAGTAATTTCTACACTTACTTTTGTATTATGGGTTCTAGTAAGGCATTGATGGGCCTTTGCTTCTATCTGAAAGGTTTTACTCCTGGATTGAGAGGGATAGTATGGGTTATGATTGATGTATCATAAGTCTTTAAGTCTTCATAACTCCAGGCTATCACATCTGGATATCTATGTAGTGCATCGATTATTCCTTTACTTTCTTCTAGAGTGCACATTTTACCAATAAAGGCATTTTTGACATCATCCTAAGATCCCATATTATATTTTTCACACTGTCCACTGATGGACTCTTTCTTGGAATCCTGTTCTTGATCCCTGACCTTATCCAGATCAAAGATCCTTTCTAATTGCACCATTCCTTTGGGAATAGTGTTGGTCTTTAGATTGATTACCCCTTCCAAATCCATCTCTGCTTCTTGGAGTTCAGTTTCATCAATGATTTGAGAAGGAAATACATTTGTACTTGTGATAAAATCTAAGATATGCTTGTCATCTTCAAATACCTAGAAGTTGGTGATATTGTCAAGTACTGGGGTCAGTTCCACTGTAAACTTCTTTAATCCATAAAGAGATAGAGGTTGTAATGTACTAGCGGCCTGGGCCAGGGAGTCAGCTATTTAATTTTTACTTCATGGGATCAATTGAATGTTGAATGCATCAAATCCTTCAATAAGATCCCATACTTTGTGTCTATAGTTGGTCATTCTTTTGTTATGACAAGAGTATTATCTCCTAACTTGCTTGACTACTAACTTAGAATCCCCAAAACTTGCAAGATCTTAACCTTTTTCTTCAATTCCATTAACAACCCATGAACCAAAGCCTCATATTTTGCTACATTATTCATACAATGAAATTGAAGTCTATGAGCAGCAAAGAATGTCTTACCTCTTGGACTAATTAGCACAAATCCTGCCCCAACTCCCTGCTTCTATTTGGACCCATCTAATCTTAATGTCCAACAACCAACGACTACAGACTTCCTCGCTATATCACTTGCACTATTGCTACTAGATGGTTCTTTAGAAAGCATCACTCTTTTTCCTTTGGGATCCTTTTGGACATTTTGGATATCAATTTTGATTGTTGGAGTGGGGTTGATACATTTCTGTATTTGTTCCACTACATCTTGGCACAAGCAACAGTCCAGTTTTGAATGGGAGGCATTATGTACCCTACATCAATTGGGCAAGAGTAGTTCTCCATAGTTCATTCCTCTTCCTAACTAAACCTAATCTTTGATGCCCTTATGAATGAACTCTTGAAAATTATCTAGCAAACATAGCTGATTATCTTCTGGATCATCATCATTTTCAACTTGTTTGACTAAGGCTTCAGTACCACTGGATTCTACTATAAGGTCAACAGGTGTTATGTGGAACATAAGAACTTCCTCTACATCTGACTCCTCAAGAGGGGTTGCAAGCACATAGTTACCCATAGTTACTTCTGATATTAGAACTTTAGTGGAGGTTTTCTGATATTCTGTGATCATGTATTTCATTTTGGGTTCTCTTTCAATTCTAATCTATTTTGGCACTCCCTTCCAAGGAAGCCACATATGGGAGTGATCAGTCGAGACATATCCATTCAAGGCCCTGGTGAAGTCTCTTCCCAAGATTAGGCCATAAGCATTAGGTATGTCAGCCACCTGTATGTTAATGACCTGTTGAATTCTAGGATCAAAAGCACTACATATGAATCATATTTAACTTGCCTACAACATTGAATTCAATCCTATCCAATTGTCTAACTTTCTTTTGAGAATCAGCAGGAGTAATACCCATAGCTCTACAGACACCAAAAGGCATAACATTGGTTGAAGCACCAGAATTCAACAAACAATTATGCAAATTCTTACCAAATATATGAACATAAATCAAGAATGGAGGTGTGTCTATCTTCCCTTGAAACAGAGTTAAGGGAGTATCCACTTGAGCAACCTAAGTTTTGTCCTTCTCTTTTCCCTTATCTCTAGGAGGCAAGTGGACTTGATTATGACTCTGATTTTTCCTTCCTACCGATTGAGAACTAGATGCTCTATTGACACTTTCGCTAGCTGATTTATCTTGTGACATGGAATTTGCATTATAAGCTCCTAGAACTGCATTCCTAATGGTTGGAACTCTTAATAACTCAAATTTAGATAGAATTACCTTTAATTTTCTGAGTTCTTTAGCAACATACATGGCCAGTTGTTCCTCACTCAAATGAGCAGGGGTCTCCTTTGGGTATTCCATCACCTTGTCCTTTTTCGCATCAATACCTTTTCCTTTTGGCAGGTCCACATGTCCTTGATCTTGAGATAAATATTACCTAGACACCTATGGAAGTGACGGATTATTGCTGGCATTAGGATCTGGAGGCATGTTGAAATTGTTTGGTGGAATGGAAGTAGTGAAGGGGCCTCCATCTTGTGGACGTCTATGTGGTAGTTTCCTCAAGTCATACTTCTTGACAGGTCTCTAAAAAGTCTATACTTCTTCAACAAAAGCCTCTTCTTCATCCCTGGGACCATTATCATTCATTGTATTCTCATCATATAATAGTGTGATTTCATCCCCATTACATACTTGGTCTACCTATTCCTTCAACTGGTCAGATTTCTCTCCAGGTACATTCTCCTTACTTTGTGGAAAAGGAGCATGATTCAGTACCAACACTGGTGAATCATAAGGAGTAGATGACACTATTTCCTAACTACTTGCATTGTTCTCTACTTCATACTAGAAAATTGAAGCTTCCGTTTGGAATTCTTGACAATCTAACTCAGAGTGTTGACTCATTTTATGGAGCCTACACCATCCTAATAAAGTAGCCTCAACTAAATATACACCATTAGGAGGCTTCTCTTGATTAAATGGATGATTGACTGGTTGATTGACAGGTTGATTAACTAGTTGATCCAATGGGGTGGGGACTCCTCCATTGTTAGGCCTTGTGTTCCAAGTCTTGTTCTGTCCTGGTGGTTGCCTCCTATCGAACCCTTGTCCACCACCTTGCCCTCTATCAAAGTTCTGGCCCGAGGATTGTCCTTTATCATAGTTCTATCTTCTATCATTATTATACCCTCTGTCATTATTATATCCTCTATCGTTGTATCCTCTTTCATTGTTGTATCCTCTTTCATGACATTTCCCTCTATGAAAGTGTTGTCCTTGTGAATTTTCTTTGTTCTGATTGGACTGCATATTTCTCTAAGTAGCTTGCAACTGACTGTTCTGGTTCCTCAAGTAAGTCACCTCCATATTCAGTTTCTTCACTTGTTCATACAATTTGTCCAGTCTCTCCTTGTCATGATTAATATATGGAGGTTGATTCACATTATTTTGGGAATATCCTATTGCAGCATTGGAATTCAGTGATTGGTTCAAATTTTCAAAATTCTAAAGATACACGTGAAAACTAGCTTGAGGCTATATATGAAGAGGTTGATTCACATTTTACTAAGGGTAGATAATTTTAGGTGGAACTAGTCTCACAGTAGGTCCTGGGTGAGGAACCATAGGCAACTGAGGTACTAGATTCATGATAGGAGTATGGTTAGTGAGAGCCTGGTCAAGAGCAGAGACTTGTCCAGGGTGAGCAACAGGTCCTAATGATGATAAAGGTCCAGAAACATGTTGTCTTAAGATAGTGCTTACTTTCACAGCTTCAGCATAGGCATCAAGTAGGGTATTGGGAGAGTTATTTTTCCATTTAATGAAGGTAGATGTCAGACTATCAAGACCTTCATAATAAACCTCTAAAGAAGTGGCTTGATCAACAACATAAGGAGACTGTAATCTAGTATAGGAATGATGAAACCTATTGTTAAAGGACCCTATAGGCTCATTAACTTCTCTCTTAACATTAGTGAACTAACAGTAAAGCTCATTGGAACTAATGGGAACCCTGAGCTTTTGCAAGAATGCAGTCTCTAACTTAGTCCTATGCTAGGTAGACCCAGTAGGTAAGTGATTGTACCAATAGAATGCATCATCTCCCAATGAATAAGGAAAGAGTTTATATGCTACATCCTCATGATTGATTCCTCTATCCTTAAGGCCAGTTTGAAAGATCCTGATGTGTTCCTCAGTAGTTTTATTGGGATCATTAACATGGAACTTTGAACAAAAGTGTCCAGGGTTCTTGGGCATGACATTGTAAATGGCGAAACTCAATGTAGATGGGTTATTAGCCAGGAAATCCATTGGTGGAGGTGGGGGTGGTAATGGCTGATTTATGACTAGCTGAGGTTGTGGGATGGGAATGTCCTTAGACTCAAATTAAGATGAACCTGATGAGGATGGGAATGATGGAGATGACGGGGGTGGATGGGAGGATGATGATGATGATTCCCTCCTTCTGTTGGTCCTTCTAGACCTAGTAGGGTATGGTAATTCTTGAAATTCCTCCTCTCCTGGAGCAGATCTGGTTCTTCTTTTGAATCTTTCAGGAGAGATGGCATTCCAAAATTGATCCATCTTGCTTATTTAGGCCATCCTTCTAGTACCAATCTATTGATGATGTTTTATGCATAGCAACAACTTAGACATAATATAATATCCTATCTCTCTTGAAAGGTAAATCTCTATCAGTAAGCCTCAAGAGATAACCCCAAGGTCTCTAATGTCAGGTCTTGACAATGCATAAACAACTCAGTGATAAATGTGAAAATGTTGGTAATCACAATGGGACCTTACTACAAGCAAAATACTAAATCTCTAATTATCAGATCTACCAATATGATGATACTTCACTCTTAAATTTAACCTGGATGATAAAGAAATAACAAAAGATATAAGGTTTGAAAGAGATTTCTAAATTTACCACTAAACCTAAGATTAACAATCCAACTGACAAACACTCAAAATGGACCAATCCGTCAAAATTATTTTCTGCTTGACCTAGATGGATCTGCAATCATATAGAAACTGTGCAATCTTCAAGGTGTTAATATTTTCAGATCACGAACATTCATTCAAACAACCCTATTGCAATTGAAATGAATAAACCCTCACAATTGAACTAAGCACAATGAATATAAAGTCTAGGCTAACTTTGCAAAGTGCACTAACAATTAGTTGGTTGCAAAAAGTATGGACCAGGGATTGTTGCAACACTTCAAATATTAAATCATAAACATCATTGAATCAAATCGAATTCTAAATATTAACTTTCCTCAAAGGAATTCTAAAGATAGAATATCAAGAACCATGCAATATAAGAACACAAGTATGCAACCAAATCACAATGTCATTACTTGCATCAAATTATCCACTGTAGCAACAATTCTCGCTTTCTCTTAAAATATTTTCTTGAGAACAACTACTTCCTAACTCTTGCTCTACTTAATTCACTTCTACACTAGCTATCTCTCTATTTGTCTATGTCTATACTTAACCCTTACAAATGAGGCAAAATGCCAAATTTATAGAACCCCCAAAACATGTCGGCCAAGATAGGGTTTTACAATAATAATAAGGCACAATAAGTTAGCCAAGAGAAATTCAAAATGAGATAAAATATCCATTAAACGCATGAACTCCATCCAAGTTGGCCTGGGATTTCCAATGTAGCTCGGACCAATGCATGCAAAAATAATAGGGAAGCACAAATCTTGATGTAGCCCATCATTAACTATCTTCCCCTTTGTCTTTATTCTGATCCAACATTGGATGCAACTTCAAAAGAACCTTATCCAAGTCGGCCATAGGTGGTAAACGAAAAACCTTAAGTTGGCTCTCAATTGATGTAATTTCTTCCCTTGATTGTTTCACCGATTTATCCCACTCAACCTTATATGTTAGGTATTTACCAATGACATCAATGTAGGTGGTCGCGTCATCTAACTGGTGTTTAGTAACAAAATCATCACTGAGTGGAGCATAAACATCATGCCACCACTTCCTCAACTATTCTAAACTCAAATATTTAGGGGAATTCTTCCTTCTTCCTGTCATAATCTCAAAGAAAGCAATGCAACCATTATAGACACTAGTTAGGGTATCATCAATTTTCCTCCTCTGCTTGTAGATCTTTTCCAGAACCTTTTGCGTAATTTGCAAAGCTTCAAACCACTCCCAAGGTTCAGCAACTCTAAAGGAAGTGAGAATTTCATCACTTATAATCCTGTCCTTGGTGTACTCCATGATGGTTTTAGTTTTCTGCAGCAGGAGATCTGTATCTTCCTTATCTTAGGCCAACACCTCCTTCATCCAATCAATTTTTCTCATAGAATCCTTCCCAGATGACAAAATGTCCCTGATAGCATCATTTCCTTTAGTTCACACCCCTTGCAACCAATTTGCAGTAGCAAGAGTGGAAGCCTTCATCCTCTAAAGTTTAGTGATAGTTTCTTGGGCTAAGGGATTTGCAGCAGAGGCTGAGGGGTCAATAGATTGCAAGGGTTTCATCATATCCTCCAAGAATTTCCTAAGTTTTTCATTTTCCTTCTTTAGATCCTACTTAGTTTGAATTTATTTCCTCAATCTCCCCAGGATAATTGTGCTAGAACCCTAATGATTTGTAATGTCCTGCTCAACAAAAGTGGGCCCTAAATTGAAAGTCTACACATTATAATCTTTTGTAGTTACCTCATCTCTATTCTTATCTAGAGTAGGAGTTACAATGTAGACCACCATATTTCTTGCCTCATCCCTTTCGATCCTGGAAATGACCCTGGCCTTCTTCTTAACTTTATCCTTTCCAATCTTGGCCAACAACTCATCCTAGTTAGGTGGAGTATCCTACACAACAACCTACTTTCTCTTTATTTCTTTTTCCAACCAAATAGGAACAGTGGACTCTAACTGCACTTTGCTCTATCCCACTTCCTCTTGCTGACCCTTAGGTGCTTCTTTATCCAAAATCTGCTTCTTAGGAGTCTCATCTACCTTACTCTCCTTTTCTTCAACATGTTCCTCCTTGTGCTCAGGTGATGGCATATTTTTTGCTTCTTCCTCTCTTTGAGGCGATTTGACCTTTTCAATTCTAACAGGTGAAACTTCATATGCAATCAAGGGAGACTTCATCACCTTTTCAACTTCGGCCTCTGCACTATAAAGGTCACCCTCATGAAATTCCTCAACTTTAGTGCCTGGATGATCTTCAGCTTTCTTAGATTCACCTGGTTTGCTTCGACCTTCATGGGAAGAAGGAACATCATCATGCTGCTCCTCTTGAGAAGTAACTAGAGGATGATCTACCTTGGGCACACTATCCTTGGGAGAAGGAGTCCTTGACCTCCTTGTGTATACCTGTGTCTTTTCCCCTAAACTCTCTACATCTACCATAGGTGGACCCACTTCAACTCCATCCTTGGAACTTGCCTTTTGTGATAATCTCACAATTCTCCTTCTTTTAGGCACATGAACATCAACTTCAGGACTCTGCTTTTTGTTTTCTTTCTTTTTAGACTTCCTACTCCTTGAAGTATGTCCCCTCTTTTTGGAAATGGGCTTCCTCTATTTTTCTATTTCTTGGGCTTTCTCCACCTGAACACCCTTAATCTTGATTTTAAAAGGAGAATCCATCTTACCTTTTCCCTTAGGATCTTGCTCAGTTGAATCGTTGGAAGTGGAATGAGGGTCCAAATCTCCCATTAGATCATAGGTGCACTGTACACCTTCATTTTCCAATTCCCACATTTTATGCTTTAGCCACATTCTAGTAAACTTGGTGACTAGATCCATTAACTCTTTTAATTTTGTATTTTCTTCCTCTAGCCAATCCACATCACCAATCGTATTGTCCTTAACTGCCTCATACGCATGGCTCTGAATGAAGTCCCCATCATCTTCAAGTTGATTAGGATCTGACTTCACATTATATAAACAAACTAATTCAATGGGAAGCTAGGAAAAATTATTCTTCCTTAACTAATATTCATCAATACAATTGGCCCAGTAGTCTTCCAGATCAACCTTCTGGCTATAATCTTTACTGGACTTCTTTTGGGCTTCACCTATTATATCAAATCTGGACCTCTTGGAATGGAAAGATAAGCGAAGAGTACTCATTTCCTCCTCTGAAGCCAGGGAAAAAATAATGGAAGGACATGCCTCTCCAGTACCTATCCTCAAAGGAAAGTTTCCAACAAAACCAGTCTTATGCTTGTCCCTTTTGACAATAGCATCAAAATCACATATCTATCTACTAACTTCCAGAAGTAAGATGTGATTAGTGGGATACCTTGGAAGTCTGTATGGAGCCCTTTGACAACTATCAATCTAGATATATGAGAAGGTCTAGAACTGAATGAACTAAGCACCATATTTCTTGATGAGCTCCTTGGCTTGGTCAAAAATCCTCATGTTTTTTGCACCCTGCAACAACTTGGTGATATGCATGGTGAATGCATCATTCATGCTCATGTAACTCGAACTTCCCAAGTGCAATTGAGGGTACACCACATAAATAATATCCTATCCAAAGACACCCTTGGCATTTAATCCCTTGTATGGATGAAATCTTGTAAGTGCATAGACTAAGTATGAGGTCATTGTGAAGGTCTTGGTCTGCAGCACATTGGACAATTGCTCATGAATCACTCTGCTTATGACACCTTCCCAGTGATAGTCAATCTTTTCCTATTCCATCCTCACAATAACATGACACATCCAATTCTCAAACATACCAACATTCTTTAATCTGACCACCCTGCTAAGAAGAGTGATGTCATCATAATACTCCCTTTTGAACTTTGCTCTGAATAACGACTTAAGAAGTTTGGAATAATGAGACTTGGGCTTCTCCACCCAAGAATTGATGAGTTGCTGAAATTTAACAATTTGTTCTTCATAGTACTCCTTGGCTACTTCCATGTTGAATGCCACCACATGAGACCTATCTGGCATATCAAAAGTCTGAGCTATAGAGACAGGATTCAAATTCACCACAATCCTCCCTTGAGGACCAATTATTCTTTGTGTATCACTGTCGTAATGCCTAGCACACTCAAGGACCAACTCATAACACTGCACCGTGGAAGGGAAACCAGCTACGTGCACCAATCCTGATTCTAATATCCTCTTAGCCACTAGAGGAAGATCTTGTGCTGCCATTCTACCTTTAAACTCTTCATAGTCCCATAGTCCAACATTGGTATCTGTCACCTCTAACCAGATAGAGGTAATCTTACTCTTTGGGATTTCACTCTTGACATCCATCTTAATTCTTTCTTCTTCAAAAACTAAAGATACCTCCATGTCACTCTTAGTTTTCCTAGTTGTTACCTTGCTGGATTTAGCCTGCACTTGACAAAGGAAACATAATAAAGATCACACCAACAAAGGTTAATCAATCAAAATAATTACTAAACCTTATTAAATGTCATATAGAATGATCATGTTAATCTTCAAGTTTTAGGACCATCCGTGGAATCCAAGCTAGGGAGGAATTTCGGAAAATTTTAGGCCAAATGGATTCCAGCGGAATAATCATGAAAACACCTATTGGAAATTCAATCTAATCATTATCAATCAATAAACATCATGTGAGATCTAAAGATAGCATGAATTAATCATAAAATGCACCATCATTTACTAACACGTCATGCTATTTCATATTCCTTCATATTTCATCTAATTCTGGGAAAATTTGCTAGGGACGGATTTCTGCAAAGGAGACACTTTGCAAATTTAAAAAAAAACAGGGAGTCAAGGATTTCGAGAAAATATGAAGCTGAAGGAAATCCATGGATAAGGTAAACCTTTGAGAGTATGAGAATTCCAAAAAAATGAAGGGGATCGGGAAAATCCACCAAAGCCAGAAAATCCCGAACTGAGGACGAAACCCGAACTCCGACACCAAATGCCTATTTCACTCAGACTAATGTTTCAATCATAAATTTTGAGAATCTAGGCCTGAGACAAGTTTGATATGGGCCTTCTATAGATTTTTTTAGAATTCTAGGCCAATTGGGAAGGGTGATCCCACAATAGTGGTTTACAATTTTTGGCCAAACTGGACACTGGAATAATTTTTTTAAACTAAATCTTCACTTTCGGCCAACTATAGCGGCTAAACCGTGAGGAATTTGAAGATGATGTAAAATAGAGTTTTGTGAAATTTTGTTTGTAGATTCTAAATATATTTTTTTCAAAATATTTGGAATCAGATTGCACTTCTTTTTCCATCTCCCTCGAAAACTAGTTTATTTTAGAAAACAACATTTTTAAAAAGTGACGCTCACCGTATAATGCATAACTTTTTTTCCATGAAGGGTAAAATTCTAATTCTTTAGAATTTAGATTTGTAACTCTAATATCTAGTTCTTCCACTTGGTTAGATAGTTTCTTATTGAATATTTTTTCTTTAATCAAGTTTCAAAGTCAAACCAATTATAATTCAGACATAGCACGGCCATATAACGCATAACTTTTTTCGTATGTATCAAAATTCAATTTTATTTTTTTTGTTGCATCAAGGACATCAATATTTGGTGCACTTATATATATTTATATATATATATATATATATATATATATATATATATATATATATATATATATATCTAATCTGCTATTTTTCCACATGTGCAAAACAAAGAGCTTGATTTTCGTGAAAAATGTACATTCAAAAGAAATAAAAAATAAATATAATAATAAAATTAAATTTATTTAAAATTATACTTTTTGGAAAGCTTATAATAAGGAATACACACTTACAAAAAATAAATTTTAAACAAATTCATTTGATCCTCCAAAAGGTAAATCAAAAGTAGGTTTTTATCAGCATTTTGATAGGTGTAAAGGAGACTCAGTTATATGTATGGTTTAAAACTAGCGGGGTTCTATCCAAGGTAGTTTGATCAAACCATCTTCAATTGGAATGCTTTAAATGGAAATTTTTAAGGCTTAAATCATTATATTTTCTAAAAATATATGATTTCAGCAAAAATTAGTTCCTCCCAGAAATTGTAAACCACTATTGTGACAGCACCCAGAAGCAAACTAAAGTTAAATGGTGATGCCCTAAGTCAAACCCCCCAAATCCGCCATTAACGCACAAGAAATATCAGTATTCAATCATTTCAACTACTAATTTTTTACTAGTGGAAATCACGAATCTCAAGCAAGACTCCTCATTATGCAAAGAAACAAACAAGCTCAGAAATCACTTGGAAGACTATAAATCAAACAATGTTATGCAACCCTAGCCATGAAATGATCAAACATTGAAGAATTCAGACCCCTATAAACTCTATAACATTAAAGCGTTATCCATAGTCATCAATCAAAAGTAGGGAAATCGAATACATACCATTTGATGCAGCATAAATTGAATGAGGAAGCAAATACCACTTTACTGGTGTCCAACAAAGAATAGCAACGAAATGCACAGGAAGTCTTCACCAAATTGAATAGTTCACAATCAGTTGCCCAAAATCAAATCCAACACTCAAAGAAAAAACTCCTCAGCTCACTCGATGACAAACAGTAAAGAATAATGGCATAAAATTCATCAAAGATCAGTTAAATACATCCCTCTCCAACTATACAAATGACATTAATGCCATCAACAAAATAGCCAGGAAAATTCAGGAACCTAACGACAGGACAAAATTTGGAAAAATCCGGCCCACGCTTAATTCTGCGAAGGATGAAAATTTCTGAACCACAACATTCAGTCGAAATTTGAGTAGGATCCAAGAAAATCCGACCAGGGTGGAAAGTCCCAAACTAGGGTAAAAACCTGAAATTTAGCCAAAACTTAATATTTTCAATAAATAACTTGGGGTAAACACTTAGGCAATTAAAAAAAACATTTAAGCACATTCCAAAGCAAGATAAAACCTCAAAATGAAAGGGCCAAGACACCAAAAACCAAAGTGAAAGAGGGTCCCTGCTTTTAGTCGGGCGTGTGTGCGAAAACTGTACAACAGTGAATAGAAGAGTATTGTGTCAAAATGAGATGGAGCAGGAACTATTGTAGACAAAGAATTTGTTTTGGACTGGATGCAAGGTAGCTGGTAAATGATGCAAAGTGATTGTTGACAATAGAATCTCTAAGAACCTAATTTATGAAGAAATGGTTACCAAATTGAAGTTGGAAATATTGAAACACTTGAAGCCCTATCAAATAGCATGGATCCAAGATGAGCATAAGATTCTAGTAAGTGAACAATGTTTGGTGAAATTGAAGATAGGAAATTATCATGATAAAGTTTTGTGTGATATTGTTCCTATGGATGTATGCCATGTTTTATTGGAAATACCTTGGTAATATGATAGATAGGCTATTCATGATGGAAAGTAGAACACATTTACCATTGTTGCTAATGGAATGAAGAAGACTTTGTTGCCATTGGAGGATGTTCCTAAAGTTGAGGTTTGTATGCATGCTAGAATTTTTTTAGTTGATGGAAGGATATTTTTGGATGGATTGAGACATGAGAACATGTATTATTCATTAGTTCCTAATAAGGCTGAAGACTTGAAGCATGTAGAAGAACAAATAGAGGAGATAAAAGAGATGTTGATAGAGTATAAGGAGATCATTTCAAATAATGTACTTGATGGATTACCACCTATGAGGAGTATTAGTCATTGCATAGATTTGATTCCTATATCGAGTTTTCCTAATAAAGTAGCACACTGAATGACACCTGTAGAGAATGAAGAGTTGAATAGACAAGTGCAAGAGTTGTTGAGGAAGGGTTTGATCAGAGAAAGCTTAAGTTCATGTGCAGTACCTACTATGTTAGCACCTAAGGAGGATGGAGAATGGAGGATTTGTATAGATTCTAGAGCCATAAACAAGATCAAAATGAAGTATAGATTTCATTTTCCCTAGATGGATGACATTATGGATTGTTTGAGTGGAGCTAGATACTTTACAAAGATAGATTTGAAGAGTGGATATTATTAGATCAGAATTAGAGAAGGGGATGAGTGTAAAACAACATTCAAGACAAATGAAGGGTTGTATTAGTGGTTGGTGACGCCTTTTGGACTAACAAATGTACCGAGTACTTTCATGAGGCTAATTAATGAGGTATTGAAGAAATTATGGGGTAAGTTTGTGATTGTTTACTTGGATGACATCTTGATTTTTAGTAAGAATAGAGAAGAACATTTTTTGCATATAAGACAAGTTTTACAGAGGTTGAGAGAAGAGCAGTTGTTGATAAACATTAAGAAGTGTAGTTTCATGAAGGAAGAATTGGTATATCTAGGATTTGTGATATCTATGGATGGATTGAAGATGAATCCTAAGAAGGTAAGAGAAATTATTGAATGGCCTACATGAGATAGCATTGGATAGGTAAGATCATTTCATGGATTGGCTAGTTTCTATTGAAAGTTCATTAGGAATTTTAGTTCTATTTGTAGTCCTATGACATAAACAATGAGAGGAGATAAGAAGGATTTTAGGTGTTCATCTGGAGTACATCAGAGTTTTGAGCTGTTGAAACAAAAGGTGACTAAGCAGTCTATGTTGTCTTTGCTAGACTTTGATAAGGTATTCTAGGTAGACTGTGATGGAAGTGAAAATGCAATCAGAGAAGTATTAAGTCAAGAAGGAAGACCAATAGCTTATTCTAATGAGAAATTGAATTATTCTAGGAGAAGGTATTTGGTGTATGATCATGAGTTATATTCCATAGTTCAATCCTTGAAGAAGTGGAGACATTACTTGTTTCCTAAGGAGTTTGTGGTGTATACAGATCATTATTCTTTGCAATATTTGAACAGTCAAGGTAAGTTGAATCAGAGACACATGAGATGGGTGGAATTATTTAAAAGTTATATGTTTGTTTTGAAACATAGGAGTGGAAAGGAAAATAGAGTTGATGATGCTTTGAGTAGGAGAAGGAATTTTCTAGTAGAGATGAGGGTGGAGATACTAGGTTTTGAAGAATTGAAGAACTTGTATGAGGAAGACCTGAATTTTGCAGAACCTTGGAGATCATGTAAAGAACCAGTCTTGGAGGATAGAAGTCAATGGTTGGATTATTTCATTTAGGAGGATATTTTTTTAAGAGGGAATCACTTGTGTATACCCTAGATTTCAATGAGGGATAACTTGGTGAAAGAAAAGCATAGTGGAGGATTGTCAGGACACTTTAGAGTTGATGAGACAGTAGTATTGGTAATTGAGAACTACTTTTTGCCACAAATTCATGAGGATGTTAGGAATTTTTTGTAGAATTGTAGAGTTGGTCATGTTGCAAAAGGGAGTATTCAGAATGTTGGATTGTATAAGCCTTTGATAGTTCTAGAGAGACCTTGGGAGGATATCAACATGGATTTCATACTTGGTTTTCTGAAGACACAAAGAGGTAATGATTCTATATTTGTGGTAGTGGATAGATTTTCTAAAATGGCACATTTCATACCTTGTAAGAAGACAACAAATGTAGTACATGTAAGAGATTTGTTGTTCAAGGAAGTGGTCAGATTGCATGGATTACCTAGGAGTATTGTTTCAGATAAAGATACAAAGTTTGTTGGTTACTTTTGGAGGACACTTTGGAAGAAGTTAAAGATAGATTTGAAGTTTAGTTCTACTTTTCACCCACAAACTAATGGAAAAATAGAGGTAGTAAACATGAGTCTAGGAAATTTTCTAAGATGTTTGGTTGGAGAGAAGACCAAAAGTTGGGATCTAGTACTTGCACAAGCAGAGTTTTCTTACAATAATTTGGTGAACAAGAGTAGCAAAAAGACACCTTTTGAGATTGTTACTAGAGTTCATCAGGTAGAGATATATCAAAGTTGAGAGACATCAGTATGGAAGATAAAAGGAGAGTAGAAGTAGAGGAATTTGTATAATATATGAATAAAGTGCATACTCAAGTGAAGGAGCAATTGGAAGATATGAACCAAAAGTATAAGGAGAAAGAAAATGAAAAGAGGAGACATAAGGAGTTTGAAATTGGAGATGAAGTGATGGTATATTTGAGAAAGGAAATATTTCTAGTTGGAACATACAATAAGATGAAGATGAGGAAGTTTGGACCCTATAAGATTTTTAGAAAATTTGATTTAGGAAATACATTTCAAGTGGAGTTACTGGATGACATGGGTATATCACTTATATTCAATATTGCAAATCTACATCAGTACCATGAAGAAAAATTCATTGAAGACAGTAAAGAAAAATTGGAGAATCAGTTTCCTAAACAAAAATTAGATGAGATTGAAGAGATTTTGGAAATAAGAGATGGGAGGAAAATGCATGGAAGACAGTATAAAGAATATATAGTGAAGTGGAAAGGCAGACTAGTGGAGGATTCTTCTTGGATTTCTCAGGCTAAGGTAGACCATTTTGGTTTCCCTTTATCCCCTACAAAGTGAGGGACTCACTTTTAAATTAACCCCAGATGTCTGATGTAGGAGCATCCTTGGTTCATGGCAATCTTGCATTAACTAAAAATATGTTCTTTCAGTTTTGTTGTTCTTGTTCAGTTCATGTATAATTCATGTTTGCGGATTCATCATATTTTCTCACCAAACCTTGTGGATCTAAGTTTACATTGTGGACATGTTCATTTTCCTTATTCCAAGATTTGAGCGTGATTGTATCTTTTTCTGGCAAGTTATCACTTCCAGATTTAATGGCAATTTCTTGAACCAGCACCATAATAATTTTCTAAACTAATGACTAGTTTGATCACTTGTGGATCTTCCCCATAGTTTGTGGATCCTTACAGTGCACTTTGAATTGTTTCATGGAGTATATCCAACCTTAATTATAGGTCCACACTTTATCCTATGCATTCACTAAGGAAAAATTCAAATTTGAGGCTAACCCATTCATGCGTACGTTACATTTTATTTCATTGGAGATTATATTGATCTTTGGCTGACGTAGATAATTCTAGATCTCAAAATGTGATATAAATCATTGTAATATATAATTAGTAAGAAATTTAGATGAACATTAGATTGGAGATGTTACATTTCAACTCACATTAACAAGCATATAGGAATATTGTATGTTGGACATGTAATATCAGGCTTGTGAGCTAAATCTATAAGCCCAGATGTTGTTGGCTGATTGTAATTGAGATTTATGATAATAAGAATAATTGTACCTACATTTTCCTCCAATTTCTCTATTGGTTCTATTGTATAACTCTTTTTTCAAAATCTAGATTGTTCTCTTTGAGGACCCTCCTAATATGGTTGCACCATCTCATCACTTGAACATCCTTACCATTAATGGGAAATGTGGCATAAGACATGTCACACTGCATATTGTGTCCCATAGATGAACTCCATTTTTAAGATAGAAACATTCCATAATTAGGTTGGATATGCACTACTACCACACTCATTTTGAATTCTTTGTCAGGGTAGGTTGCTAGCCTATAGGGAAGTTGATTTATCACATCGATGGCATGGAATTCTCTTGCATCCATAGCATAACACTTGCCATGAGTGCTATCAAATTTCAATCCAAGTGCATCCATTATTTTAGATGGAATGATATTATGGGATGCTCTAGAGTCAATGATACAATTCTTTATAAAATTTCCCACAACCACTAGGGTGAGGAAAAATGGATCTATCTTATCAGGACAAGTAGTTACAGAATTTCCTAGAAAAATATGGGGAATCTCAGTAATTACTCCCTTGACTTCCTTGTCTTTCTTATCTTTTTCACTTAGTTTGGGTGGAGTGAGCATCACTAAATCATTACAGGCCATAGCAACGCCATTGATAATGGCTACTGCCTTTTGCTAATGTTCCTCTATTCTCATCATTTCAAGAAAAGGCACAAATACTTTGACTTGGATAGGTATTTGAAACATATCAACAAGAGTATACTTTGGTAATTCAATTAGGAGCATACCTTGTTCATTTTTGTTCTCCTTTTTTTGATTTTTTGCTGCCTCAGGCCTATGCTTAGCATCCTTCCTTATTCCTTCAAGATTTTCCTTTTGTGCCTTTATCTACTTAGCAGAAGATTTGAATTCTTGAGTAGGTTTTGGATTTTTTCTCTCTTAGCCCAAATTTTATCTCCCCTTCCCTCTTTAGCTTTTACTACTTATATTTTTCCATTAGGCTTTTTCTCTTTTTTCTTGACATTCTCCTCTTTGATGAAAAGACCAGCAGAACTACCATGTTCACCTTCAACTATTATGTTCCTCAAATAATAGGAACTTCTAGCTTGGGTGGACAAGGCTAAATTATATTTTTCAATATCCTCATCTGAGGGTCTTATTAGTGACACACCATCTTCTATTGCTTCCAAATTATAAACCTCAACATCACTATCAACATCCACATCAGAGAGAACTTGCTGATGATATGCACTAGCAATTTTCCTTTGATTATCTACATCTATTTCACAAGAGTCCATATCAAAAGAGCATTTAGTGTCGACAACATCATCCTCATTTTTTTGATCACAGTCCTCAAGCATATCTTCCTCTCATTCAACCATCAGTGCTATTGCACATTGCTGAGAAGAATGCAACATTTTGTAAATCATGCACCAAAGGGTATCCTCAACAAAATTTCATGAATTCTTTTATAGAGGATTTGGAGGGACTTTATTTTGGGTGTTTCTCTGATTATTTAGAATAGGCTTCCCATTATACTAGTTTGTATTATATGGGTGGTCTTGTAGCCTAGGAGTTTTTTCATTCATTTGATAATTTTTTGGTTGAGCCTTTTCTTTCTTCACAATTTTCTCACTTATATTCTTCGTAAAATTATCAATCTTTTCTGAGTCCAAGAGTTCCCCCTTTAGCACTTGAACTCTTATCTTCCTTTTTTGAATTTTTGAAGAGTTTTGGATCATATCTTCTGTCAACTTTACCAATTGCTCTGGTAATATTTTCAATATGCTCCACCATTTTGAAAGCTTCCCTCAATGACTAAGGATTCTTATCTAGCAAGTAGTAACTCATTTTTGCATAAAAAGCATTGTAGTAGTTTACCAAACATACATGATCATTCAATTGTAAATGAGGATGCAACCTCTTGCTAGCCTTCTAGAACCTTTTATTGAATGCAACAATGGATTCGTTAGAACCTTTAGCAATATTATTAAATTGATTCAACATAAAGCTTGAATCAATCTTGTCACCATATTGCTCTCTAAATATTCTTTTGAATTCCTCCCAAGAGCCAATGCTCTTGGCAAGAAAGCTTTTGTACCACTCTTGAACATCTTCAGTGAGAGACTGCATAAACAACTTCATCATTGCATCTTTTGCCTCTACCTCAAAATCATCCATAACATTAGCAAATGCTTTGAGATGGTCTTCACCACTCAAGGCATTATTACCAGAGAATCTAACTAGAGAAGGTCCGAAATATTTAGGGAATGGGTTTGGGTAGCCAAGTATTCTAATGAAATGAAATTTCTAGTATCTATCTACTTGGAGTAGCCTCCTAGTATTTCGATCCCTATGAATGTATTTGTGCTCATCATCTCTTTTATTGTGAGAATGGCTACTATTTGTTTGCTTCCAATGATTTGATAACTAAGCCCTTACAACCATGATTAAGTGATTGGACATCTGACCTGAATAGCTATTTCAATCATCATGAAGGTGCATTTAACTTGTCAACCTAGGGACATGAACATGAAATGGGTCAACACAGTATATGCACTAGGGGCTCAAGTAGCCTTTGCATTCTACAACTAAGAAACAAAATGTTGAAAGTAAATTGCTTATAAAGAAATAAAGCAAATGTTGAACATCAACCAATAGCTATGCTAAGCTGAAATGCATAACAAGAATGAAAATTTGAGCAAAAAATGGGAAACTACTCTGCTTTGGCTACAGGAACAGTCACATAATGGAATTCTAGTGGCTGCAGGAACAATCGATGCTAAATTTTTGACTAAGAACTAAAAAACAAGTAGTACTAAACTAATGCTAAACTAAGAAGACTGATTAGTGTTCAAGTGGGCCCCCTTTGATAAGTATCCTCTAAACTAACAAGAACTCAAATGCTTGAACTCCAAACATTATTTTATTCACTATAAATTATGCATACAAAGAGTAATGTATCTATATTATTGAAACTAGAGAATGAGAGTACAATATCAAATCGTGTAACTTCCTGAAGAAGGAGCATCAAATCATTATTTATACTATAGCTAAACAAGGCAATGAAATCCATGATTGGGAGGATGCCATTTAGGGAAAACATGGGAAAGTGGAGCGATGGCTATTACACATGCATGAAATCTAGTCATACATGCAAGTCCAAGCGCAGATCCAACACAACAATAACAACCAAGCATGCTTGATCATTAAGGTCCACTATAAGGCAGTTACGTTCAGTTGCATGAGGAATATTTTGCTGCTAGCCACCTTTGACTTGGAGCAATTCCTCAGCTAGATGGTATGGTGCATGGCTAGTTGTCGGTGTCTTCCTCAACTTAGCTCATTAAATATACATGGAAAAGTTAGTACGCATAATAACTGCACATCTATAACCACTCTAAGAAACATTCATTAATCACATGCAAAATCAATATACATAACCCACATATTATGTCAAATGCTATTAAAGCTTTTAGAGATAGGATAATATCAAATGTCAATGGTTTGAGGGAAACATTATTCCAATACCAATACTTAAGCATTAAATTCCATAACATCTATTAGCAAATAGACTATATATTCTACCCAAAATTAGACCAAAAAATAGGCTCATCACTCCCCTCAACCTAGCATTTTGTTGGTCCTCTAGCAGGGGAAGAGTTGTTCTTTTGTTTGGTCAAAGCTCTAAAATTTACAACTGAGAGTTCTCCAACATCAGTGGCTACAGTATGTGAGTCTAGGTCCCAATAGAATCCTCTTAATCTGTCAAACTTGTTCCATCTTTGCCTCCCTGCAACAATGTCAAATTGCTAAAATTTGAAGTTTGGCATGGGCCACACGAGCATGGGTGGCTAGAAAGTTGGGGGAGTCCAAATTTTCCCCTGTGTTCTCCCATTCTCAATATACCTCTCAATTCTTTTTAGTGTTGTATCATAATTATGGATGGAATGAGGCTCAACCTATTTCAGCTCATCAGTCAAACTATTCCATCTCTAGGATAAACATCTCCTCATGGTATCTTCCTTTGCTACTATATTTACCTCATACTCACTATAAACTACCTCAATCCAAGGCATAATACTATTGGCATAACTTTGTCTGAGTAGAATTTTGTGCCATTCTTTGTAAATTTCCCTTTGGGTTAGTCAATTTAGCTCTAACATGCAAGGGGATATCACATTCCAATTGTTTATAAGCACTATGTTGTTGTCCCCAACTAATCTCATTTTGTACCCAAGACATGAATTCTCTCAATTGAATATCCCCAACATACAAGGGATTCCAATCATGGTCTTTTGTGACAACATAATTATGTAAATAAAATTCACATAGCAAATTTTCATTTCAAGTGAGGCAATCCTATAAGCATTGAAGAATTCAATGGGGATATTAATAGAAGGATTCAAACCTGAGGAAATTCTTGACATCTTAAAAGAGTGATAGTTCTCTTTCAAGAGAAGAGCATAGATCCTTGGAGGATCTCTACAGTTCCAAAATATTTGGCACCAAGGCTACCATATCATCTACCCTTTGCATCAAGGTGGAAATTTCTACATTTTTATCCTCAATTTCTTCATCCCTCTTTTGAATTTCCTCCAATTTCCATTTTTCCTTTTTCCATTCTTCCTCTCTTTGTATTTCTTTCCATAAATTTAAAATTGTTGTATGTAGTGTAAAATCAAGAGGATTACGGATTCCTACCAATATTTTTGGTGGTGGCTCCTCATATAGTACTATTTGCATGGACATAGGCTGTCCAATTATCTTGGGCTGCAAAGGTGCTGCTTCTTCTTCCTTTTGTTGTAGGGACTCTTATTCTTGCTCTTAATGTGGCTATAGGAACTCTTGCTTTAGTTCTGGCTATTGTTGCAAGACTTCTTGCTCAAGCTATAGGAAGTCCTAATTTTCCTCCAATTCTTTTGCAATGTTAGCAAGATTAGCCAATGTTATATTTGTCACTATCTTAAATATGTCTTCTTCTTCTTCAACATTCTCCTACTCCATTGGAGCTTCAGGGTCCTCATGTGAGGTCTCACTAGGTCTAGGGCTTTCCTATGGAGGTGTACCAATCAAAGGCCCAGCTAGTCTTGATTTCTTGGGAGGTCTCTCAAGTTTTCCTTTGGCTGTAGGATGAATAGTATCAACCTTCCTCTTCTTAAAACTTGGTACTTTTATTTCTATAGGTTGTGTTTTATTCTTCCCTTTTCTCATTTATACCTCTCTCTATTGTGCCCTAGTTTTTCATGAGGGTTTCAAGTGGAACATCATCATTAGAATCTAAGGAAGAGCTTTATTTTTTTGAGTGCTCTATGCCAGAAGAACTAATTTCTATAGCTTCTTCTACTACATTAAGATTCACACTAGAGCTAACAACAGAGGTTGAACCACTAGGAATGGATTTAGCCATGCTTACTCTCCTACTAGACCTACATGATTGAGGTATATCCCTAGGTGGCAAATGCTCAATATTGATAAACTCTTCTTGATGATAAATTTGATGAACTTTGATAAACTCTTCCCAAGTCATTCTAGATACATCACGTAGAGACTTTTCAACTAGCAATTTAATCAAAAAATGGTGGGAAATAGAGTTATCCCTACATTTTTAGGTCTCGACCACCATGATTGAGAGAAGATTGTACATCGTGTTAGGCACATTCATCCTTCTATCATGCCTCATGTGATTCAAAAGCTTGAAGTGGATAGAATGAAAGTTTGATTGGTGACCCTCACAAGTGATGTATTTGATAACATACACAGCTATCTACTTCCACGGCTTAGGAAAAGACATTCTTTTTACACCTTGTTTGTCTATGCTCAATGGGGGGACGTTCGACTCTATGAATTCAGCCCTAGCTAATCTGGCATCTCTTGAAGTAGGGTAATTTTCACCATCGATAGGTAACCCTATAACCTCTACAATTCTTTCCTCTATTGCCACAACTTCCAATCCTTTTATTGTGGCTTTTCCTTCTAAAAATTTCTAGGAAAATTTGAGGGAAATGCCTTCATCAAAACCATCCAACTTCAAAAATTAATCTATCCATCCACAGTTTTGAGAGTTAGCCAAGCATTATGCATCCTGCAGTAAAATATCATGCACTATGGGTTCATTTTTAATTAACCCACCTCCCATTGTTTGCAATAAAACAAATGTTTTGCAACTTCTTTTCCTACAATTCCTATCTAAAAATCAAATACACTTCCCTGTAGTATCCACTGAATTCCAGTACCAACTTGCTAAATTTCTAGTGCTGCTGCCAATTGAATTTCCTTTCTTTTTTTGCAACTGTGGCTCTTCAACTCAAGATTTTGATAGGGTCAATAATGGAAAGAAAGGAGTGATAAAGGGAAATTATGATGGGAATAAATATCAATTGTAGTTATTGTCACTTCACATATGCAAGTCATCCTTTCACTCAGGTTTCAAATTAGCTCATTTTAAATTTTCTGACGTAGCCTAGTATGAATTGACACATGGGCAATAAATGCACAAAATACTTGCAATTTTTCGTTCCCCTCCCCCCAACCTAAATTCAGACATTTTTTCGCACATGTGAGATGTGGAGTGGTGATTGACAAGTAATGATACCATTTATGTGAACATCTATACTAATGTACAATGATTAAATGAACGAACTTAAAAGATGATTAAAGATAGCAATTAATAAGCACATACTTGAATGTGTGGAAGATTTGCTACAAAGATCATGGATAAAGTAATGCTTTCCTTTTTGGAGAATAAATTAAGCAATAAATGATGATGAGGTGGAATGAGGTGAGGTGGAATGAAGTGATGGAAGAGAGAGAAAGGTGGTGACGGATGGGTGGATGGGTGGATGAAAAAGAAATGGACTTCCACACAAGTGAAAGTCTTTATTATGAAAAGTATGTACCTCAATTAGTTAGGAGGGACACTAGGTTCACTGCCTTCGGTTGTAGGAAGCTTGAGTGTTGAATTTTGAGTGAATTGCTGCAAGAACTCTTATTTATAAGTTGGCTTATGGTATAATGTGAGGTGATGACCGTTCACAAGTAATTTGAACTTGACAGGGTCAATGGTGGTGAGTTGAACAACTACATTAGGAAAGACCTCAACAACTTCATATGGTCCTAGCCACCTTGTCTATAATTTTTCTACATTGTCCTAGTATCTTGAATCATATACTAAGGCCCAATCTCCTAGTTTGAACTTCTTGTCCCTAATAAATTTGTAATGCCACTTGATTCTCTAATTCTGCACTCCTTTTGTATGTTACAAGGCTTCTCTTCTTATTTCATACAAAGCATTTAGCTACACGAATCTTTCTCTCTATGCTTTAGAAATATTCATCCCCAAATCCACTCTAGTTCACAGAGTCTTATAATCAAATTCAATGGGCATCATAGTTGTATTTCCATACAACAACTCAAATGGGGTGAAACCTGTAGTTGTTTCCCATGTTTTCCTATAGGTCCAAACAACTTTTGGTAATCTTCTTTCCCAATCCTTCCTATGGATAGCTACTATTTTAGTCATAATGGCTTCAATTTCTTTGTTTGTCACCTCAACTTGGCCATTAGCCTGGGGGTGATAAGGAGTAGATTTCTTGTGCCTTATGTTGTACTCATTAACTAGTGCTACAACAAGAGTTGACATTAATTGATCTCCTTGATCAGTCACTATTTCTCTGGGGACTCCATATCTAGTAAAAATATCCTCATAAAGAAACTCTACAACCTTGTTATCTCTTGCATGCTTCATGGCCTTAACTTCTACCCATTTTGTTAAATAATTAGTGCATACCAATATGTAAGACTTACCATTTGATGGAGGGTCAATTGGTCCCACAAAATCAAATCCTCACTTGTCAAAGGGAGTGATTACTACTTGAGGGCATAGTGGAATCTCATCAAATTTGGTTGGTCTTCCCATTCTTTGACATCTATCACATTTCTTGGTATACCTTCCTGCATCTCTATGGAGTGTTGGCCAGTAATACTCTATGTTCAAAACCTTCATTGCTATCCTCTTGGTTGCAAAGTTTCCTCCACATGGTTCATTGTGAAATGCATTCAAAATGTCATATTTCTCATATTCTCTCACACATCTTCTCATGGCATGGTCTAGTCCAATATAAAACAAACATCCAACAATCTAAGAGAAAGAAAAATATTTTTCAATGAGTTCCCTTTTCTCTTTTGGGGAAAAGTGAGAAGGAACTCTACTTGTAACCAAGTAATTGGCTATGTCAGCATACCAGGGCATTTGTACATTGAGAGAGAATAGATGGTCATCAGGGAAAGAGTCATCTATGGGCTGATTGTATTCTGATTTAGTTAGCCTTGAAAGAAAATCTGCAACAACATTAGCCTTCCCTGGCTTATCCATAATGGTTATATCAAACTCCCACATCAACAATAACCATCTTTCCAATTTACCTATGATAAAGGTTTATTCATGAGATGCCTAATGGCTACATGATCAGTGTGCACAAATATTTGGTATCCCTTTATGCAATTTCTAAATTTGTTCGATGCATAGATTACTGCCAACATCTCTTTCTCTACCATTGTATAATTGAATTCAACTCCTTGCATTTTTTTGCTAACAAAGTAAATAGCATTTTCGATAACTCCCTCTTTCTATCCTAAGACCGCTCCTATGGCATAATCTAATGCATCAATGTGGATGTGGAAAGGAAGCTCCCAATTGGGTCCCTTGAGTACTGGAGCATGAGTCAAAGCTACCTTCAAGTCAGAAAATGCCTTGTCACAAGCTTCAGTCCACTGAAATTCAGCATCTTTAATGAGAAAGGTATACAATGGTGCTACTACCTTGCTAAAATCCTTGATGAATCACCTATAATATCCTGCAGGACCCAAGAAACTTCTAACATCCTTTTGTTTTGCACGTGTGGGTAGATTTTTAATTACCTCAATCTTTGTAGGATCAATTTGGATTCCCTTATGGGAGATATAGTGGCCAAGAACTACACCTTCTTGCATCATCATAAAGCAGTTTTCACTATTTAAGGACAAGTTTTGGGCTTCAGACCTTTGTAGGAATCGCTTGAGATTTTCCAATGTTTGATTAAAATCAACACCATAAGTGGTGAAGTCATCCATATAAATCTCCATGAAATCATGAGAGATGTTTGAAAATATGCTAATGATTTCCCTCTATAAGTTGCAGGTGCATTGCACAAGCCAAATGGGAGTACCAAATAGGGATAGGTCCCCCGTGGACAAGTAGAGGTGGTCTTCTCCTAGTCTTCTAGTGCAATTTAGATCTGGTTGTAGCCACTGAATCCATCTAAAAAGGAGAAGTATTGCTTCCATGCAAGTGTATCTAGAACTTGATCAATGAAGGGTAATGGAAAGTGATCTTGCTTGGTGGTAGCATTATGTTCCCTATAATCATCAAAAACTCACCATTTTCCTCCTTTCTTGGGCACAATCACTAATGGAGATATCCATTGACTATCTGAAATGGGGTAGATAAATCCTACATCTAGTAATTTTTGTAGTTCTCCTTTCACAATTTCTCTTAGTGCAGGGCTAATCCTTCTTTGTGGATGTATTACTGGAGTGCAATCATCTCTAATATAAATTTTGTGGGTACAAATTTTAGGATCCAATCCTTTCATATCATGATAATCCCATGCAAATGCATGTTGATGGGTCCTTAATAGGTTTTCCAATAATAGTCGTTGCTCTTCATTCAATTTTCTATTAACATTCAAATATTTTCCCTATGACACGTGGACTTGTGTAGTTAATTCTATCATGGCTACTTCATTAACACATGGTACCTTTAGTTCATATAGCAGCAATGTATGGGACATAATTGTTGTTGTAGAAAATATTTTTGGAGGAACAATGGTTGTAGGAAGAGTGGTTGTTGGAAGAACATCTACAGGAAGAACATTTGCAAGAAGAGTGGCTACAGGAAGAGCATGCAAAAGTGTCTTGATCGAAGTAGTCGAATGAGAGAATGATGCTTCCTCCAATTCATAATGATTCTGAATGATGTTAGCCAATACTTCATCCTCATCCTAGAGCTACATGAAAGAGTTTCTTCCTACCATCATAAGTTGCACCATAGAATTAACTTCCTCAACCTCTTCACCAACTTCTAGCCATACAAAATTATATTCATCATGAGATGGATGAGCAAGCAGATAGAGAAAAAAATTCTTAGTACTCCTCTCATCTGAAATGGTCATGTAACTTGACTTACATCCAATGTATGCATCTAGAATTGCTGACCAAGGCCTTCCAAGAATAATGGGATACTCGCCTAGTGTAGCCTTAGGATAAAGAATCATAAAATCTGCTGGGTACTCTCAGGAGTCTAGAACTACCACAAGATCCTCCACTACATGATCATGCTTAATAGTAGAGCTATCAACAAGTTGTAGGATAGTAGGAGAAGATCTCATGCTTGTAATATTTAGTTGTTGTAGGATGTCCTTGGTAATTACACTTATTGTTGCCCCTAATTCAATCAAAGCATTCTTTACTTGAATCTCGTTTATGACAACTGCTACCACAAGACTGTTTGGGTCATTATACTTGGGAATAGTTACTTTCCCCAACATGATGTTAGCTAGTTGGTCCACCACATGAATTGTAGTTGGGTATCTATTCTTCCTTCATGGCTTCTTGAGACATGCTTCCTTGATAGCTTTTCCATAGATTAGAACATCTTTTATGGCCTAAAATAAGGGTATCTAAACACACATATGCTTTAGCTAATCCAAGATGTCAAAAGTGGTATCCTCCTTTTCTTCTTTCTTCTTAGCAACTTCCAACCTCTAAGGGAATGGTGGTTCTTGTTTAGTCTTCTTGACTTGAACCGGTTTAGGATTTTTAGGTGCATTTGGCTGAATGGAATCATTCAGAGGCTCTTCTTCCTCTTCCACAAGAAGTTCAGTGATAATGGGCTTGGAAAGGGCTGGTAGAGTAGTTCCAAAATGCAAGTAGATGTCACTTACACTCACAACATATGCAGAGAATTCATTTGAATTAGCAGAGTATGCAGGTTGTCATTGTGGTTTGTTATTTGGATTAGGTGTGGGCTGAGTTGGTAGCTGAGTGGTTTTAGGTGCATTTGAGCTTGGATTAGTAGGTGGAGACATTATAGCAGGTTGTCGGGGCTGAGAAGGTGGTGGAATGTAGCTAGTTGTCTGGGTAGGCCATTGTTGTCCTCCTCTCAATCGATTTGTTTGCTTCCAATTTCCTAGAGGTGGTTGCCAATGCCCTTGAAATTTCTTCTAATTTCCATGACGTTGCTGCCACTGGGGTGGAGAACTTTGATGATTGGGCCAAGAATTTGGAGTGTTACTCCAAGGTTGTGGTGGATATCCTCCATAACTAGGTGGATATCCTCCATAACTGGGTGTATATGGGGGTTGCCATTGGTTACCACATGAATAAGAGTTAAAATATGGCCTAATATAGGATAGTGGATCTGATGGCATACCTTATCTTGGAGCCAAAGGCTTCCTTTGTGCAACATAGTAAACTTGGTATTGTTTAATCTAAATTGGCTTGAACTCAGGTGGAATCTTCTTCCTTTCAAGGTTAACTACCATCTTGCATCTGCAGTCCTTCTCCTTTTATTTGTAGTGAGGTCAATACTCTGTCAACATTGTCTATGCCTCCTCTTGCTTCTTCTTGGCCTAAAATGTATCTAGCTGAGTAGCTAGATTGTTGATAATGTATTTCTTGAAGTCAGCCAACAAATTAGTGATCTTCATTCTTGAAACTCCACCAATAGTTGACTTACCCATGGAAGATTGATAAGCTCTCCCTAGAGTAATTCTAGCATATTTTCTTGATATCCTCCCAAGGAACTTGGGAGATAAATCCTCCTGCCATGAGGTCCAAGTCATCAGTGCAGCTGTCATTAATTCCTCTCAAGAAAAAAAAATTTTGTGAGTCCTCATTAAGTGCATGGTGTGGAGATTTTTTCATGCAAAATAGAAACCTTGCAATGTAGTCTTCTAAGCTCTCATCTTCCTTCTGCTACATCTTGAAAATTCCACCTCCTCTCTTGTCACTACCCCTATAGTATTCCTTGTATTTTTCAAGGATTTTTGTCTTCATGTCTTCCCGAGTTTCTAGAGTATCTTTGCCTAGGCTCATGAACCATCTTAATGCAACCTCTTTCAAAGTGGTGGGAAATAACTTAATCCTATGGGCATCAGTAGTATAATCATAACTCTTGCAGAGTATGTCAAACTCAAATAAGAAGGTATGAGGATCTTTTTTCACGAGTCCATAATACTTGGGGAGTGCTAATGCAGGAATTTTCTTGATGTTGTCATGAATCTTCATTTTGATGGGAAATTGGGAAAAGAAAAGCTACTTGGTTTTATTTGTTCCTATTTGCATCACCCATGCCTGCTTCATATGGTTCCAAGACTAAAGGGGTTCTCAAGATGATTTTTATCTTCAGAGGATACTTCAAAGCTAGTCAGATCAGGATATGCATCAATGAAGGGGTGTGGATCTTCTTCTTCTTCTTCTTCTTCTTCTAGTAGGTTTTGGTACTCAACTAGTTTGAATGGATGAGGATTGTTAGGAAGAAATCTCCCATAATAATCCCTTCTCCTTCCTCTATGCATGTGGTATCGCCCACTATCATTCAGCTCACTCAAAGAATTGGTAAAGAATAAGGGGGTCATTACTTCCTATATGAGGATATGCTAAGAAAAACTTCTAGAAACACTACAACAAGAAAAAATACCAATGACTCCAAAAGACTTCCTAGCTTGACACCATCCCCGACAACAGCACCAAAAATGTTGTCCTCATACAATGATTTGATAACTAAGCCCTTACAACCATGATTCAGTGATTGAACATCTAACCTAAATAGCTATGTCAATCATCATGAAGGTGCATTTAACTTTTCAACCTAGGGATGTGAACTTGAAATAGGCCAACACAATATGTGCACTAGGGGCTCAAGTATCCATTGCAATCTACAACTAAGAAACATAATGTTGAAAGTAAATTGCTTAGAAGGAAATAAAGCAAATGTTGAACATTAACCAACAACTATGCTAAGCTGAAATTCATAACAAGAATGAAAATATGAGCAACAAACATGAAACTACTCTACTTTGGCTACAGGAACAATTGATGCCAGATATCTAACTAAGCACTAAAAAAAAAGTAATACTAAACTAATGCTAAACTAAGAAGACAAATTACACACCAAGTGGGCCCCCTTGGATAAGTATCTTCTAAACTAACAAGAACTCAGATGCTTGAACTCAAAAATTTATTTCATTCATTGTAAATAATACATACAAAGAGTAATGTATCTGTATTATTGAAACTGGAGAGTGAGAGTACAATATCAAATCATGCAACCTCCTGAAGAAGGAACATCAAATCATTATTTATACTACAACAAAACAAGGCAGTCAACTCCTTGACTGGGAGGATGCCATTTAGGGAAAACATGGGAAAGTGGAGTGATGGCAGTTATGCATGCATGTAATCTAGTCAAACATACAAGTCCAAGCACATATCCAACATAGCAGTAATTCCCAAGCATGCTCAATCATTAAGGTCCACTATAAGGTGGTTGCGTTCAGTTGCATGAGGAATCTTTTGATGCTGGTTTCCTTTGACATCGAGCAATTCCTCAGTTGGACGTTATGGTGCATGCCCATTTAGAGGTGTCTTCCTCAACTTAGGTCATTAAATCTACATGGCAAAGTTAATACGCATAATAAATGCACATCTATAACCACTCTCATAAACATTCATTAATCACATGCAAAATCAATATAGATAACCCACATATTATGCCAAATGTCATTAAAGCTTGCAGAGATATGATAATATCAGATGTCAATGGTTTGAGGGAAACATTATGGCAATACCAACACTTAAGCATTAAATTTCATAACATCTATTAGAAAATAGACTACAGATTCTACCCAAAATTAGACCAAAACCTAGGCTCATCACTATCTTTAGCATTCCCACTTTCACCATCACCACCTCCTTTCTTGCTTCCTTCATCAACCTCAAAATAATAATTATTGTTCTTGTTTTTCCTCCACCACTACCTCCACTAGGAGTCTGTTCATTAGACTTCTTCTTATGTGACTCATTATTAGCATGTCTAGAGCTCGAGGATTGTAGAGTAGATGTGGACATTTTTAGAAAAGAAATCTTCCTATCCATCTTTGAATTAGAAGCTTCTATTTCATCTTTCCTCAAATCTTCTTGTAGCTTTTCACTCTACAATTGCAATCTCAATATCTAAGGATTCGGAGGTACAGTAGACAGATTTGGATCAACTTTGGCTTTGTGTGTGAGGATTTCAGCAGATGAGGTATCAATATATTATGGTATTGAAGGTAGTTTTATTAGGTTGGTCAATGGGTCTCTTCCCATGATCTACAAATGATATCATCTTAGTAGTAATAGGAGGATCTGAGGCTCTAGTAGTTGAGACAAATGTAGTGTAGGTATCAATAGTTGAGGCTCCCATCAAAATTATTACTTCAAGAATATCATTGGTCATTTTAGAAGAATATTTAAAAAGGTTTTCCTCAAAATTCTTATGCCTAGCAGCATCTTCTCTCATTTTCTCAAATTTTTGGTTTCTAGCGGTATGTACAGGATCATGATGGGCCAAAGAGTGGTGATATGATGCGTATGTGTAGGGTATGTGGCTGATGACTTTTTTTACCCAAAATTGATGAAACGAAAAGGGTTTTTAAAGGAGATTCTTAGCTTTCCACCAATATAAATTATGCTCTACTTTGAATTTAATAAATAATTATTATTCATTTTCTATTTGAATTATGACTAAAGTCATGATTGATAGGCTGATTGAAAAACATCTATAGCTTTTAGATGGTATCACATTTTTCAATCTGAAACATGTGTCACATTCTATGCTTTTCATACTAAAGGGTTAAAAAATAAATTGAATTTTATGAAGTTTTGACCAAGTTAAGGTGGTGGAACATACAAGTTTTATATTTTTAAAAGTTGTAATAAAAAATTCATAATTAATTATTTACTTGGAAAAAAATTACAAAAACATATGCAACACATCGAGCAATGAGTCCTCTACTTATATCTAAAATATTATAAAAAAAATATTATCATTTTATTGTGGTTAGGGTGGTTAGACAAACACCTACTTTATTTTTCCCTAAAAATTAGTACTCTTTAAATTTCAAATTTTCACCAAATAGATTTTTAAAAATTAACCTAGTAGTTTAGAAACTGCATTCAATTTGCTATAGATTCTATTCTTACATGTTTCTGAAATAATATAGATAAATTTTTCAAATTTTACATCAAGTTGTCTAACTCTTTTTTTTTTGAATTTTATTGTCACTTAAGGGCCTATTTTTTCCATGATGATCCTACACATACCCCTAGCCATAAGAGAGGGGGACCAACCACATTCAAGGCTCTAGGTCATGGAGGGCCAAGAGTGGAAGGCTGCCCTAACTCACCTTAGCTCAACAGAGAGATAGGAAATGTGGGATGAGAATGATGAGGAATATAAAGTCCTTCAATCACCCTATAGACTTGAAATATAGTACGGGGCTAGGCAATCTGGTTTTTTGGGTTCAACACTATGTCCTAGGAAGCTCTCTACATGAGGATGGAAGCACGGTCTTGGGACGACAGTGTGGAGCACTATCGTCTCTCAAGTGCACTAGAATCCAAATGAATAAACAACTAAAGAGACAAGGTCAAACTTAGGAAAACAAGCTAATGGCCTTGGTAACTACTACTAAAGGGCCAAAACAATGCTATGAAGTAAAAAAAATATGTTCTAATATGATAAAGTAAAAATACGAGAGTTAGGGTGTTAAGAATGATCTCACAAAGAAATTTGTTTACCAGCTAGCTCCCAAAAGCACATTCACCTACACAAAAAGAAGAGAAAAATTGTTGGGTGGCTATATAGGGGCTTTCCTCTATCAAACCCCCATTTATGTGTTTCCATGTCCATAGAAAAGCAAGAGAGTGAGTATGATAAAGAATGTAATGTAATGAAGAACACTATAACACTACAAAACAATAAATATGCTTACTCAACAAAGTAATAGAGGAAAAGAATGGGAAGATTACAACCTCCACCAAGATCATTCAAGGCTAATGGAGGAGAGAATGAGAGTATTCGAGCGTCTACTACAATGGTGTTGTCACACAGTTGCTCTACTAAATTGATGGAGTGAAGTTGTTGTTGCAATGGAGTGAAAAAGTGTTGCTAGAAGTGCTTAGGAGTGCAAGAAGTGAGTGCAAGATTGTGTATAAGTTGAGTTGAAAGCTTAGAAGAACTAAAGAAGTTGAAATGCATGTAGAAGGAGGGAATTTGAATGAGAGATGAAGAAATGACCATATTCAGGTTGTTCTTCCGAAGAGGGTGTTACAAGTCAACTGGTAATGAGAAGTGTAATGCCTCTACAGGTTCAACTGTAAGAATCTACCAGGGACGTAATTGCATCATGCAGACATCTACATGCAATGTGAGCATCCTCAATAGAAATTCCCCCACCAATGCTCAAAATAGGCACAAAGTGGAGTGAAGGCAGCGGGCTTCAGTGTAATTAAGTCTCTGACCTTGATTTTTTAAAGTGGAGAAGGGAAAAAGGGGAATTTTCATAAGGGGTGCAAATTCACTCCTATACTATTTTCCCCCACATTAGCAAGCATGAATACTGATGAGTACTTTGGTAAAGTAGATTTAAGAATGAATAAGGTTATAAGTGTATACCTGAACCATCAAGGAATTAGACCATGATCTGATGAACCTGAAGCTGCAGGGTAGGTGGACTTCATAGCTTCTTAGAACTATGAAGCAAAAGAAAAAATAATCTTATAGGACATGGACCTGCAAGGAGGTAACCTCAAAGATCTCTCACATTAATGAAGCCCCATGAAGAAAGTTCCTTACAAGCCTACAGATTAGCAAGGAAGGTGTCCCCCAGAAACTCTCACATGGAGGATACCCAAGAAATTTCCCCTAAGATCTCTCACATGGAGGAAGCAAGGAAAGATCCCTACAGAACCGTAGACCTATATGGTAGGTATTCTCCAAGATCTCTCACATGATGAATACCTAAGGAAGCACCCCACAGACCCGTAGACCTTTAGGGAAGGTAACCGCCAAGATCTCTCAAATGGAGGAAACACAATAAAGTTCCCTACAAGCTCACAGACCTGTAGGGGAGGCACCTCCAAGATCTCTCACATGGAGGAAGTTCAAAGGAAGTTCCCTATAGGCTCTCTGAACTACAAGGAGGTATCCCCCAAGATCTCTCACATGGAGGAAACCTAGGAAAATGGACTCAACAAAGTCAGGAAACGGCCATGTAGGCAAGTAAGTAGACAATTGCGCAGACTGTCAATAATTTTTGAAGACGTTCAAAGGGGTCCCTAGGGAACCCATCGTGAAGAGGGGGTCCACTCAAGGGATGCATAGTTTGAAAGTATATGTTTTTTTTCTCCAATTGATCTATCATCAAGGGATCCTTTTGAAAGATATTCACTTCATCAAGGAATTCGAAAGGAAGAATATGCCCCCACATGAGGGGAAAGTCAAATTTTTCCCATTTCAGAGGAAGGTTTTCAAGTCCTTTCTTTATGAACCCATGATGAAGGAAAAATATTCCATTAGGCTCCAAGTTGAGTATGTGATTCCGAAGAAAGGTTTGCAAAGATTTTAGAGAAAATATTCATTCGCAATGAATGCATTTTCGAAAAATCAAAATGTTCAAGAAGAGGTGTTGTCACACATGAGAGGGACAACTCAAGTGATAGAGACAGGGTCAGATTGAGTCAATCACTGGCTCAATGCTCTGGATCTCCAACTGGTAACCCTTGGTGTTTCTCTCCACCACTCAACCTATAGGTCCTAAAAGTTATTAAGCACCCCTGGTCCTCCCTGCCAACCCTGCTATCAAGTTTCAAATCAGTCACAATGTCTTAACCAAGCATTCTTGGTGCTTTCCCTCTCATGCAATTTCTAGCCCTGAATGCCCTTAAAGACTAGCTCAACTCCAAAATACTTCCAAATCTTGTTGCAGGGGTGTGAAAAGCTTCCATGGCTTCCAAAATAATTTGACTAAAGCTCCTGATCAACCTCCATTCACAAACTCTCCATTGCTTTCAAGAAAATGATATTCTTGGGTTTGAAAGGCTAGTAGCCTTAAGCCCCAATTAGGTCTTTGAAACAGGGAGAAAACACTTTCTCCTTATAAACCCACCAAGGATCAAGGTTCTTGGCTTAGGAATGGTGATTTCCCTGCCCTCACCTCCAAGAATCCTATGGTCTCAAGCCTGTTTAGGCTGTATGTTGTCCAGACACAAAAATGCACAAGAAACTAGGGTTTCCTTAGCTTTCTCAGGCTGATTCCGGACTAGTGAAAAGTTATTCATTCAAATAGATTGCTAAAGGCTCTTCCTTGGCACCATGCAGAGCCAAGACACTCCCATAAATCCACAAAGAATAATTTCTTCAAAAACTTCACTCCCTTCAAGTTATTGAAATTTTACTTCAAGACTGCCCCAACTGGGCCTGCTCTGGCTCGCCTAGGACATCCTTTTGCTAGCCACCAAAGAACACACAAAGACACTTATTTTTACATTATTTACAAGGGTGGAGTATAGCTTTGTTTCCACTACTTCCATACTTCCTGGTACGGGCAGGAAACAAGCTAAAACCCCATTTTTCTGATCTTTACCAGATAAAACAACAAACCAGAAAATAACACAGTATTTACAAAAAGATAAAAACGATGGAGAAACTAATTAAAATGCCACAAGAAATGTCTTGAAATGTTTCACTACATGCTATTCAACACAACAAAAACTTTACTTAATTCATTTCTTGCAGCTGTCACATGCAAGAACAGAAAAATTAGACTTTTCCAACAAAAATCACTGTTTTCTTTTATTGTTCTCCACAACTGCCAACGTACAAAGCTTCTAACCTATTCAAAAGGTAGAAATATCTATTTTTCCAACCATTGGGAATGGTTAGGTTTTCATTCTTAGGTTAAGAACAACTAAAAAATTGCTTTTGTAAAACATAGTGTGTTTTGCAATCTTTTACAAAAGCTTAGGAAACGATAACTAAAAAGATTTCCCAATTTATTCAACTTTTACCTGTGAACTAAAAGGTCCCCAAACACAATATAAAAGGTATTTGAGACCTTACCAAAACATCAAAAAGGATTTAAAATAAAAACCTTCTGAAACAAATTTTCACTTAAGCACTTTGGCAGGTGCTCTTGCACCATCAAGCAAAGAGGAGAGAAAGATAAAGAAAAATTGAAAGAGAAAAAAACAAACAAAGGGCAGAGGGGTAGCCTAATATTTTAGGGTCAAAACTACTCATATATATATATATAGTATATAAATGAACTATCAACAACCCCCTACTATATCAAACCATGTGAATAATGCATGAGAAGAAAAAGTGAAAATAAAAATTTGGGTCAACACAAAACGAAAGCCTAAATGCCCCCAACACTTTGCATCATCCCCAATTTATCAAAAATCAAGAACAAACATGGAATAATGATGGTACGAATAGAAAAAGGTTTACAACACAAAAATCATTCCTGCATCCAAGCACTAATAGGGGTGACAACAGTCATCCAAGAACACATAGCACGATCACAGGGGAACACATCGCAAAACACACACACATAAAAGATCAAAGAGGCCTCCTCCTAACATTGATTGACCAAGAGGTCATCGTCTTCCCACTCTAGATCATCGTATGGGGAAGAGGATGAGCCTACAATGGTGATATTAAGAGGAGGATAATTCAACCCTCCCACAACAAGGGGTAAGGAAGAAGGCCCCACAAGGTCTTCTTCACTGAGCTCTTGTGGAGCTAGGGTCAGCAATTTTGTGAAGATTTCTCACAAGGACAAAACTTCATCCATAGAGTTAAACATGCACCCTATAGGAGTGTCATGTTTAAATTTAGTGGAAGGGGTCAGTTGTGCCTAAGATTCACCAGTAGGCTCATTGAATGACTTGGGAGCAGTGATGAACTTAGGGGAAGCCGAGATTGGTTCCATCACTAGGATAGAACAAGTCAGCACAAAACCACCTTTTGAAGAAGGTGGGCTCCTCTTATTTCCTTCATTGCCAGAAGGACCACACTCCACCTTTTTCTTAATTGAAGGAGATGAACTCCCCATAGATGAGGCTAGAGGTGCAGAGGAAGAGGAGGAAAGAACCACAGTGGATACAATTGAGGTACTAGTCATATCCATAGTTTTTGGGAAGTTGGGATATCCAGAATGAACATCAGTAAAGGCGGATCCACTGAATGATCGATGAACACCTACACCCCCTTGGGTTTAGGCTCATTCGTACTGGTAGTGGAAGCTAGACGTGATGCAGAACTAGACTAAAGGTAAGAAGAGGGAAGGCGAGAGGAAGACACTACAGGAGGCCTTGAAGTAGAGGCAATCATCTCTTCCTCCTTCCTCTGTGAGGTAGCCTTCTTGGCTAGAAGAGCCTTTCACTAGCACTTATGATCATGCGTAAGGAAGTTTCTATGACTCTTTGAGTTGGAGGAAGGAGGTTGCAAAAGAAAAAAAATCTCCTACTCGACTTTAGGAATGTCCACTATAGTTGTCTTTGGAAGAGGAATGAATTATTGAATGGGAGCAGGAGGAATAGGTCGAGGAGTATTGGGGGGAGTCAGCTGAAGAGCCTTAGTAGCAAGCCTCTTCCCATTCACTACTTTACGAGCAGTAGCAGTAGGAGGCCACAGATTGAATTTGCTAAAGCTTCTTAGCTCTAATCTTATATTCCTTTTCTTTTATTCTCTTATTCTATTCTCTTAATTCTTCTTGAAGCCTTAGTTCTTCCTCTATTATATCTTTCATGTATTTATCTATATCTTCCTTATTTTCTAGAACATCTTCAGGCTCACTTGGGGTAGGAGTATAGTATGGCTGGTCAATAAGATGTTTATCAAGAGAAAGGTGGACTTATACATTAGGAGATTCACCTCTTGGCTTAAATTTTTTTCCATTAAAAAAGGATCCAATTCTAGGGGTTAAAGGCTCTAAGAACTTCTTATTCTTTCCCCAAACTCCCACCTATCCTCCTCTCTTGAAATATTAATCTCATTATCAAACAATTGTTCAACCGGAAAAATTCCTTGGTCTATGTTAAACCCTCCAACTTCATGTTCCTCTTCATGGATAATAGCACTACTTACATCAATATTGAAATTAGGAGATGCATTAGTAGGGGAATACACAAACTTACTTGACTCAGAGCATTTCCTGACCCATTCGAGTTGCTTCTCTTTTCCAAGTTCAAAATTTTCCTTCTGCTCAAAGTGCTTCTTTGCATAACTTCTGGTTTTCCTCATGATGTCAAATATTGCAAAATATTTCTTGTTACTTTCCTTTTGAGAACTAATCTTTACACTAGTATTACAAAATTCAAAGTTTCCACCCAAAATACTGGGAAATAGAAAGTGACTGCACTTTGATTTTATACTTATAACTTCAGGAAACATTTTAAACATAACTTGACACAAGGTAGCAAAATGAAACAAGACTTGATGCATAAGACTAATTATGATGGGACTAATGCAACATAATTTAAACCAATTATTCTTCAAATGGTAAAGAATACCATAACAAAACAACTGGCTCTAATTGTACCCGATCTGAACTAGATACTTTGGACTTAGCTAGTCCCTAGCAGAGTCACCAATTTGTTGGTTATTTTTTAAGAACCAAACTGATCTCTAGAAATACCTATGGACTTTTCCATTTCCACTAATCAGTACTCCAAATGGATTGGCCAATTAATGAGTAGAAGCTACAAGACTTCTACTCCTACACTTTGGGCTTTGTGAAACTCAGGAGGGTGATCCCACAATGTATACTAAAAAATTCACATATTTATAACTAAATACACTATCAATAACAAATACTTCTCATAAAATTACTCAACAACATAGTACATCAAATAAGTTGGCAGCTTATTTATTAATGTATTATACTTGGAGCCTGAGAATGCAAAACTTCAACACAAAACAACTATGGTGATATCCATTTTAGAATTTGTAAATTAAAAGTGATTAACTATTGAATCAACACATAAACTGAACCACAAATATTTTGCACGAACCAATGCCTTTATCCCAAGTACAAAGTCAATATCAACCTATGTGACTTGATAACAACTTAAAAAATAGCACCTATAGTCTTAAGAAACTCTACATTACAACATTACTCTATGACATTCATGATTATTACTACTTACAACCATCCTAGCACCCAATTCCTACAAGTTATTAATCTCACCCAAGCACTTATATTAATTTTTTAAACTAATAAGCAAGAATGAAATTAAACATCCATTGATGAGAAACAAAGACAAACAAAAGAATCCTTGATTTCTTTCATTCATAACTCATAAAACACATACAAGGAGAGACAATAGCCATGCAATTGGTATTACTCTGTATTGTAGTTACTATATTGTTATCAAAATTACATACATTATAGTAAACTCTAAACTCAAAACAAGACGCAAAACATGCTATGCATTTCTTTTACAATTTCACATTTTTAACCCAAAATTTCAATTAACTCCTACTTTCAGAATTGAATTCTTTCTTATAAAGATGAAAGAGAAAAATAAGCCTCAGGCCAAGAAGCACACATGTCAAAATCTCATTGGACCACAGCAACAAATATTCCTTTTTCAGTTACACTAGAGTCTTCAAGTGGTGAAAATAAGCATGAGGAAAAATTAACCTCAACTCTTTGTAGAACATAGGTCCCATCTCAAAAAGGAATCATTTGTTTGTTACAATAGCTTCAAAATATTCCTCGCACACTCAAAAAATGCCTACCATGGGAAAACCAAATAGAAAAATTTACAAAGCAAAATAAGGAAAGCAAATAAAAAGACAAAATTGTTTTATCCATATAAGTACTACATGCCACCCATTTCCAATTGCGGAGACAACAATTTTTTGCAATGTTTTATCAAAAGCCTAATCTACACTATATCCAAGCTATGCATTTTTTCCCGGGTATGTGTAGGATCATCATGGAAAAAACAGGTCCTTAAGTGGCAAAATTTTTAGAAAAATCAGAGTTAGGCAACTTGACATAAAAATTTGAATAAGTTATCTATATTATTTCAAAAATATGTAAAATAGAATCTGTGAAAATGAATGTAGTTTCTAAAATTAATAGGTTCTTTTAAAAAAAAACTATTTGGTCAAAATTTGAGGAATTTCAATCACGATGGTACTTAAATTCCGGGGGAAAAAATAAGAGTAGGTGTCTCACCCTTACACCTAACCCGTAAAATTATAATATTTTAGTGTAAAGACTCATGTCCCGGTGTGATGCATATTTTTTGTGTAATTTTTTCCAAGTAAATAATTAATTTATGATTTTTTATTACAACTTTTAAAAAGCATAAAAACTTATGCGACCACCTTAACTTGGTCAAAACTTCATGAAATTCAATTTTTATTTTTAATCTTATAATATAAACATAGAATGTGTATGTTTTGGATTCAAAAAATGTGATACCGTTTGAAAGCTATAGATGTTTTTCAATCAATCTATCAATTAGAACTTTAGTTGTAATTCAAATAGAAAATAAATAATTATTATTTATTAAATTCAAAGTAAAGAATAATTTATATTGGTGGAAAGTTGAGATTCTCCTTTAAAAACCCTTTTCATTTCATCAATTTTGGGTAAAAAAAGAGTTGTCAACCACATACCCTACACATACCCATCATATCACCACTTTTTGGCCCATCATGATCCTGTACATACCCTCCCCTATCTAGTATTTACTTTGTTCATACACAGATTCATTCGGTGTATTTTTCCAACTAGGCTTTATAATCTTCTTTAGCTAGCCACTTCACATTTAATAAACCTTGCACCTTAGCATTATACTAAGAGTATCTAGCATCGATTAAGACCTTGGCTTCTTTAACAAAAGTGTCCATCTTTGATTCAAACTCCATAAATGTGTCAATATTTGGATTAAATAGAATGTAGTTAGTTGTATTCAATGACATCATAGCTACTACAAGCATTCCTCCCAAATCTTTCTTTCAGGTGTCAAATGGCTATAACTCACCTTTTGGACTCAATATCTGAGGCATACCATGTTCCTCCATGTCTTTAAATATTTTTAGCTTACTCTGGAGCTCCACACCAAACTTTCCATGGAAATTGGTTATCTCATTAACTGAGTCAATAATTTGCAATATTTCAGGAATGTTAGTAGGTGCCTCGAGATCCTCCTTCATTCTAGGCATCATTTCTCTTAAAGCACTCACCCTAGTAATCTAATTATTCCATTCATTCTTGCAAGCCTCTTGTACCTGTAGATAATTTTTGTTTGCTTCATGAATATTTTTATAGGTATCCAAAACATCATCAGCCTTGTTTACCAACTTGGTCATGCTATGCTTCAATGCATCCTCAAAGATCTCATTTTCCACCTTAGTAGTTTCAATATTTTCCTTCTTGACATTTTATTTTTTAGTACTCAACTAATCATTCAAATCTTTAATTTTCAAGCCCAAGGTTTCCCTATCATATATAGACAAGTCTGAGGAAGAAGAGGATGGTAGGGATATTTTCCTTTTTGACTAAGTAGCCTAAATAGTGGCCCTCATCTTATTTATCTCATCCAAGGCCTTATTGTACTCCACTAAAGAATCATACTTTTTCTGAGAAATCTATGCAATTGAGCCATAGATTTTGAGGTGTGAAATGTTATGTCTCTTTTTCTTAATTACGGTCTTTCACCTAAATTAAATAGATAGATCCCCATCCAAAAATTTAGGTGGTTCATAGGTATGTGTAGGATCATCATGGAAAAAATAGACCCTTAAGTGGCAAAAAATTTAGAAAAATTAGAGTTAGGCAACTTGACATAAAAAATTTAATAAGTTATCTATATTATTTCAAAAATATGTAAGAATAGAATCTGTAGAAAATTGAATTTAGTTTCTAAACAACTAGGTTTGTTTGTTTTTTTTAAAATCTATTTGGTGAAATTTTGAAATTTCAATGCAGTAGTACTTAAATTTCAGGGAAAAAATAAGAAGTAGGTGTCTATCTGACCACCCTAACCATAATAAAATGATAATATTTTTTTATAATATTTTAGTCATAAGTAGAGGACTCATGTCCGGATGTGATGCATATTTTTTTATAAGTTTTTTCCAAGTAAATAATTAATTATGATTTTTTATTACAACTTTTTAAAAATATGAAAACTTCATTATGTCGACCACATGCTTGGTCAAAGAGCTTCATGAAATTCAATTTTCTTTTTTAATCCTATAGTATGTGAATCATAGATATGATGCATGTTTGGTTCAAAAATGTGATATCATTTCAAATCTATATATATTTTCAATGGCCTATCAATGGGACTTTAGTCATAATTCAAATAAAAATGAATAATAATTATTTATTAAATTAAAAGTAAAAGAATAATTTATATTGGTGGAAAGTTGAGAATATCCTTTAAAACCCTTTTCATTTCATCAATTTTGGGTAAAAAAAAGTCATCAGCCACATACCCTACAAATACCCATCATATTGCCACTTTTTGGCCCATCATGATCTTGCACATACCCTCACTCAAAATAATACAAGTATGATGAAATTATGCCTAAATGAAGTGATTTAGATGCAAAAAATTATTAAAAATTATTGATTATTAAGTGAAAACTATTGAAATGCAACTTGTTGGAAAACACATGGTGTAATGCAAAAACACCTAAAAATGAAAGTAAACTACAAAAGAAATGAATGAAACTAAAGAAGTGCATGTGTAAACTTTCTGGAGACTTGAAATTACTTTTTAAATGCTGTTGATTCTGATTTTTAGGCCTAGTGGGACTCATTCACCATTCTGGAAGAATTAGTCCCATATCTGGGAAAACTGTTCCAGAACCCATTTTGGACAAATGGGTATCCAAAACTGTAGAAAACCAAAATTAGGCCTGGTAGTGGAACATAATCACCACCCACGGTGAATGATTCCACTTTTTAATTTCTAAACATTCAAAGGGGGAAACATAATCCTTTAGTCTAATCTTTCTGCTTCTTCAGGTGTCTAATTCTGAAACTATCAAATTTGGGCCTAAAAGTGACTTTTTGTTAATATTTTGCCTTATCCATTGAAGAGATGACTTGAAAAACTTTTTTTCAACTTGATCTTCAATGATTTCCAAGCCTCCAAGATGCCTAAATTTTCATACACACAATATGAGAAGGAAAGATGTTGGATGTTAGGGCATGGTGGTTTGCCTTAGTCAAACCCCTTTGTAGGTAATTAAACCAAAATGATGAAACAATGTAATGAAGCATGAAAAAATGAAGTTAGTATCTTGTCATGATGTTTGATCTTGAATTTTTGCAACAAAGGAGGAAGATTCTACCCTTTAATTTCTTTGGAAGCTATCTTGGTGACTTAGAATATAAAAACCCTAACTTTCTTGACTTGAAAGAGAAGATGCATGATGAATGAGTTGTGAGTGAGTTAAGAGATGTAAATTAGGGTTTAGAGACTTGATATTATAGGAAGGCTGGCATGAAAAAATAGTAAGCCAAAATCCCAAAATTTCCCACTCAGAATCCCAAAATGACCCAAATGGGATTCATTCGCCACCTTGGGTGAATCAGTCCCACTTGGTAGGGACTCATTCACCACAGATGGAAAATTAGTCCCAAAGGGGCCCATTGACAACTGGGTTGTTGGGAGATAAGAAAGTTAAGTTTATATGATGACTTAGTCAGTTATTTGATCAATTTATGCCTTGGGATGCACAATATGGGGTAATAGGGGCCTATTAATGATGATGTGAAGGTCAATTAGGGCTTGGGACAAAAAAATCAACATGAAGTGATTAAATACAGTTTACAACACTAAAATGAGGTCCACTTAGCCTAGAAAGCCACAACATCCAATTTGAATGTGTAAAACACATTACAACACTAGATTAAAGTCAAGTTTAATCTACAAGCCTTCTACATTGATGTGAAAATACATTTTATAATGTTGAGCTAAGGGAAGATTGGTTCGTTAAGTCTAGAGAGGCGTGAAAGTCTTTTACAATACTTTACAACACCTTTACAAGACATTGTTAGATGCATGTTATTCTATTTTCAAGGGTCCAAGACCTAGTGTGGACATGTAAAACATCTCAGAACACCAAATCAAGGCATCATTGGGTTCAATTTGTCACCAAATCAAGCAAGTTTCCTTTTTTCTAAAGTACAACAATATCCAAACTAAGCATTGTAGCATGAGCAGTTAACTCAACTCCTTGGACAAGAGTTATATTTGTGGCTATTTTGACCACTAAGGAGCCAATAACCTCTTCAATAGGAATGTTTCATAGAAAAAAGTACCCTTTGCTTAACATAAGATTAAATAGAGGGTATGTGTAGGATCATCATGGAAAAAATAGGCCCTTAAGTGGCAAAAAAAATTAGAAAAATCAAAGTTAGGAAACTTGATGTAAATTTTTTAATAAGTTATCTATATTATTTTAAAAATATGTAAGAATAGAATGTATAGAAAATTGAATGTAGTTTCTAAACTATTAGGTTTGTTTAAAAAAAAAACTATTTGGTGAAAATTTGGGGGAATTTCAATGTAGTAGTACTTAAATTTTGGGGAAAAAATAAAGAGTAAGGTGTTTGTCGACCACCCTAGCAAAGAATAAGTAGGTAATATTTTTATAATATTTTGGAGGAGATATAGAAGTAGAGGAATGTATACAGATTGATGCATATTTTTTTGTAATTTGTTTCCAAGTAATGGTAATTATGAATTTTTATTACAGCTTTTAAAAATGTAAAACTCTTATAATAGGCCCGCCTGCTTGATCAAAACTTTAAGCATTGATTTTTTATTTTTAATCTGTATCACGAAGTATAGGAATGCTGATGCATGTTTTGGTTTAAAAGGCGTGAATCCGTTGAAACTATAGATGTTTTCAATCATTCTATCAATTAGGACTCTAGTAGTAATTTAGTGAAAGTAAAGATAAATGATTGCTTATTAAATTCAAAGTAAAAGAATAATTTATATTTGTAGAGGTCTTAACTAAAGAGGCCATGCTTTTGAACTTTACATAAATTTTTGGTTAAAAAAAAGTCATCAGCCACATGCCCACCATATTTCCACTTTTTGGCCCATCATAATCCTACACATACCCTGAACTTACTAAAGCCTTGATCTAGGTCTTGTGAGGCACATCACACTAGCTCTTGGACCTTTGCAAACTAAATAAAATACATTTAATGACATCTTGTGAAGGTGTTGTGAAGTGTTGTAAGACATTTCTATTTTCTTCTAGACTCTATTTAATGCAATTTACCTAAAAATCACCTTTTTATTCATCAAGTCTTATTTTGAAGTGTTGTAAAGTCTTGTAACAAGCTTTCACACTCTTCTAGGCATATTTTCACTATTTACACCCTTCTCATGCTCTATTTGGTTTCTTTATGCCCTCATAAGTTGTAATTAAGTGTATTTTTTAATGTTATCCTGACAAATAACATTAAATACAACATTTTTCCTGACACATGCTTTTAGGTCCTAGGTGGGACCCATTCACCATGGGTGGTGAATAAGTCCCCCTTGGCCCCAAATTCAAAATATTTTAAATTTCTTTTCAGGATTTTATTCAAAATCACTTGATTTGAGCCTATGATGAGGTATGAACAGATACTAAGGCACAAGAATTGTATAAATATGTGTTTTTCACCTCATTTTCACATCTTCTCTATCTCTAATCAATGCATTCATCCATTCTTCATCATTCATCATCTATCTTCTCCAACAAGCTAGGGTTTTCACATTGCAAGTCATTCATTAAGCTTCCTAAGACATTCAAGGGTAGATTCTACATGTTATATTGAATAATTTCAAGATCAATCATCATGGCAAGGTAATCCATTCCATTGTTGCATATTTCATTCCTTTCTTTGATCATTTTGGTTTAATTACCTAAAGGAGGTTTGACCAAGGCAAACCCCCATGCCTTAGCATTCAATATCTCTCTCTCTTGTCTTGTGTGTTTCCAGATTTAGGTCTCTTGGAAGCTTGGAAATAATTTTTTCAAAGCTCTCTCTTCATTTAAAAAGTCAAAGAATCAACAAAAAGTCATTTTTAGATTCGAACCCGACAATTTCAAAAGTGGACACCTGTAGAAAATAGAAGTGAAAATATTGTTACACAATCAATTCTAGATTTTGCAGATTCATGTAGGTGGAATAATTCACAACCCATGGCATATGAGTCCCACTTGTAGGCTTGAAAAGTTGATTTTTGTCAGATTTCATCTTCCGGCAATCAAAAACCTATTCCCTAAATTTTTCATCTGAAGGACTAATTCGCCATGCATGGAAAATAAATCCTAGTAGCCATCAATAGTGATTTATGAGACATTCCAAAATCTTCCAGTAACATCAATCTACCTCTAGGTGCACTCTATTCAATCTCATCAAATTTGTTTTCATGTGTTTGAGTTTCTAGTTCATTGTTTTAATACACAATGTGTTTTCAAACAATTCATTCTTCTTTAATTTCCATTCAATAACCAATTAACTTCACTAGTTTCTCCCATTCATACACACTTTACTTCCATATCCCATCTATTCATATATCTCGAATGAAACATATGTACATTTTGGCCTCATCTTTCTCCTTCTAGGTGGAAAACCCTAGGAGTGCTAGAAAGCAAGTGGGTGCCAAAATCTATCATTTCAAGGCCTAGCAACATCATGTTTACCAGTATTAGGTGCCATAGAGCCAATTGCAAAAGTATGCAACTTTGGACTATATCCATATCCAAACACCTTATCCTCAAACTACTCCTCAAATATTGAAGCTTGAGGGTCTCTTCTTACTACATCATATGCTATAGCCACAGTGATAGTGTGTCTTGGAAATAACATGATTCCACTATCTATGACAATTTTCCTATCCTTAGTGGGAGTAATAGCTACAATTTCAGCCTTGATCTTTTCCTCCTCTACTTTCTCAACCTCTTCCTCGATGTGAAGGTTTAGCATTAGCCTGAGATAATTCAAGTCTCTCCTTTATATCTTTACTCCATTGGGTATGTGCAGGATCATGATGGGCCAAAAAGTGGCGATATGATGGGTATGTGGCTGTGACTTTTTTTTTTACCCAAAATTGATGAAACGAAAAGGGTTTTTAAAGGAGATCCTTAGATTTCCACCAATATAAATTATGCTTAACTTTGAATTTAATAAATAATTATTATTCATTTTCTAATTGAATTAAAACTAAAGTCCTCACTGATAGGCTGATTGAAAAAAATCTATAGCTTTCAAACGGTCTCACATTTTTTGAATATGAAACATGTGTCACATTTTATGCTTCGTATACTATAGGATTTTTTTTTAAAAGTTTGAATTTCATGAAGTTTTGACCAAGTTAAGGTGGTTATACATACGAGTTTTTATATTTTTTAAAAGTTGTAATAAAAAAATCATAATTAATTATTTACTTGGAAAGAAATTACAAAAAAGTATGCATCACATTGGGACATGAGTCCTCTACTTATATCTAAAATATTATAAAAAATATTATCATTTTATTGTGGTTAGGGTGGTCAAACAGACACCTACTTAATTTTTCCCTGAAATTTAAGTGCTACTGCATTGAAATTTCAAATTTTCACTAGATAGATTTTTTTTCCTTTTTAAATAAACCTAGTAGTTTAGAAACTACATTCAATTTTCTACAAATTCTATTCTTACATATTTTTGAAATAATATAGATAACTTATTCAAACTTTTATGTCAATTTTCCTAACTTTGTTTTTTCTGATTTTTTTCACCACTTAAGGGCCTATTTTTTCCATGATGATCTTGCACATACCCCACTATTGAACCATAAATTACTAAAATTATTTGTATTGCACAAACTTATCATCAGCAAGGAATTCATCACATTCCTTGACTCTAGGATCATCATCACTTTCCTTATCATATTGCCATTTGACAATTTTGTTAGGGGGGATATTCATTATCACTAAATCTTAATTCCAACTTCCTTTTCTAGCCATAGTCACCCTTAAATAAGAGTATATACATTAGCAAAGAATAATGAGAGAAATGTAAAGGGAGCACCTCCTTCAAATTGAGGAAATTGATTAGCAACATAGTTGGCATAATCAAAACCAGTGTTTTGATTATGATCCTATATATCTGCCACCATTATTGATAAGTCTGGGGCTATCCTTACCTCAAAATCTTGAGCCAACCCTTGATTCAAGCAATAATAAGTGTTCTTGAAATAATCCACCAACTCCTCACACTCAAAAGGCTCAGCCTCCTTAGGGATGAATCTCTCCTTGCTCTTTCTATGTTGAACAAGAAGTCTATTTTTGTATGCAAATTTGTTATTCTCATATTCATCATATAGCTCGACAAGCTTAAAATTCACTATATAATTTGGATTTAACCCAAATACTTCCACAATATTGTCCTTTGTCACTTCTAGAAGCACATCATCAATTACACCTCTACAAACAATTGTCACTTGCTTTGAGGCTGGGCCTTTTTGCCAATTTCACCAACACTATCAATTAACCTAGCGGTCTTGGAAAATTTACCTATAGGTCTTTTTCCAATTCATGACCCTCCTTCCTTTACATCTCCAGAGACTTCCTACATAAACCTTTGCATTTATTTCTTGCACTTTGGGACCTAGTATATGTTGCAGGAGAACTTGGTGAAGGGTTAGATATTGCAGGTGGTTTTTAATTAACTTCAGATGAAACAACCTAAGTTTTAAGTTGTTTAACCCATTTTTGTTTTGGTTTCCTCTCTGGCCTAATACTAGATTCACTGGGCTCTAGCTCACTCATGTTTGCAATGCAAGGGAACTAGGGTTTATAATTTCTTACAGTTGAAAAGAAACCCCTTACAAGTATGAGAATTCAAGGCACTACTTAGAAAACATAAATATCTCCTAAACTTGACCCAACACTTATGAGAAAACTAAAACTATCATCACTGGATAAGAAAAAAATCTCCCCAATTCCCTATCATCTTTCTAAGGTATTTCACCTTAATACTTTAGCTAGAATGAGATAAACAATTTGCTTACCTAGGTGAATGATTTCCACAGTTGTTGTATTAATTTATTGGAGCTTCCCACATAATTTCTTCAGCTTCTAGTATTCCTTTCTTCTTTCAAGTGAATCCAAATGCATGAACAACTAGGCATCTACTTTATTTTTATGGCCAAGAGATGGGTATACTACTATTAATGTTTAATAGTAATTTCACATGCAAAAACCTACATCTAGTTGTCCATGTTTAAACCCTAGCCATTGATCACTTTATTTTAAAACTACATCAATGATTCTCAATTCACCTCACTACTTTATTTCTTTCTTTATATGATGTCCTTAGGATTTTTCCGCATTACCTATTCATGCAATAGTTGTCACTTATCATTGATATGTCTCATCCTTCACCACCTCTATTAGTGATGCAAGCATCCATGCGATGAAATATTAGCCCATGGATCTATGGTCCATCTTCGATCACATTGATTTTCCCATCACACATTGGTAAGTTAGGCTTTGCACCTTGGATCCTATTAGCGACATGAGATATAGTGAAGCTGTAAGGTTAAGACACATACACTTGCATGAAAATCAATGATACAAAAGACATCACACATAAGATTTATTCATATTAGCGAAAGAAAATTTGAATACATAACTCCATTGCTCATCTCTACTTTGAAACTTAAGCTTTGGGATGAATATGTGATGAGTGATAAAATACAAAAGAACCAAGCCATTGATCATCACTAAATCTCCTCATACATTTTGCAAATAATTAGCAATGAGAGATCCACATAGTGATATTTAAAAAACATGTATCACATATCGCTAATATAGAAATTATCATTTAAAACTTATCTGTGATATGTGAAGCACAGGAGATCCATCATATTACTCAGTGCTATTTGAAATTTACCATTTCATAATCATTTGTGATGAGCGATGAAATGAAGAACATAAGATCAGATGCCATCACTTATCACTATTACAATACTCAAGACTCAAAATCCATTAGCGATAGGAAAACCTTCAATGATACAAGGAAAAGAAAAGAGCATCGCTCATCACGCATTGATATCAGGAGCTCAAAAATTTATCCATGATGAGTGTAAAGAAAGAGATAACGCTCATTTCTTATCACCAATTCCAAACATACACTCTAGAAGTAATCTATGATGAGCAATAAAGAGAGATGGCCAATGGGACTTAAGTGGAAACTTCTAAGCAAGTTCTCATAAGTTGTTCTAATGAAGGGGACACCCTAGGTTGACATGAAACAAAGGGCTCAAAAGATTCTAAGTCAAAATGCAAAGGATGTAAAGGCCAAAAAGGCTCTTTACTTAACCTTATAAAAATAATAAACTCATACCTAAGCTTGGGGAACCTATTACTTGACGACTATTAATGACATAAAACATTTAAGTTGTGACCGACAACAAGAAACAAGAAGTCAACAATGAAATAGAACCCTTCAACAATGATGAGAAACAAAACTCAAATCCTTCAGGATTTTAGCCCAAAAATGTGACAATATTTTGAGATGGAATAGAAAAAAATTGCAGGTTCCATCAAGATCCTCGTGAAAAAGGATGAAGAGGAAGAGAAAAAAGGAAGTAAGGAAAATATAGATAAAATATTCCTTTTAAAAGGAATAAAGTTGGAGGAAATAATTATAGTAGTAGTGGTGTCTTGGGTGAATAATTTTTTTTTTAATTTTGTAAAGATGATGTTGGATTTGTTGTAGTAGAGATATAAGACATTGAGGATGAGGAATATTTGTGTGAGGAAAGAAGTATTGTTGAGGAAATTTATATAAAATATGTACCAGTGGTTGGTCCATTGAAGGACAAAGAAATTTTGAAGAAATTAATATAATTTAGTGTAATATAAATGGATAGAAAGGAATAATTAATGAAAAAGATGAGGAAATTATAATTACAATAGAGAAAAAATTTAAGTAATTTGAAGTTGTGGTGAAATAGAGCACATATGAGCATGGGGCTGTGCAAGAAGCAAAGTGTGAAGAGGAAGAAGCAGATGAGGAGCAATTGGAGACTTTTATTTTCCATAATTTTTATAATGAAAATAAGTTTACAAGTATAGTGGTAAGAAAGAATTGGATAGAGTATTTTTGGTGGAGGTAAATAGACAATAGTGAGTTTAGTCCTATGGAAGGTGGAAAGGGAGAAAAATATTCTAGGTGTAGGATGGGGTTATGGTGATTTAACTTTGAAAAAAGAGGAATATAAGAGAAAAACTTGGTGGAGGTGGTTGGTTTATGGTGGGAAAAATCCAACAAGAGAAGATAAAAGAAGAATGGGAGGAGATGAATGATTTGTGATGGGATGAAGTCCACAAGAGGAAAGAGAATTAGGAGAATACATTGGAGGAGGTCAATAAATAGTGGAAAAGGGTTCAAAAATGAAGAAAAAAGTGTAGAAATAATTGGTAGAGGAATAAAGAATTTGTTCTTATGACAAATGTTGGATGAAAAGAAAGAAAAAAAGCTATTATAGGGTACCTATTACAACATAGGAGTATGTTGCAAGTTGTTTACAATTTGAAAGGGCAGTCGTATTAATCAAATCCATTTGTGATCTATCCCTACAACATTATTACTTGACATATCTAATGTAAGAGCATCTAAGTCCACATGTAATCTTGCATCACCCAAAAAAATTTGACATTATCTTTTAGTTTCAATTTAGTTTTGGATTATGTTTCAATTGGTTTTTTCTAGTCTAGTTCTCAAGAATTTTTTTACATAAATTCATCCAAGGGAGGACTTGAATTTGTAGAAGGCCCAAATGGGTATCTCTTGTTTTAATTTGGTGGAAAAGGGGTTAAACTATATAACTTATAGTTGTGCAAAGATTTGGGCTTCATCCAAATGTGGGATGAAGGGTTCCATAAAAAAATAGGGTGATTATGGTAATATATATTTTTTTGGGTCTATTTTAGGTCATTTTCCCTCTACATGAAATATGTAGATATTTCATGTCCATTTGAATGCTTGCGAAAAAATCAGAGCCATCTATACATGGAAAATTTTAAGTGATTTGTATATTATGTTTGAAGCCTCTTATGATAATTTTTTTCCTTGCAATAATTTGACATCCAAGTGATTTGTGGGAAACATGACATCATCTAAACTTGTAGAGATTTCAGATTCATTTACACATTTATGGGTTTCTTGTCCACAATTGACCTTGTAGGTTTTTCATGTTTATTTGACCTTACAAATTTTGGGCCTACATTTGACTTGGTGGATTTTTGGTCTATATTTGGACTTACAAAATATTTCAAGTTAACTACACCTTTATGTTTTATGAACCTATTCAAATGATTTTCACCATATTTGTGGTAATCATCTAGTGAAGTGGATTTGAAAGAAACTCAAGACCGTGTATCTTTTGTAGGAAACAAATATGCACCTAGCCATGTAGAAATTATGACCTCATCAGTCTCTTGCAAGAAATCCATGTGTATCTATATTTTTTTTGGAGATTATTAGGTCATTAGGATATGCAATTAAAGATAAGTGATGTGAACATTTTAGAATTTCATCAATCAATTTATCTAAAAAGTTTTTATGATGTTGTTAGCATGATGTGGATGTGACATTAGTAGGGTGATGATGTTAGCATCATGTAAGAATGACATCTGTAGGGATGAGTGTGACTTGCTAAAAGATTATGTAATAATGATGCAATAATGATGTCACTTGGTATAAATTGGGGATTTCCTTTGGTCATATGAACATGTGGTCATTTATCTTGTTGCTTGCCTTTGGAGATATTGGTTTCCTTCTTGCATTATATTTTTTAGTTTTTCAACGTGATACTAGATTTTATTTATTTTATATCATTTGAATTCTTGTAACTATCAGATTTTTGAGCTGTTGAACTTCCTAAAGCTAGAAATATAAAAGGAAGTCATGGTTTTAATGAAGCATATTTTTGGTCAAGGAGAGAAGGCTTGAAATGTATAAAAAGGAGAATGAAGGGTGAAGCTTCCATGAATAGAGAAGACACCATGAAAAGAGAAGACAACATGAAAAAGGAAGCCACCATAAATAAAATTTTGTGAAAGCACCAAAGAAATAGTGTGTTTTTTGAGAAATGTAGTGACACTAGGAAGATGGAATGAAGAAGATATATCTTTGTAAATAATCATATTATAATTGATGTTTGAATGAACTTAATGAAAATGAGTTGTCTTATGTTTTTTGCTTCTATTGTGTGTTATGAATATGAGATTGAGTTGCTTGGTACAATACCTTGATCTCAACTACATCAATATATTTAGAGGAGGTGGAGAATAAATAATGACACTAGTCTCAAAAACAAAACTGAAAGATCGAATATCAAGATTAAAATATCCAAACTCTTCAAAAAATTATTCAAATAAGAATTATGATCAAAAGAAAGTTGATCTAAAATATCATTATGGGAAAAAAATCTAAGTTTCTATAATCCATATTCATGATTAATGATCCCAAAACCAATGATCTTTTTTCTTTCCAATTCTTTGTTCGTGACTAGACTAGGTGTGAATTCCACAATATTCTTTGTACCACTATAAGTAATGTGTTATATCTAGAATAAATATTGTTTGATAATTAATGAACACATGATACATCATTGAAATTACCCATACCAATTTTAATATATCCCTTGCCAATAATATTTATATAACTATTATTAAACATTAAAAGAAGAGAACAATTTCCATGATTAAGGCATGTAGTGAGAATCTCTAGAATAAAGAATAAATTTACTTAATCCATGATATGTACTTGTTAAATAGGCACAAGACAACTGAGAAGGGGGGGTGAATCAATTGTCACACAAGTTCAAACCTAAAACTTTATTACTTATCAATTCTTTAACCACACTATTCTATTATTAAATATGAGCATGAAACATGAATAATAGAAAGTAACTCAACACAATGAACACTATATTTTTACATGGAAAACCCAATAAGGGAAAAACCATGGTGAGGGTTAACTCACACTATATAGTATTTTCAAAAAAGGATCATTTCCAAAAAGAAGGACTCACTGTCCAAGTACAAAGGCTCACTGCCTACAAAAAGGACTTACTATCCAACACGAAAACTCAGTGCCTACACAAGAATTTACATAATAGAATAAGGCTTTACAACCCAAAATGAATTGGAAAGATCCACCTATCATGTGTTGATATAGTTGTAGAGATACTCAGTCTTTAGACATTACACCCTTCATTCTTTGCTTATTTTCACATCAACTATTGCCTTTCTGATCACACCTTCACATTCATTACTCGCTTATTATTTCATCTATCTCTTCTCTATTGTCTACCATTCACACATTTCAAAAACTATTCACCATATATTTATATCCAATCTCCATCACAAGCATCAATTAGGTTGGCCTAATTAGATGCAACTCATTTATAAAAGATATCAACTATCAGCTCCACAAAATATTTTTAAAATGTAATTTAACCATTAGCACATTACATTATGTCGACTCGGACCAAAAAATACTAGATCTAACACCAGAGAAGATAAATTAGTTATACACACCAGTTTTAGAGTACTAGACCAAGCTACCAACATGGTGACATCAATGAAAAAATATAGATAACCTACTCATTCTTCAAGCAAATCTCCCCCTTTGTCATTGATGGCAACATGTAAACAAAATTATCTGTCTTTCCTCAAAAACTTTTAACTTTATCCAACTTTCTTGGTTATCTCCAACACTCTCCCCCTTTGACATAAATTGCATAGGGAACCAAAAATGAGTGTAAACATGGTGACATCAAAATTTCAAAACATTTCCAAAAACTTGCAACAATCCAAAAATTTTAAGCATACAAAAATTAAATGAAGATGACATTCTTCACCTGAAATACCTTCTTATACCTTTCCTTGAGAACTGGAAGCACCTTCTTCCAGTTGAATATAGTAGACTCCAATCTTGTGCATGTACTTTCCAATAAACCTAAGAGAGTAAAAGAAGGTGACCAATCTCTAACAAAACATTGTTTCTCAACATCTTTTGCATCAATAAAAATTTTGGAAAGATGCTCTAACTAGACTTCAACAATTTCTTTAAGAAGCCAGAAGGCCATCATCACATCATCTCTCTATATTTGTGTAATGATTAGTTCAGCCTATAGTTCACCAACTCTTATTATTTTCTTCCCTTATTTATCTTCAAGTATATCAAAATTCTTTCCAGTTTTGTTCACTTCAGCTTTAATCACTTCAATTCTACTTTTGAAATTATCTATAGTTGCAGGCCACCAAATACAGTACTTGTAAACATTTGATTTTTATTTAATACACTTATTTTTTTCCACAATCAATCCAGAAAGTCTCTTCTTAGCTTTTCACATCTCCTTTCAACAAGGATTACCATTTTACATCCTTCTAGACCTTCAAGCAACATCCTTTCTTCAATAATCTTAATCATATTTTTTGGCAAGAAATTAGAAACAATAGATACTTCAACACCTTTCTGAAGTAGATAATCTACCAGAGCATCATCAATCTTCAGTTTTTCAATAGGTGAGGCAACATTCCATAGTTCACCAATCTTCATTTTTCCTTCAACTATCATAGACTGGATGTCATTAGGATTAGGGGATTCAGTTCTAGTTAGAGATTCTTTCTCCTTCTCATCTGAAATATCAATAATATCTTCAATTAACTCTTTTCTCTTTTTCGATTCCAGAGGGGAATCACTAATAACAACCTCCAATTCTCTTTTTCTAGAGGAAGAGCCCACTTCAAATTGACTTGATGTAGATATACCAGAGCAAGGGTTTTCTTTCAAAGATGAGAAATATGATCTGCACATGTTTACATTATCTTCCAAAGACTCTAGAATCTATAAATTTTCTTTCCAATAGGGGTACCAAACTCCCACATTACATTATTTTCCCGGTAGAGAATCCAGAAAGTAAAATAGTAGACACACTAGAAAGGATCCAAAACGAAAGGGATAATTCTCAACCAATGACATATGAACATTTTCAAGAAAATTCTCAAGTAGCAAGCTACATAAATAAAACTATCTCTTCTCCTTAACCATCATGTGGGAAATATGTATGGCAATAGCTGAAGTTGAACTTTCACGGTTTCTAAAATAAATTTTGTATGAAGTACCATATGCAACATACCTAATGGATGAATCAACAAGTCTATCAATTAGCAGTGCTCTAAGATCTCTACTGATGCCAGTTAGCTCCTCCACATCTTTATACTTCACATTTTCCTTTCTAGGGAGTTCTCCAATGCTGCATAATCAAGTGATCACTTTGATTGCTTCCTTTGAGATCAAATAGGGTTTTCCAAAAACAATGCTTCCATCCTTGAAATGATTCAACAAGAAAAAGACAACCTCTTTATCTGTAATCCATGGAAATTCACTCCATAAATCAATCCCTATGGTTTTTATGTTTTGTAATTTGACTTCGCTCAACCTTAGTTCAATTCCTTTCATTTTCCTATGATCATATTCTTCTAATTCAATGCTTTTCAACTTCAGAGTGGTAACACCACATGATCCTTCATCCATTTCTATGCTTTCTTGAAATTCAATGAAGCTTCTTTGATTTTCTTCTTTCCTTTTGCAAAAGGTTTCCAGATTACTTGATATAATTTCTTCGAATTCTTTTGAAAAATGCTTCAAGCTTCCTCCAAGATCACTCCAAGCATTTATTCAAGCTTCACAAAAACATGATTAACCAAAAATACTTGCAAAATTCATCTTATACACCATTGAACTTACCCTAAAACACATTAAATGAGGTAAACACTAAAAATTTGTTAAAAGTAGTCTTCTTATCACAAAAATCCCTTATTTGGTCCACAAATCCTCATACCGACATATTTTCCTCTTGTTCTTTTTCCAAAACCTCTGAATAACCATTCATCAAATTCCAACCACATGTCAGACTATAACACGCCATTCTCCTAGGGAGTTTTTATAATCTTTTGATAATGCTCCCCCTAAGACCATGCCCGGTCTAAATTCTGAATAAGTCATCTGTACCGGATGAGGGAACAGACACATCAGGAGTCTCAGGTTTTTCTTCTTCTCACTTCTTCCATATCTTATCCATCTCTTTTTTCATCTCTTCTTTGTCAACCTTTTTTACTGGTTCATTCTTCTCTTCTGGAACAGATTTCTTTCCTTTCTTATTCTTGCAATATTTTGATACATGTCTAGATTTGTTGTAGTTATAATAGACCACACATTTCTGATTAATCTATCCTCCATTATTCCTTGATCTACACTAATTTTCTATTTGTCCAAATTTATTATAGGTGTAGCAGTAGCGATTAAAGAATTTATTCATTCTGCCATTATTAAACCTGTTCCTCATTACCTGACTAATCATTCTCACTTGAGATCTGCATTTTATAGCCTTATTTCCAATCTTCCCACATTCAAAACATTTTTTAGAAGCAGAACCAAAAAACTAGTTCATTCTACTCATGCATTCATTTGTTCTATGGCCATATTTGTTACAAGAGAAACACACACCATTGAAAGAGGGGTACCTCTATGCATTAGGTTGTCTCACAACTAGTCTTCTTGCAAAATTCCTTCTCTACTTCCTCTTCCCTCAATTCTTTGTCATATCTTTAGAACTTTTACCAATATCAACTCCCAATCCACCTTTGACTTTACATAGTTTTTGTCCTGCAAGCAGTTTCTCAAGTTTATCGGAGCTAGATCTGAAATTATTTTCACAAAGTTTAGGCTTTTCTAGAGTTCCACTCTTAAGTTTACTATCTCCTGCTTGAGTCTAGAACATTCATCAGAATTGTTTTGCACCATTGTATTCATATATTCTTCAATCCTCTTCTTTTCTTATACTGTCCCTTTCAGTCAAATTATCTCTTGTTTTAGCTATTCACTTCTCTATGTCTTTCCTTAAATTTCTTTAGTTATTCCTTTAGTTTTTTAACACATTCATTTGCTTCATCAAGATTCTCTTTTAGATCTCTATTTTCTCTTTCCACTTTTTCAAGATCTTCAAGACCATTCTGGAGCTCTCCTTTATCATCCATTCAACCAACCTTTAGGATCCTCCTCAAGTGGTTAAGCTCTTCACCAAGGAACCAAATGCTCTGATAGCAATTTTTAAACAAGCGCAAGACAACTCAGAGTGGGGTGTGAATCAGTTGTCACACAAGTTCAAAATTAAAAATTTATTGCTTATCAATTCTTCAACCACACTATTTTGTTATTAAATATGAGCATGAAACACAAATAACAGAAAGTAAATCAACACAATGAACACCAAATTTTTACTTGGAAAACCCAATAAGGGAAAAACCATGGTGAGGGCTAACTCACACTATATAGTATTTTCAAAAAAGGCTCACTACCAAAAAGGACTCACTGTCCAAGTACAAAGGCTCACTGCCTACAAAAAGGACTCACTGTCCAATAGGGAGGCTCACTGCCTACACAAGAATTTACAAAAAAGAATAAGGTTTTACAATCCAAAATGAATTGGAAACATGCACCTATCATGTGTTGATACAGCTCTGGAGATGCTCAGTATTTAGACTGTACACAAGCTTCATTCTTCACTTATTTTCACATTAACTACTACCTTTGTAATCACACCTTCACATTCATTACTCTCTCACTATTTCATCTATCTCTTCTTTGTTGTCTGCCATTCACACATTTCAAAAAATGTTCACCATATATTTATATCCGATATCCATCACAAGCATCAATTAGGATGGCCTAATTAGATGTAATTCATTTATAAAAGATATCAATTGCCATCTCCACAAAATATTTTCAAAATGCAATTGAACCATTAGCACGTTACATTATGTTGGCTTAGACCAAAAAATAGATCATACATAAGTTTTCATATCATAAAAAAATTATCTTGACAAGTCAGCTAGAAATAGACTTCAACACAACCAATAGAATAATGTCACTTCATCAGAAGAGCACTAGAGCATGAAATAACCTAATCATACATGCCTTTAACATTCATAAGTAATTTCCCAAAACCGCAATCAGAAATTCTCAACTATAGACAAATGTAGACTAGAATACCAAAGAGGCACCAAAAAATACTGAATCTACCACCGAAGAAGATAAGTTAGTTATGCACACCAGTTTTAGAGTACCAAGCCAAGCTACCAACATGGTGACATCAATGATAACATATAGATAAACTACTCATTCTTCCAATGGTACTAACAAAAAATTCTATACCTTTTTATTTTTCAACCCCAAAATCAAAATTTCTATGATATTTTTTATAGAAAATCCTAACTATTTTAATCAAGGAGTAGATTTAGATGAACTAGAAGACATATTTGAAAGGATAAGTACTTTATTTTTTAATAAGATCCGTCAAAATATCCATATATTTTTTATATGTGTGGATAATGAAAATTGATGGTGAAAATGAATAGAAAATAACAAATATCATAATCAACTCAAAATCCTATCAATAGAGCATAAGGAAATCAAATGAATAAAACAACATTAAACCTATATGATAACCTTGAAGATATTCATTGTTCTTCAATTTCACCTTGTGATCTCACAATAGTGGTTTACAATTTTTGGCCAAACTATACATGGAAATAATTTTTTTTTACTAAATCTTCACTTTCAGGCAACTATAGTCGCTAAACTGTGAGGAATTTGAAAATAATGCAAACTAGAGTGTCGTGACATTTTTCTGTATATTCTAGATATATTTTTTTCAAAAATTTTGGAATCAGATTGCACTTCTTTTTCCATCTCTCTCAAAAACTATTTTTTTTTAGAAAACAACATTTTAAAAAAGTGACGCTCACCATATAACACATAACATTTTTTCCATGAAGGATAAAATTCTAATTCTTTCAAATTTAGATTTGTAACTCTGATATCTAGTGCTTCCACTTGGTTAGATAGTTTTTTATTAAATATTGTTTCTTTAATCAAGTTTCAAATTCAAACCAATTATAATTCAGACACAACGCTATTGTATAATGTGTAACTTTTTTTGTATGTATCAAAATTCAATTTTTTTTTTTTTGTTGGATTAAGGACTTCAATATCTGGTGCACTCATTTTTTTTTATTTTTTTTTATAATCTACTATTTTTCCACATGTGTAGAATAAAGAGCTTGATTTTGGTGAAAAACATACATTCACAAGAAATAAAAAATAAATATAATAATAAAATTAAATTTATTTAAAATTATACTTTTTGGGAAGCTTATAATAAGGACTACATACTTACAAAAAATAAATTTTAAATGAATTCATTTGATCCCCCAAAAGGTAAATCAAAAGTGGTTTTCTATCAACATTTTGATAGGCGTAAACAAGACTCTGTTATAGGTATGGTTTAAAACTAGCGGGGTTCTATCCAAGGGATCATTATATTTTCTAAAAATATGTGCTTTCAGCAAAAAATTAGAATCTCCTAGAAATTGTAAACCAACTTTGTGGGATCACCCCATTGGTAGAAGTGAATAATGGTGTGTGTGGTTTATCTCAAAACTTTAACACAAAATCATTCAAGATAATAGGTGTATAGGTTTCATGAGATGAGAGAGAGAGGTAATGGATGAATGATATCTATATTTGTAGATTTCAGGTGATACTAATCAATAGTTGAGATAAAATGTGAGATTGAAAAGATAAATGGATGAGAATTCTTGACAAGAATTGATGACGAGCTAACTAATTGCATGATTTCAGCTAAATGATCATATGAATCAATTAATATAATTAATTGAAAAGATATAAGTGTATGTGACTATTTATGAAATAGAACATATTTGATATAAAACCAAATTGATTGAAGAGTGAACTCAAAGTAAGTGGGAGTGACAGATAAGTTGGAAATGCATGAATAATCAATACAATAATTAAATACATAAATTATTTAATTCATGTGTAGAGGGGAAAACAAATAAAAAAATAACTTTATTTATTTTTAGAAGATAAAGTTAAGAAGAACAATTAGTTTAATTATATAATTATAAATAATTATTTGGGTAAGTGCACAAAGTTGTGACACAATTAAGATGCCACTTTGGTTCCCTTTCTTGAATTGAATATTTTGTGTGTGCCAAATTTGTAACTAACCAAATGGCTCAAATTATGGATTTTAAGGCTTGGTAATACCAAGCTAGTTTGGCCATCACCAAATTTGGTGCTCACCAAATGTTAAACTTTTTATGAAAAACCAAAGTTCATTTCTACCTTCTACTATTGAAACCTATGAGAGCTATGTGTTTTTCTCCTTCCCAACCCATTCTCACCAAATACATAGCCATTTTTTTAATTGGATCTTGAGAAATCTTGATCAAGATGCCACAAACATGTCGAGGAGGTCAAAGAGGTAAGTATCTCTACTTTCTTAGTTTCAATTTTTTATTAAATTGTAGATTGGATTAGGTCTTTTAATTAAAATTAATTTTAATTTCTAGGAAATGAAGGTCCACCCAAAAAATGTTGAAAATCCTTCATCACATCCTCATGAAGACCTTGATGAACAAGAAGCACATCAAAATCCTCCCTCAATTCCTATAAATCCCCTAGGAACACAAGAAAATAGTCCAGGGAAAATAGAAAACAACAAAAATAACTTGAGGAATTGATTACAAAGCTAAATGATATTACTACAAAAAACCATCATAAGAGAGGCCTTGTTGAATCCCTATAGTCTATCATATATCATGTAGGATCAATGAGTGAAAATTTTAATTTTGGGTCCAATGAGAGAGAAGAACAAAAATAATTGTATACAAAAGAAACTTTTGTGTGAGAAAGTAAAGAAAAATTAAATTAAAAAATCCAACTTATGTGCCCTCTTCAGCAGCCCATGAACCAACCAACCTTTACATCTAGATGCAGGAGGTTCCCCATCCATTGGTTCCACCACAAAGGGATAAAGAATAATTTTTGGGATAAGTGGTGGATATTTTTTTACTAACCTCCATGCAATAACTATGAGGTACCAGAGTAATTTTTGAGGAAACTCTATTGTCATTTTTTCCTCAATGAGATTCCTAATTATTTTGACTTTATAGATTTCTAGGCTAGAGGTGGGGGCTCTAGACATCACATATGGGGTCACAACATAACCTGGATTTGACACCAAGACCCCTCGCTAGACCCATGGTGGAGTATGTGATTTTTCCATCTAAATTGTGAAGGATAGTGTTGAGGTGGACACCTTAGACTACATTAGCTCACTCACTTAGAGCCTTGTACAATATGTGAGGCCTCTAGTATGGTGATGCAGAGCAAAGGAAAAAAAACAAACTTTCACAATCTTTTTTGTGAAAACTCAAAACATATTTGTTTGATTCTTCATCTCAAATTCATTTTTCCCTTCACAAAACCTTGATTCCAAAGCACTCAAACAAAAAACAAGGCACCAAATCAAATATTGATTCCACAAAATATCTTAGCAAATTTACAATTTTCAACCGAAGCCAATTTATTCTTTATAACATTACAAACAAATGTAAATAGGTCTTCACAATCATATTATACCATTCTCCAAACTTTATCCAAGACTTTGTATCAAATACCAATTTGTAACCCTCTTGATTGCTCTTCCAAGCATTGCAACAATGCTAGGGCATCACTTAATGAACCAAAATCTTCAAAACTTACACCTAAAACCTCAATAATCTTTAATAAAAAAATATAATTGACTTAAAAACCAATTTTCAGAGGATTCCAATCAATATAAATGGAGTTATGAATTTTTGAAAGCTTGCTGCCCTATCAAAAACTGAACTTGATAGTTTCTACCAAAATGAGCATAACTTTCTTAATATTCAATGAAATGACCTAAACCCAATGCCAAAAGAAATATAACTCATTCTTCTATCCAAAAATATATGATTTATTTCATTTGGAGGTTGTACCTGCACGTACAATTTGCTGCAACATGACTGTTACAAAGAAATCTAGAAAATTGCAGTCAATAAAACCACCATAACTTCCACAAATCAACACCAATCTGCATAAGACAAATTTTATGTAGGTGATTGAGAGTAATAACACATGAAAATAATTAGAAATGTACTCAAGCCCATAAAATGGCCGTACAACACCAAAAATAGAGAATTTATGTGAAAATATGCATAAAATCAAAACTTTTCATTGATCTAACTCCTTTATTCAATCAGCCACACCACAAAATGATTACAAAATCCTTTTTAAAATAATTTACACCATGTATGATCAGTTTCTAACTGATTTCCAAGTTCCTATTATTGATTAGACTCTAATGACCTATTAACTCCAAATTTATGGAACTTTTACACTTTTTGCAAATGTGACATTTTGTTGATAATTTTTACATTTTGTTTTCAATTACTCATTAAATGACTTTGAATGACCCCTACAAATAGAAAAATGGAATCATTTACAAAATAGAATCATGGTGATGTGAAGGTGCTCCTGCACTATATGGGTTCATGTGGGTGAGTCTTCTAGGCCTAGAATTCCAATGCACTTTTTTCAATCTTGTGGCACTATTTACACATATGATCTTGAAAGTTCTCAAGATGTAGCTACACACTATACATCAACTGCATAGAGGATGGTTATGGTTGTTACAACTTGTGTGTCCTTAGTATCCTTGTGCTATGTTGTGTAGCACTTGGGTTTGTGACATGGCTTAACCACCTTCCATGGATTCATTAACTCTGGCATTTGTGTCAAGCATTGAACGGTTGATCTTTTGGTTCAACAGTATCTATCTATGAAAGAATTGGTATTAGAGCCTGGGTCATAGGTTTGAAACCTTCACTTACACTATGGGGATTGTTGCAAGGTGTGTACCCTTGGTCTCCTTATGTTGTATGCAATAGTCAGGTTCATGGAATGAATTAAACACCTCTCATGGATTCAGTAACTCTAGTGGTTGTAGTAGGAATTGAGAGGTCAATATTTTTGTGCAACAAAAACTATCTATGCAACAATGATAGAGTCTTTATTGAATGAAACATTCAACACTAATACTCAAGAAAGTTTTAGCACATTCATTTAATATTTTTAATTAAATTCTATTCTCAAATATAAGAATAACTAAAGTAGTAGAATGATTATGATTAAAATTTAGGATGAAAGTGTTCATGCTACTTGCAATGTTCTCTTAGACCCCTATTTTATGATTTCATTGAGTTCACTAGCATGTAATTAATAAAAAATATAATTATTACATGTGAATAGTTAAACATTATATGAATGGTTTTCTCATAACTCACTTTGGATCTCGAATAGTTTGATGGTCGACCTTCAACATTGACACCTCACACTTATTGTCATCAATCAAATTTCACCTAGGTAACCATTATTCATTAATAGTGTTGTAAACCAATATTAGGTTGTTTCATTTTAAAATGCTGACACCAAATGCTCCTCTTGTTGTGCATGCGACATTGGACCATGGTGTTACTGTACAACACTAGCAAGTACTGATCCTTTGAAAAAGGAATGATACATATTAGTAAATTTCACATTAGATTTTTTCTTTTGGGTATGTGCAGGATCATCATGGAAAAAATAGGCCCTTAAGTGGCAAAAAAATTAGAAAAATCAGAGTTAGGCAACTTGACGTAAAAAATTGAATAAGTTATCTATATTATTTCAAAAATATGTAAGAATAGAATTTGTAGCAAATTGAATGTAGTTTCTAAACTACTAGGTTTGTTTTTTTTTTTAAATCTATTTGGTGAAAATTTGAAATTTCAATGTAGTGGTACTTAAATTTCAGGGAAAAAAAAAGAAGTAGGTGTATGTCTGACCACCCTAACCACAATAAAATAATAATATTTTTTTATAAGATTTTAGATATAAGTAGTGGACTCATGCCCTGATGTGATGTGTATTTTTTTGTAATTTTTTTTTAAGTAAATAATTAATTATGAATTTTTTATTACAATTTTTTAAAAAATATTAAAACTCGTATGTCTGACCACCTTAACTTGGTCAAAAATTCATGAAATTCATTTTTTCTTTTTTTAATCCTATAGTATACAAAGCATAGAATGTGATGCATGTTTTGGATTAAAAAAATGTTATACCATTTGAAAGCTATAGATGTTTTTCAATCAGCCTATCAATAAGGAATTTAGTTGTAATTTGAATAGAAAATGAATAATAATTACTTATTCAATTCAAAGTAAAGCATAATTTATATTGGTGGAAAGCTGAGAATCTCCTTTATAAACCCTTTTTGTTTCATCAATTTTGGGTAAAAAAATAGTCGTCAGCCACATACCCATCATATTGCCACTTTTTGGCCCATCATGATCCTGGACATACCCTTTTATTGGTGTATTATTGAAAATTTTAATGATACTTGTATAGATTTTTATTTCTATCTTGATGCTTGTTGTAGTGTAGGAAAAACTATCCATTTTTCACACTTAATCTGGGAATAATTAATAATAAAATGAGCTTAATGTTTCCTTTAATTTAGTTATGTAACACTAGTAGAATTTGGTAAATAAATGACTAGGAAACTAAAAAATTTAGTCACAACAATTAAAAATGACTGAATTCTACTAATTTTTTGTAGTTTAGCTATAAATGAGTAAATAAATGACTAATTTGGTCATTGACTAAAAATTATTTAGTCATACAAATAAAAAATGACTAAATAGTTAGTCATTTATTTAGTCATAATCCATTTGAATAAATCATTTAAGGAATCAAGAATATAGCCTACCAAAATACTCTAAAACTTTAATAAACATACCCTAAAAATTTCATAAAAATCTTATTTTCAAGCATAGCCTGCCAAAATAGAGTTTTCATTTTAATAAAAATACTCTAAAAACTTCATCAAAACATTATTTTCAGGTGTAGCCCACCAAAATGGAGAAGTGTTTTAGTAAAGAATGAAAAAGAATGGTAAGGAGATGTGTGTGATTGAAGGCATAGGATTCTTTTCTACTTATCTCATTCCTACTCTAATCAACAAGGGTTACATTGTTCACTCTATTTTTTGTAATCCAAGTATTTAATTGACATATATTTCCATAATCTCAAATTCCTTCAGATGCTTTTAAAGTATTAATGTATCCTATATAGGGTTTAGAATGATTTCTTTTAATTTTAAAAAATAAATCAGATGCTTTTGAAGTATCAATGTATCCTCTATAGGGTTTAGATGATTTATTTTAATGTAAAGAAATAAATAAATGATGTATTTTCCTATGATTAGCTAATGTGGAGATCTCTTAAATCTGACCCAACACACTATCCTTTTTGGCACTATACTCATTACTCCAACTACTAGGTTTTTGCATGTGACATCTTTAATATCTTCATTACAGTGGCTTTTAAATAGATCTCATTCTTTTCTTTAATCCTTTTCATGGTAAACCTTGAGTTCCATAATTCACCTTCAATCTCTTCTAAGAATATTGTTTTAAGATAGACTACATAGTATGCATATAAAGCAAGTCCTTCATACCTGCCATTGTTCCAAACCAACACTGACTACCTTGCTTAAAATGTTGCCTCCATAAGCACAATAACATGTTTTAAAATCATGGTTTCCAATGATTAACCATTAAGGTCACTATTTTCATCAAGATATAGTGATTATTTTCTCTTCAAACTCAAGGCATTATACACTTGATAACATTGTGAATTGTTTGTTGTGTATGATTTTATTTTCTTTCACATTTACTACTTTCCTAACTACCTTTAAGACTAGATATTTCACCCTCAAGTACAATCTCAAACAAGTCACTCACTATCACTTGAAGATTCCTTTCATGATCATCCTTCTATAAAATCAAACTATGCCCTATGGACTGCCTACTTACTCACTATAGGGGACTCATTGTTTCATGGTATTGTGGGTCTTAAGATCCTTCAACCTTATTTTCACTACTTCACAGTCTACAAGGTATTATTCACTATTATCCCATCTTTGATGAGTCTCAAAACACTACTCAAACATGCAATCCATGCTATATGATATTTTTGTCTTCAAAATAAAGGCATTATGCAAGATAACATTGTGAATTTTTTATTGTGTATGATTTGATTTTCTTACACATTTACTGCTTTACTAACTACCTTTAAGATTGGATATTGTACCCTAAGCTACAATCACAAAAAACTCACCCACTATCACTTGAAGATTCCTTTCATGAGCATTCTTCTATAAAAACAAACTATTTCCTATAGACTTCCTACTTACTTATTACAAGGGACTCATTGTTTCATAGTATTGTGGGTCTTAAGATCCTTCAACCTTATTGTCACTACTTCACAGTCCACAAGGTATTATTCACTATTCTCCCATCTTTGATGAGTCTCAAAAAATGCTCAAACATGTAATCATGCTTTTGAAGTATCAATGTATCCTATATAGGGTTTAGAATGATTTCCTTTAATGTAAATAAATAAATAAATGATGTATTTCCATGTGATTAGATAATGTGGAGATCTCCTAAATCTTCCCCAACACAATGTCATCTTTTTCACTGTATTCATTACTCCAGTTGCTAGGGGTTTGCATGTGACATCTTTAATATCTTCACGATAGTGGGTTTTAAATAGATCTTAGTATTTGCTTTAATCCTTCTCATGGTAACCCTTGAGTTCCATAATCCACCTTCAATATCTTCTAAGAATGTTGTCTTAAGTGAGACTGCATAGTATGCATATAAAGCAAGTCCTTCAGACCTGCCATTGTTCTAGACCACCATTCACTACTTTGCTTAAAATGTTTCCTCCATAAGCACAATAGCATGTTTCAAAATCATGATTTCTAGTGATTGACCATTAAGGATTGACCATTAAGGTCACTACTTTCATCAAGATACAATGAGATTTTTGTCTTCAAACTCAAGGCATTGTGCAAGATAACATTGTGAATTTTTTGCTACGTATGTTTTGATTTTCTTGCACATTTACTACTTTTCTAACTACCTTTAAGACTAGATATTTCACCCTTAGCTGCAATCTCAAATGACTCACTAATTGTCACTTGAATATTCCTTTCATGAGCATCCTTCTATAAAATCAAACTATGCCCTATAGATTGCTTACTTACATACTACAGGGGACTCATAGTTTCATGGTATTGTGGATCTTAAAATCCTTCAACCTTATTTTCACTACTTCACAGTCCAAAAGGTATTATTCACTATTCTCCCATATTTGATGAGTCTTGAAACATTGCTCAAACATATAATCTTTAGATTGCAATATTTTTTATTGGCTACAATGTCTCAATATTTCTGGTATTGCAACCTCACTAATCCGTTAGAGTTATGGTTTTTGTTTCTATGGAGGCCTAGGGTTTGTACCCTATTCATGCTCTTACAAATGCTTCTATTGGTATTAAAAAACAACCTAAAATCTTGGGTCAAAAAATTAGTTGTCTTGACAGATTTGTGGTATGATTTTTTATTGTATCGAGTGTGTGGGAAGCTTGTGTTTAATTATTAAGATATGTAAACCTAATTAGGGAAATGTATCCTATATAGTGATGGAACCCCTTAAAAATTTCATGTATCCACTACTGACTTTTCCATGTCTGGGCTTAGGGTTTTTCTCATCAATAGTGCTTGGGCATTTTTCCATCAAAATCTCACTCGGTAAGCCCTAATTTGATGTTCAACTTTTGTTTCCCATTTTCGATCACCTTAAACATATTATGTCATTTGAAATCATGGGGTAACCAGTTCGTTGTACCTAGGTTTGTTGTCCTTATATTTTATAAGGTTGATTAATTAACCTTATTTGGCATCTACATCTTTTGGAATTATTATGTTCATAGTCCTAGAGACCTTTTATTTATCATCCTAGATGGTCCCCATCTTATGACAACTTGCATGCATGTTCTCAATTATTTACACTTAATTCCTATCCATTGCTTCCTTTTTATCGCTCATCATAGATAGGTTTTAAATCTTAAATTCAAATGGGTGACAAGCGATAAATAGTTTCTCTATGGTTTCACTCATCGTAGATGGCTCATGAGAAGCAAACTTGCAATCAACAATTGGTGATAAGTATCATTTCTTCTGCTTTGCGCTTCACAAATAGGTGGTGGGTTATATGTTTCACATTAGTGATGCATGATATGGGGGTTGCTACCAATATCACTAGATTCTCTCACATTGCTAATGGCTCATCAATTTCACAATGAAAATTAGCAATGCGTTATGGAACCTAGAGATTTTTATTTCTTCTCTTATCATTCATCGTGAATCTTCCCCAAGTTTTGAGTTTCAAACTAGTGATGAGAAATGACCTTAGGGATCCCTATTTTTATTCCATTGCTCATCGCAGATTGTAGTGCGATTTTTTTACCCAAATGGGTGATGAGTGATGAGGTGCTTTGTTCAAGGTTTTATTTCATTGATCTGAGGTGTTCCCATGAGAAATATCTTTGGTGCCTTGGATTTCCATGTAGGGGTACCTAGCATAACATGGTTTCATCAATATTTTCATGGTGTCACTGATGGGATCTATATTTTCAAATCTAGATCAACGACATGTGATAGTGTTGTAGATTTCCATTGTGAGCAATGATCCAATGGTCAAAATTTCATTGTGCCAATGCTCATGTCATTGATTGAACTATCGAGGGGTGGGGAGAATTTATGATACACAATGGGACATTTTGGGAATATTCTTTTCAAAGTACTAGCTCTATGTACTTTACAGATATAAATTAAAAAGCATGGAGCAGGCTAGCGTGCATGTTAATTGTTAGATCATAGGTGACTAATGAGGATTAAGGGAGGACATGGCAACATTTGAGGTGGAATCACCATTTTCTAGGAACAAGTTGCAAAAGCCAAAAAATAAGGCTTAAGCTTGCCATTGATGAAGTTTTAGAATCCTCAAAGATATACAACCCAAATTCAAAGTTGAGCTTCTAAGCTATCAACTCACTTGTGGGAGGAGTTCTTCAATCATTATTTGCTCAATGCTCCAAATTGTCTATTTAATGAAAATTGCATGTCATTTTCTCTCACCATTTTTCAATCTCTAGAGAACATGAGATGTGAGTTATTGAAGAAGTGTGTGAGTGATAAGCTTTTGTAAGTTGGGGAATTGATGTTTTCATCCTGGGTAAGTTAGTCTTCATGTGAGCTCTCTGTAATTCATGCTCTAGTTTTCCTAGTAGTTTCATATTTTTGGGGTTGGTTGTAGTTGTTAGGGCTTGTGGGTGTGATTTCCTACAAGTTTGATCCAAGAAGCTTTTAGATTGTTCAGTTTTTGCTAAATCTTGATTTTCTAGCTTTCTTCTTGTGTTCTACGAAATTGGAAATTTTGGATGTCAATTTAGCCAACTAGGAAGTCTAGCTGACATAGCGTGTTTGAGTGTCATGAGGATATGTATAAGAAAGAAGTCCCTATGAATTTTGTGGTTCCAAAGGGTAAAATGAAGGCCCATGGTAAAAAGAAGAAAAAAATTGTCCAAAGTACCTACAACTTAAGGAACATGACCATTTTTGAAGAATTGGCCATGTTTAAGGGCAAGGAGTAGGTTAATCCTATGAAGAAGGCTAAGAAAAGAGACAACGATCATAGCGCCCACTTGGGAAAAAATAATCCTCCCATTGTGCTCTCTGATATCCCTTCAGATGGTGGAGGTGACAATGACCTGGGATACGGTCATTACCTTCTCTCTCTAGTGTCGTATGATGTCTTTGAAAATGATGTAGTGATGGTTCCTCCAATTGCATCATGGACAAGGAGTGGTCAAACATACTATGATGCTAACGACTCAGAGTAGCATCTCCTCCTTGTTTTTGTTTTTGATGACACCATGGTTTTTGCATCAAGAATTTCCTTTTTCAATGTGTCTATGGTGTTGGTGTTTTACTCTTCCATGTTGATGTGGAATTCCTCTAGCTAGTATAGTGAATAATATTTTTGTTCAATGTGGATGCTACAATAGTGCTAATGGTTTCCATGATGATTTGGTTACCTTCCATTGACAACTTATGAAGAATTTTGTCTTTCTATTTCCCCTACTTTATCAATGATTACCTAAAAGCATCTACGAAATCTCTTGAATTTGGTTGAAATTGTTTTAGAACTGAAAAATGAAATGTAATCATAATTCAGTTGGATGCTTGTTGCTCCTATATTCTATAAAGGGGATTTCAAGGCTGATTATGGTGAGGTTCAAGTTTTTGTGTCTCAAAAGATCTAGGTGAAAAATCTAAGCTCAGAAGGGAGCATATATATGTAAATAGATAGATGGATGAATATATTAGGAACAAGTTTTAGGTATAGGTCATGATGTAAAGATCTTGAAAAAGTTTTACAATAACATCAGTAATAAGAATATCAGTTTTAAAATGTATGTTCCCCTATGTAATTTCTTTGCATATTATGAATGGAATTATTAATGATAATTTTGTTACAAATATGAGCTAGTTTGGTGGTGTTTTCATTGATGTTATCATTGATGTCAACATAGTTCAGTATGTTGATGTTTGTACATGTATAGCTAAGATACTTCTGAGATGTAGTGAGTACATGGAGCTATCTTTATGGTGTTGTACTTGTGTAGTATTCACAAGTTTCCAAGTGATTTTGAAAAAAATAAATAAATAAGAGAAGTTAGAGTGTTAAGTGTGTTCAAAACTTGCTCTGGTATGTGCTCTACATTTCTCCTATGTTGATCTTATGCTTGTGCGGCTATGAAGACTTGTTAATGGTAATCTCATGGTAACATGTGTTGAGTTTCAACTTCTGGTGAGATGGTGCATGAAAGTTGTGTTCATCAGTATATGGAATATCTACTAAGTATTGATTTTTTGTGGACTGGGAGAAATGTTTCTACTCCACATTCCTTCATTGCTTTGTTTCAAATCATGTGGATCTGGGATATGTCTTATGAAGCTCTTTCCTATGCTTTGGCGAAGAGTTTTGGAGTTTGGTAATAAGGAAATCATGTTTCTATATTCTTGTATGAGTTTGCAAAGTCTAGATTGACTAGTAAAAGGAATTCAGTGATTGAAGTCTAGTGTTTTTCTTTTGGATGTATTTGGAAGGTTCTAAGATATTGTCTTGTGCTTAATGAAGTGTGTTGTGGCATTTGTGTGTCATCTTCTTAGTGGTAAGCATTTGCATCAATGTTTGTATGTGTTTTCATTAGGTTTGGTTGACCTGGTGTTTACAGTTCATTTGAAGAATAAAATGCAATTAAGGAAGTGTATAGTTAGTTTAAAATAATAATTGTATTGGTCCACTCTTATTCCTTTCCACCACAGGAATTTTGAGTTTCTGGCCCAATTTGAATTTATGAAATGTTGTTTTGTGGTTGACCTTGGTAAATGTTTCTAAGGTTGAGGATGGTATAAAATCAAGTTGAATTGTGAAGAGTTGTATGATAGTGTGGTGCAAAGTGATTAAAGTAAGCCACAAATCATAAGAGCAGAAGTGTGTGTGTGTGTATGTGCAAGTTGTGAGACAACAATTTCTGTAATCTTGCGAATGTGCTTTAATTGCAGTGTTGGATCCTTTATTCTCTTTTGTATCTGTGGGAAGTGAGCCTCCTTGTTGGACAGTGAGTCCTTTTTGTAGGCAATGAGCCTTTGTACTTGGATAGTGAGTCCTCTTTTGGGAAACGAGCCCTTGGAAGTGAGCCTTTTTCTATAATCTTTATATTGTGAGTTAACCCTCACTATGGTTTTTCCCTTATTGGGTTTTCCATGTAAAAATTTGGTGTTCATTGTGTTGATTTAATTTCTGTTATCTATGGTTCATGCTTATGTTTAATAAAAGAATAGTGTGGATAATTAATTGATGAGTGATAAAGTATTTAAGTATAGATTTGTGTGACAATTGATTCACCCCCCTCTCAGTTTTCCTACACCTGTTTAGAAAATTTCACGTGTCTTCCATTGTTTAAATGGAATGAATGATTTTATTTATACTTTGACTCAAAAAATTTATTTAATGCTAAAGTAAGGTCATGGGTTTGTGAGGAAAGGATGTAGGATTTGATAATAAACTATGTTTTAAACATAGTGAGTTGAATGTTATAATGTATTATATCAATTATCCATTCGTTATTGGGTTAAGTTAGTGTATTATGGGTTAATTGCGAAATGAATCCATTATCCCATGGATGAGGCACTGGTCACTTCATCTGCTTATGTTAGGTTTAATTGAGCTGGTAATGCACATAATCAGAGGCTTAAAATGAGAAAAAAATCACAAAAATTTTCTATCATAATGTCTCAACTTCAAGTGTTGTTTTATTCCTTTGCAATGGGTAATCATTTATTAAAAGGTTAGCCAAACCTTTGATGGATGTTTCCCATTTGTGCTTTACAAGAATATATCTATGTAGAAATGCTCTGGTTCAAATAAACATCATATGAGCATGTTTAGGATCACCCTCTTGGGTCTCACAAAACTCAAAGTTAAGAAGGGCCCCTAGCTTCTTAATTAGGTGTTGGCCAATTGTCACCCTTACTAATAATTGAATTCTGGAAAATTCATAGGTGAGGGATGAGATCAAGTTTGGTTCATAAAAAATAATTGACATATATAGCATGGGTCTTGCTTTAATACTTTCCATAATGGTTATTAGTCTAGATAACATTATTATAGTTTGTGGTAACCCAATATTGCACTCAAGTATTTCACAAACTTGGTTTGTAGTTTAAGCTATAAAATTTAAGTAACATTCATAAGGTTTAGAAAATATTGATCACTCTCCAGAATAACCCATTAAACATGGGTTGTTCTTGAATGCACTACATAATTGATATAACACAACCACTTTGCATATCAACTAGAGTTATAGGCTATTTATTGCAGAAAAAGGTTATCAATCTTGGATCATGCTATCATTACATCATAACCTGTTAAACTTGAGTCAACCTAAATGCACCCAATGATGATTGATACCTAATTTTGATGACAGTGATTTGTACATGAATTGTGTTCATATGAGTGCCTCCATTTCTATCACAACATAGCCACATTAAACTTGGGTCACACATGAATGCATCCTATATTTATTATAGCACAACTATGCCACATGACCAATAGAGTTATGAATCACATAAATACAGTCAAAATAATTTGTTCCTCAATTGTGCTCTTATGGTGATTCCATTGTCATTACAAAATAACCCTTTGAACTTATATTACTCAAATCCTTACATTGCTTATTTTCTCTTTGGATGGATCGCCTCATGGATTTTTTGTGATTTATATAGCTTTTGTTTTGATAGTAAAGGGTATGTGCAGGATCATATGAGATGGGCCAAAAAGTGGCGATATGATGGGTATTTTTTGTTTTTTACCCAAAATTGATGAAACGAAAAGGGTTTTTAAAGGAGATTCTCAACTTTCCACCAATATAAACTATGTTTTACTTTGAATTTAATAAATAATTATTATTGATTTTCTATTTCAATTACGACTAAAGTCTTGATTGATAGGCTGGTTGAAAAACATCTATAGCTTTCAAACTGTATCACATGTTTTGAATCTGAAACATGTGTCACATTCTATGCTTTGCATACTATAGGACTAACAAACAAAAACATGAATTTCATGAAGTTTTGACCAAGTTAAGGTGGTCAAACATACAAGTTTTATATTTTTAAAAGTTGTAAAAAATTATAATTAATAATATACTTGAAAAAAATTACAAAAAAATATGCATCACATCTACATGGGTCATCTACTTATATATAAAATCTTATAAAAATATTATCATTTTATTATGGTTAGGGTGGTCAAACAAACACCTACTTTTATTTTTTCCCTGAAATTTAAGTATCTGCATTGAAATTTCAAATTTTCACCAAATAGATTTTTATTTTTTTAAATAAACCTGGAAGTTTAGAAACTACATTAAATTTGATACAAATTCTATTCTTACATATTTTTGAAATAATATAGATAACTTATTCAAATTTTTTTGCCACTTAAGGGCCTATTTTTTCCATGATCTTGTACATACCCATGGGTATGTGTAGGGTATGTGGCTGACGACCTTTTTTTTACCCAAAATTGATGAAATGAAAAGGGGTTTTAAAAGATATTTTAGCTTTCAACCAATATAAATTATGCTTTACTTTGAATTTAATAAATAATTATTATTCATTTTCTATTTGAATTACGACTAAAGTCCTGATTGATAGGCTGATTGAAAAACATCTATAGCATTCAAACAGTATCACATTTTATGAATCTAAAACTTGTGTCACATTCTATGCTTCACATACTATAGTATTAAAAAGAAATGTGAGTTTCATGAAGTTTTGACCAAGTTAAGGTGGTCAAACATACAAGTTTTTTATATTTTTTAAAAGTTGTAATAAAAAATTCATAATTAAGTATTTACTTGGAAAAAAATTCTAAAAAAAATATACATCACATTGGGACATGAGTCCTCTACTTATATATAAAATCTTATAAAAAATAATTATCATTTTATTATGGTTAGGATGGTCAGACAAACACCTACTTATTTTTCCCTGAAATTTAAGTACTACTGCATTGAAATTTCAAATTTTCACTAAATAGAATTTTATTTTATTTTTAAATAAACATATTAGTTGAGAAACTACATTCAATTTTCTATAAAATTTTTTCTTACATATTTTTAAAATAATATAGATAACTTATTCAAATTTTTACGTCAAGTTGCCTAACTCTGATTTTCCTAAATTTTTTGCCACTTAAGGGCCTATTTTTCCATGATGATCTTGCACTTACCCTAAATGACATCAGATTCTTTCTAAAGGTGAAATGATTTATCAATTATGGTTTTATGATGATTTTGAGTTTTATTTAGGAGTTAATTGTGGCATTTTAATGTTTAGGAAGAATAGTTTGTGATGAAATGTTTAGGTGTGGATGGTTTAGAAAAAATTGATTGCTATTGGTGTTATAACCAAGTTGGAGAGTACTTTTAGCTGGTTTGAAACACTTCCAGGTGCTTTTGTTGGGAAGAAAAACCTAAGTGTAGGAAGTTTTGAATAATTGATAGAGGAAGTTCCCTTATTCTAAAGATAAGCTCATAAATCTACTGGTCCAATTTTGCATCTAACCTGAGATCTTTAATACCCAATATAGAAATTTTGTACATTCTAAAGATAAAATCATAAATTTTTTGGACCAATTTTATATCCAAGTTGAGGCAGTGATGCTTCAATAGATGAAGTTCCTACATTTTAAAGATAAAATCATAAATTTTGTTGGTCCAATTTTAGATCTAATTTGAAGTCATGAAGCTCTAACAAAGAAAGTTCCTACATTCTAAAGATAAAATCATAAATCTGCTTGGTCGAATTTGAGATCCAATTGTAAGGATTTGTCTTTTTAATTATACTTTCTAACATTTGGCTTGATACAAGTTGTTAGTTTAGAATTATTGTATTGTTTTTCTTCTAATGTTTTCAACCATCATTTCAGGGAAGAGCTCCGAAGATGGTTCCTTCAGATGGAGACTACACTTTTCCACTATAGGTTTCATCTAGAAGCACTAGAAGCTTAGGTAGTATCATACTCAGGTACAATAGAGTTTGAGATGAATTTCACTTAGTATTTAATGCTGATATGGATATGTTCTAGCCTATAGTTAATTTTTGTAGCATAACATATAGGCTAAATAGTTGTTCATATACCATTGTTTCAAATTCTAAATTGCTATACTTTATTCTCGGAGGAAATCATAAGGGGGGTCTATACATAAGACATCATTGTTTCAAATTCAAAATTTTTGGCTCTTTCACAATTGTTTGCTTCATTTATTTAATCTAAGATAGCCTTCTGTATAGAATATTCTCTCAAAATCACAGTAAAATCCTTTATTCTAGGATGACTGTTCAGAATCTTTCCCATCATAACAATGAACAAAAGCATCAGTCATTAACTTGAACTTTGCAAGAGTTCCATAAAATTCTACTTTTCCACTCTCTTTTCCATTTTGAATTTTATTCCCAATTTCATCCATGAAGAGATTCCTTGGCCCATACATCCTGGTCTTAGCCATAACTTTATCAGGTGTTAAGGATAGCCTCGAGTTTTTACCCAAGCAGGAATTGAAAAAATTTGGCCTTACCTCCAAAGTTCAGGTTGATGACTAATGCTTTTGTTCATTGTTATGATGGGAAAGATTTTGAATAGTCATCCTAGAATAAAGAATTTTATTGTGATTTTGAGAGAATCTTCTATACAACAAGTTGTCTTAGATCAAATTAATGAAGCAAATAATTGTGAAAGAGCCAACAATTTTTAATTTAAAACAATGGTGTCTTTGTATAAAATCCCCATGTGCTTTACTCCTAGAATAAGGTATAGCAATTTTGAATTAGAAACAATGGTATATGAAAAACTATTTAGCCTATTTATTATGCTATAACAATTAACTATAGGTTAGAACATATCCATATTAGCGTAAAATAACAGGTGCAATTCACCTCAAACTCTACTGTCGTAATTGCTTTGTAAGGAAGTTTGCACTCCATGAACATTCTCTGTGCACATCAGTATGTTGGTTATTATCTTGATCTCTTTTGTGATCAAAGAATAGTGAAATTCATTCCATAACTCATGACCATTTTGCAGTGCTATGATCTAGTGCTCTTTTACTTCTTACTCACTGTGTTCTCAATCACCGTGTGCAAATGACTTAGAGGACAGATCTTTGTCACCATTTGAAAGTAACTTTCATTTTTTTTGGAATATGTTTTATGATTAAATAACTATTTGATATTTTTCTTCCATTCTTAGTCCTATAGGATAGAGGACAATTCATAGTTTTCAACTCTATAACAATGGTAAATACATATAGTAAAGATATTTAAAATTTTAGAAGTATACTTTTTTTTAAATTGCTAAATCATATTTATCAGTTTTATAACATAAAATTATTTAAGCTATTTGAATAGCTAAACTTCATATTATAAATCTTTAAAGTACAATAGAATCAAGTACTTAAAATGATTATAGAGAAGTTGAGTGAAAATTAGTTAATTGTTAATGATTTAGCTTTTCCTTTTGCATGTTTATAGGGTTATTTCTTCCAACATTTGTTAGGCCTATTTTGCATTCTATGGAAACATCAAAATAAATTCCACATCCAAGTCTAAATGAGGTGATGATCCATCCTTCTATGATGAAGTTTGTAGGATACACCCAAGAATAGATCTAAAAATATTGAATATTTTTAAACCTTAAGATCTTTGAGATCATTGCAGATTTGATTTGATTTTTGTACAACTGGATGGATTTAAAAGAATGTTGCTTGAAAATGTTATTTGTTCAAAATAATCTAAGGGTGTTATTTTTCACTTGCTCAAATTGTGTTTTCTACCTTAAGATAACCGTTAAAATTGTCAGTTTGTTAATCATAATATTCCATTGTATATTTATATTTTGATATATTTTATTGGATAGTTAATGGTTAAGGTTTCTTTTTCAATTAATTCAACATAATATACTTTCCATTTACTTATTTTCATCACTTGTAAATCTAATTTTTTGTTACTTTTTGTGATCTTAAAAAATAGAGATAATTTTAGTCTCTATGAAATATTTTCATACATGTTTGAGATCTCTACAATGTGATGAAAAAGTCCCTAGGGTTTGTTAGGGTTTTGAGTATCCTTATTGTTTTGATGGTAATTTTGTCACTAAGTTCTCTCCTTTCTCAAATATAGTAAGTTGACAAACTGCCATGATGATCTTGATTGTAAATTATTGTTTTCTCCCTACCTTCTCACTACAGGTCTGATTCTTCAACTCTACCAACTGCCCTTCCATCTTAGTGTCTTTTCATGCTGTTGCATATATTCTCTTATGAATTTATTCTTATGACTCTAAAAGCTATCACTAGGTCTATTATGACTATTAGGTCTTTGAGGGTATATGATTTTCTACTATGAGCTCTTAGATTGCCATACTTTCTATAAAAATTCTCCAAGAATGTTTTCTCACTAACTTAACACTTTGTATATTCTCCATTAGGAATTGAAAATTCATGGTTTCTAGTTAACTATTTATTGGTGTAGCCATTGCCATGTTTCTTGGGACTGACATCCCTACAGGATAGTTTCCTTATAGATCTAAATGTAATTTAAAAGGTGTCCATAAATATTGACAAGTTTCATAAGAATGTAATTTCAAGGTAGTAGATGGTTGTGACAAGTTTCATAATATCACCATACCACAAGAGCCAAGAAGACACAAAGGTATGTGCAGGATCATCATGAAAAAAATAGGCCCTTAAGTGGCAAAAAATTCAAAAAAATCAGATTGAGGCAACTTGACATAAAAATTTGAATAAGTTATCTATATTAGTTCAAAAATATGTAAGAATATAATCTGTAGAAAATTGAATGTAGTTTCTAAACTACTATGTTTATTTTTATTTTTTAAAATCTATTTGGTGAAATATTGAAATTTCAATGTAGTAGTACTTAAATTTCAGAAAAAATAAGTAGGTGTCTGTCTGACCACCCTAACCATAATAAAATGATAATATTTTTTTATAATATTTTACATATAAGTAGAGGACTCATGTCTAGATGTGATGCATATTTTTTTGTAATTTTTTTCCAAGTAAATAATTAATTATGAATTTTTAATTACAACTTTTAGAAACTATAAAAACTCGTATGTCTGACCACCTTAACTTGGTCAAAACTTCATGAAATTCATTCTTTCTTTTTTAAATCCTATAGTATGTGAAGCATAGAATGTGACACATGTTTTAGATTCAAAAAATGTGATACCATTTTAAAGCTAAAGCCATGTGATAGTATATTGGTGGAAAGTTGACAATCTCCTTTAAAAACCCTTTTCGTTTCATCAATTTTGGGTTAAAACAATGCCATCAACCACATACCCTACACATACCCATCATATTGCCACTTTTTGGCCCATCATAATCCTACACATACCCACAATGTGGTGTAGTGGTAACATCCCACATTACTATGAAGGTTGAGCGATAAATGTGTAGTATGGTAGTAACCAAAATACTTCTCCCGCATCCCCGCAAGAGCCAAGAAGACACGGTGTGGTGTAGCAGTAACATCCCATATTACCACAAAGGCTAAGAAATAATGGTGCAGCGTAGTGGTAACATCCCGCATTACTACAAAGACTAAGAAATAATAGTGTGGTGTAGCAGTAACATCATGCATCACCATAAGGATCGTGTCAAAATGGTGTGGTATCATGGTTAAACTATAAAAAGAAATATCATATTTCTTTGAGGAATTTTTTTGAAATAGTTTGCTTTCCTTATTATACTGTAAGCCTATTTTTTAGATTGTTTCATTTAGTATCACCAATTTTCTCCAAAAGAACATTATCCATGTTTAAAATGATGGAAATGGTTCACATCTCTCAGAATAATTTCTCTTGCAATAATCTTGGAGATGAATTTAGATGCAGTGTGAAAATTGGAACATACTCGAAGGTTCTTAACAACTCTAATAGTTGTACTAGGGGCCATGTTTAAAAAACAAATGAAATTTCTAACTTTTCACTATGGTGGTAGATAAATAATTATTTTCTCTTCTATTCCACATCATTGAGTAAAAGTCTTGAATATGGAAATAACCCGCTACCTTCATTTTCCAAGCCAATTTCTCCAATTTTGCATAGATCTCCCATGTTTGTGGATGTAATTTGTCTCCTACACAAAAAAGCATGTACTATTTTATGCCCTTAAATCCAACTACATGCAGGTATCTTTTTAATTCCTCTATCTTTCATCAATATCCTTACTATTTGAACCTCACCAAACCTACCTAATTTTGCATAGATGTTTTAGAGAAGAACATAAGTTGCATCATTTTAAGGATCCAACTAAAAAAACAATGTTGTTGGAATACTCAACCTATATTCATATATGATCCACAGGAACCAAAGGTTTAACTAACATCTCAATAATAATGTTTAGGGTGTCCTCAAGATAGCCAACACAAGCATGATGGTCAACCATGCACACCTAATGATTAGCTATATATGTAATGCAATAAGGGTTACTGATTTTTGAAGTATGTGTATCCCTCATCCAATAAAATTGCATGACTACATGCATCTAGAACACAAGTAAAGCTTACAATGTCGGTGTTCTAGAGGGCTTCATTAATTCAAAGATTTTGAGAGCTTCCTTCCAAAATCCATTTTGTACACATTCTACAATCATATCATTCCATTCTATGAGATGACATCTCTTTGAGGTATTTTGTAAAACAATTCATTTTGTACTACATTTTAATGTCAAATCTTTGGTAATTATGGTTAGTTTCATTAAATTTAAATTCTAAATTCTGGGAAATTATATCTAGTAAATAAATTGATGGTTGTTTGAATAGTGAAACTAGCTCTCTTAGAAATTAACTGAAATAACTAGAAGGATTATTTTAATTAAAGAGGATTTTGTGGTTATTTTTGTAACAATGATTAACAATTATTTTTCAGTGCAACTAGCTTGCTATTTTCATTCAAGATACAAGTCATCAAAGCCAAGAACATACTAAGAAGATGGTACTCTACTTCAAACCCTCAACCTTACATAGTTTAGTTTTCTTACATGGGGGTATTAAGGATGTTGGTAAAAATTTAATATATATCATTTTGTTTTTTTGTGAAGGAGAATCATGTGAGATTCAATATGGTAGTAGATCAATATTTAGCTTCTTAAGTAAAGATGATGTCATAGTTGGGAAATTTGTTCTGAAACATCAGGCTAGTAATTTTTGGATGTTAAGGCTTCCCAGTTGGATATCAAAGATCTTTTCTCATCAACTTAATTTGTAATTTATATATAAATGGATTCTTTAATGGTGCAAGTCTTTACTAATACAAGTCATTTGTTGACAAGGCTGCATTTTTTTAATTGATTTATTTTTCTGCTATGTTTGGAATTTATTTTGTAAACTTACAATATACAGTGCACTTTTATTCTTTCTGAATTGAGACTAATATTAAATTTTTTGGTTGTGTTGATCATCAAATCTTGTGCCTCTCCGATAGTCTTATGGAAATTTATTGAGTGGGGGACTATTTTGTGCCTCACTTAATACCTCTAGGATTTTTATAGATATTTGGCTCTTCTCTGGGTTTTGGAGAAAAGGGTAGAAGGAAATATAAACATAAAACATAAAAAATGGTGATGCACCAAAGCTTTTACAATATTTCAAACCCAACCTTTCCTATGAGTGATATAACTAGACACAAAATGCCACAACCCTTCATTGTTGGGAAGACAACAAACAACAAAGACTAACAACAAGCATAGTGCATACTTTCAAATCTTCCCACAGGTAGTGTTTATTAAGGTCCAATCAAACATAAATATTTCTGAGGTTAATAGAAAAAACATTCAAAAATTGCATAAAACTCTATCTCCTAATACAGTACAATATAACAAAACAACACTTCAAAAAAATACAGAAGTCCACTAACATAATCCAATTTTCACAAGTTATTATCCTACCATTAAGCCTACAACATGGAAATCAACAATTTAAATTATTTGAATTCAGCTTTCTTGACACGATGTTTTATTTAGAACGAAAGCATAAAGAAGGAAAGCTTGATAAAGGCCATACATACATAGTCTCAAAGATTTCTTCCAAATATTTCGTGCTTAAATATCAAATGAACTTTAAAATGGAGGTTGGATGCCAATCTGATAATAGTTTGACCATAAAAAATACAACATGCTAGAGAAAAGTAATTCTACAACTCTACTTCTGAAAATAGTTCTTAAAACCTAAGAAAACTAAATAAACTTTTCCTCAGCAAAGGAAACTGAAACTTGGAACCAAACCTTTCCTTCTTTTGTCACCTCTCATTTATGATTGAAAAAAGAAGAAAACGTCACCACAACATGGAAGTAATTACTACCAGGTGTTGGAATTTGATAGCACATGATCTTATTGTAGATCTTTAGTTAGGTCACAACAATCTTTTCTCATCAATTCTCAATTGCTGAATTAATGCTCTTTAGATATTTAGCGAAGATAGTTATTTGAAAATGATCAAATCTTAGAAAAAAACTTGGAAAAAGTATAGTTGATGAGTTACGTTACCCAATGACACTAACACAAAGCTTCCACCCTAAAAACCCAAAAGGGCTAGCAAGCTCCGATAAAATCTCAAAAAATATCACTTTATAAAAGTGCAAACTACTTGCAGTGAAGAGATGATGTCTCAAATAGGTGGAAACTCTCAAACTCATTAATATAGCTCCTTCATAAAATCCCTGATGAGTTGACACATGTCCTAGTTCTCTCTCGAAGGAAGGAAAAAAAAAGAAAACCATGTAGCCACTACATGGCACATTGCACACCTTTTCGATAGCTTTACTCGAGTGTAGACACATCCGAAGCCAAAAACATATGTAAGCTGAAAACAAAAAATGATCAAGGGAAAAATGATTCATAGTTCTTGTGACTCATAGGGGGTCTTCACTTGTGGAGGCATGGACCTAGGCCTTTGGTAATTCTTGGATTTTGAGGAAACTAGAATGTTAAACCTCCCAATTTGCATCTGTCGATTGGATGAGAGTATGGATGTGCCTATATGCTTGCTCCAACTCAAAAAATTATTTGAAAGAAACAAATCCCCATCTAGAAGAAACCACCCCAAGGTGATAATAGAGTCAAGAAAGAGGGAATATCACATGCTCAACATCATCAACTATGGGCATCACACTTGAACTTGGGAGTTTTATAGAATTTTGGACCTTGTGTTAGATCGTATCCATGACCTACTCAACTGTCAGTGCATCTCCATCTAGTGAAAGAAGAGGAGGTAACCTAAAGTAAAATAAGACATCAAATATCTTGATTTCATTGACCCACTTATTCAACAGTGTCTGGAAATCCTTGCACCTTGCTCCGACTTTGTGTCAGTTGATGATCTCATTTTCTTTTATAGAGGTAGCTCTTCGATCGGGAATACCTACATTTTTTAGAGAATTATTAGTGGCCATGTACAACTTGGAAATCAATATTTTTGATTTCACAAGTTAGGGAGCACATATTTGTAGAAATTGATTGGCAATAGGGCCAACCTTCATATTGAATTCCCAAACATCCCTTAAGAATTGTAAAGCGAGCCCGAGAATGGAAACAACAATTGTGATCTACTCCCAATGTGTAGATATCAGCTTCCTCATTATCAGGATGGTTCCATATCCTCGTGCAGTAGCTAGCTCCTAGTTAAATTAAGCCTCTCTTTCTCCTACATCTTCCTCCATTTGACTTCTTTCTCTAATGGCATTTTTTAGTTTTGAGCTCGTCCTTTTGATCTCTTGTTTTAGCTTTTTTGCTTCCACATGGGCCTTCTAAGGGTCATTAGAAGTTTGAGATAGAACACCATCAAACTTTCTTCTCATGTGTTTCCTAAGTGTTCCAGTACTTTGCATTTGTTTGGTGCTCAATAGCCAACTCACCTTTTAATTTTTCAATTTTAGCATAAAGTTGAACATGTTCACCCTAAGCTTCTGCAAGCAACTTAGATGTTTCCCCTTGTTGAATTTGTATTTTCCTTATGCACACCATCTCAACATCTCTAGTCCAAATCTCATTTTGCTGCCTACTCACTGTTTCCTTCACATTTATGAACTCTACCATGCAGTTCTTCAATTTTCTACCCAGCCTCTTGTAGTCTATGTATACCACCTTCTGAGTTGCCTTAGCTAGGACCACTTTGTCGCATAGGAGAGTTTCATTCAAATCTAGGCCCATGGCTTTGATGTCATAGTCCTCCATCTACATCTTCCCTTTATGCTTGGACACAAAAAGATTCATGGTAGTGATCAACAAAGAGTTTTTCTCTTCATTGAAGCAAGCTTCAATCTTCCTGGTGGCTCGAAACACAACATTCTTTAATAGTAGAATTTTCTTTCTATCCTGTCGAGACTGCTTGGTTGCATCAAAATGATATTGGAGACTCTAAGGGATATCAATACTCTGTGCCAAAATGGAAGCACTAGGAGGAAGACCAAAAAGGGTGACAAAAAGAGAAAATCCATATATATGAGCATGTGTGGTGCAGGAGCACCTGCCAAGGTGCCAAGGTGCCAAGGTGCAAGCATATTTTGAAGTCTTGTTTTAAAAATCATTTCATTTTGTTGTGTAAGGTCTTTAACACCATTTATATTGTGTTTGAGGACCTTTTGTTTCTTATGTTAAAAGTTAAATAAGTTGGGAATCCTTTGTGTGGTTGATTCCTAAGTTTTGTCTAAAATTGTAAAACACACTGTGTTTTACAACAAGAGGTTTTTGACCGATCTTAGGCTTGTAGAAGGAAACCTAACCATTTAAAAAGCATTGTAAAAGATATTTATTGACCTTTGAAGGTTGTTGGAGGATTATGAGCATGGCAGTTTCATGAGAACAAGCAAGAAACAGTTATTTTTGTGTGTAAAATGTTTTGTTTTTCTGTTCTTGGCCGCGTGCCTACTGCCAAATGGATTAGAGGAAGCATTTTATAGTGTTCATAGCATGTAGTGAGCCCATTAGAAGTTATTTTTTGATGCTTTAGACTGTTCTACTCATCGCTTCCTTTTATTTTGTAAATATTGTGTTTTTCTCTGTTTTGCTGTTCTGACTGGTAAAATCTAGAAAAATGGGGTTTTAGCTTGTTTTCTGCCCGTACAAGGAAGTATGGAAGTAGTGGAAACTAAGCTATACTCCATCCTTGTATATAGTGTAAATATGGGAGTCTTTGTGAGTTATGAAGACAAGATTATGATCTTTTCCTAGGCGAGCTTGTGTTGCCTGGTTGGGAAAAGGTAGTTGGAAACAAACCCTAACATGGCAGGGGTGACAAAGAAATACAGTGTAGGGTGTGTAATGTTTGCAGGAGGTTACAAGAAGGTTGGAAAGAGAGGTGGAAGCCTTGTTAGATCCAATGGAGGCATGAAAAAGCAAAACATACCAAGAAAAGGTCTAAAGAAACCCTAGTTTCTTACCAAAAACTAGATTGTACCTTTGTACGAACTGAAAAGATCCCAAACCTTAAAAATCTGTCAGAGCTCAAAATTTGGGCTAGGGTGTCAGAAGAGTGTTTGGTAAAATCTTATCAAGGGAGGAGATATAACCTGTTCATTTGTGCAAGGAGGCCTAAAAGGAGCTCAACCCTTATAGCCCTGTCCAATCCCTAGACCAAGGTTTTTGTGACAACGATAGAGAAGTAGTGAAGGAAGGCTGAACAAGAATCCTCCCAAGACTATTTTGAAGCCATGGAAACATACCACACCCCTGCAAACAAGTTGGGGAGCAAATTGAGGTGAATTAGTCTTTAGAAGGATTAAAGGCTAAGAAGAATAAGAGAGGAAAGGCACCAAGAGTTGCTTGGTAGCAGCAAATTGGAATTGATAGCAGGGTTGGCAATGAACCAGGGGTACCTGAACTAGCAGAGGACCTACAGGTTGAATGGTGGATGAAGTGACACCTTATGAGTTCTCAAGGCAAGGACTCAGAGCATTGAGATTGTGATTGTCTCAATCCAACACTATCCCTATTAGATTGGTAAAGGAAGCATATATGCCAGATGATTATGAGATCCAACTTCACAAGAAGAGACAGAGTCTAAGGTAGAAAGACCTGGATGTGAACACCTATACTGAAGAGTTTCAGAAGCTTTGCTTGAGATCAAATGTGATAGAGGATGAGAGCCTGAAAGTGGCTAGGTACCTTAATGGCTTGAAGTGGAACATACAGGAAGAGATGGCTTTACTCAGCCCCAAGACAGTCCATCAATTTTATTAGCTAGCTATAAAGATTGAAGAGAGGAATAAAAGGAAGCATGATCAGTCCTCTAAGGGCAGAGGCAGAGGTAGAGATCTAAGAGGATAGCATGGAGGTTACCAAGGTAGAGGTAATGATCAAAGAAATCAAGGAGAATCTAAGCTTACTGAGCATGGAGATGAAACATCTTCAAGAGGAGGATTTAACAGAGGAAGAGGAGCAGGCAGAAGTAACTCTTACTTTTCCACCATGAAATGTTACCATTGCAACCAGCTAGGTCATCCAGCTTATAGATTCCCGGAGAAAGCTTCTTCTTCTAGCAATGAAAAGAGAGTGGCCTATGCACAAGAGGACACCATGAGTGTCAAATCACCTGAGATCAGTCATATAGAATTAGAAGTAGGATAAAATATGATGTTTAACAGGGTTTTGACCAGACAACTAGTCAAAGAACCTAAGCAAAGGAGAACTTTGTTTAGAGCAAGGTGCAAGATATTTGGAAAGGTATGCAAGGTCATTGTAGATTCTGGTTCTACAGATAATATCATCTCTGAGGAGGCAGTAACTAAGTTAAAATTGTAGAAGGTACCTCATACCAATCCCTACAAGGTCACATGGCTGAATAAAGGGCAGAGTGTTCTAGTGAATGAGCAGGTTACAATGGAATTCTCAATTGGAGGCTACAAAGACAAGTTGGTTTGTGATGTACTACCCATAGATGCATGCCATCTTCTACTTGGAAGGCCATGGCAATATGACAGAGGTGCTATATATCATGGGAAGGAGAACACCATTGAATTTAAGAAGGATGGAAGAACCTTCAAGATGCAGTCATTGACAGAGGAAGATGAGGGACAGTCCAAGGTACCAAACATCATGTTGAGCAGTGGTAAGGAGTTTATCAGCAATCTACATCAAGGAGGTGAAGGTTATGTGGTTGTTATGCAGTCCAAAGAGGAAGAAAAGGCTGAAAGGACAGTCTTACCAAAAGCAGTCCAAAGGTTGCTTGACAAATACAAGAGCATAGTGAGTGATGGAACACCTGCAGCTCTACCACAAAAGAGAGCAATAAATCATCAAATTGACTTCATACCTAGAGCCTCATTGCCTAACAAAGCAGCATACAAACTGACCCCAGAGCAGAACCAAGAGGTGGCAAGGCAAGTGGAAGAATTATTGAATCAAGGTCTAATTCAAAAGAGCATCAGCCCTTGGGCAGTCCCAGTTGTTTTAGAAACAAAGAAAGGAGGTAAGTGGAGACTTTGTACTGATTCTAGAGAAATTAATAGGATCACCATTAGGTATAGATTCCCAATACCTAGAATTGAAGATTTAATGGATTGCCTTGGAGGAGCACAGTATTACACTAAGCTGGATCTTAAGAGCGGGTATCATCAAATTAGAATCAAGGAAGGTGATGAATGGAAGACAACTTTAAAGACAAATGATGGTTTGTATGAGTTGAAAGTGATGCCATTTGGCCTCTCAAATGCCCCTAGCACGTTCATGAGAGTAATGAATGAGGTGCTTAAGGATTTCACAGGGATTTTTGTAGTAGTCTACCTTGATGATATACTGATTTTCAGTAAGACAGCAGAAGAACATTTGAAACATGTGGAGATGGTTCTCAAAAGGCTACAAGAAGAACAATTGGCAATCAACCTTGAGAAGTGTGAGTTCTTCAAGCAAGAACTTGTGTATCTAGGCTTTGTATTATCCCAAGGAACGTTGAAGATGGATCCAAGCAAGGTGGAAGCCATGCTAAACTGGCCTACACCAACCACAACAATAGAGGTAAGAAGTTTGCATGGCTTAGCTTAGTTTTATAGGAAATTCATCAGGAATTTTAGTGGTATATGTGCACCAGTGCTAGATACTATTAAAGGTGGTTTAAAAAAAAATTTTAAGTGGACTCAAGAAGCTGATAGAGGGTTTGAAAAATTGAAACAAGAAGTGGCATCTCAACCAATTTTGCTATTGCCTAGTTTTGATAAGTTGTTTACAATTGAGTGTGATGAAAGTGGAGTAGTAGTAGGAGGAGTACTTAGTCAAGAATGTATGCCTATAGCCTTCTTTAGTGAAAAGCTCAATGAAGCCAATAAAAAATACTCCACCTATGATCTGGAACTTTATGCTTTAGTGCAGTCCCTTAGGAAGTGGAGGCATTATTTATTGCCCAAAGAGTTTGTGGTTTTCACAAATAACCAGGCACTCATTTATATCAACACCCAAGAGAAGCTGAGTAATAGACACTTGAAATGGATGGAATACACCCAAGCTTTCACTTTTACCATCAAGCATAAGAAGGGACAACAAAACAAAGTAGCAGATACATTAAGCAAGAGAATGTTGAAAGTGCAGGAAATACAGCTGGAGAGCATTGGATTGGAGAGTTTCAAAGACCTTTATGGTGATGATGAAGACTTTTCAGAAGCCTACAAGGTATGCTCTAATTTTGAGAATCATTTTCATAGTCAGTATGCTGAGTACACATTGCAAAATGGACTTTTATTTAAGGGTAATTTGTTATGTGTCCCAAGAGGATCAATGAGGGAAAATCTGATCCAAGAGAAACATAATGGCAGTCTTAGTGGGCATTTTGGAATAAATAAAACTTTAGAGCTGGTACAAAGGTTCTATTACTGGCCTAAGTTGGCAGGAGATGTTAGGAAATATGTGGAGCAATGTGTTGTTTGAATGAAAGCCAAAGGGGAAGCCAGCAATGCAGGTTTGTATCAACCTTTGCCCATTCCCAATAGACCATGGGAGTGTGTCAGTATGGATTTTGTGGTAGGACTTCCTAAGACCAAAATTGGTTTTGACAGTATTTATGTAGTTGTGGATAGATTGAGCAAGATGATTCACTTTATCCCATGCAATACCACACATGATGCAAGTTAAATAGCCCATCTTTTCTTCAGGGAAGTTGTAAGAATCCATGGATTGCCATTGATCATTGTATCAGACAGGGATGTGAAGTTCATGAGCCATTTTTGGAAAACACTATGGAGAAAATTGGGAACAAATCTGTCTTTTGGATCAGCTTACCATCCTCATACCGATGGTCAAACAGAGGTGGTTAACAGAGTGCTAGGTAATCTTTTGAGGTGCTTGACAAAGGAATATGGACAGACATGGGATGTGGTGATTTCTTAAGCTGAATATGCCTATAATGATAGTGTTAATAGAACTATAGGGAAAATTCCATTTGAAGTTGTGTATGGGATGCACCCAAGAGGAATTTGTGAACTCTGAGACCTTGGATTTCAGGAGAATAGGAGTGGACATGCAGAATATTTCACTCAGACCATGAAGGAGATTCATGAGCAGGTTAAGAAGATAGTCACAACAGCAACACAAAAATTGAAAGATAAAGTTGATGTGTCAAGGAGAGATGTACAGTTTGTAGTAGGTGATTATGTTATGGTTCATCTTAAAAAATCAAGGTTGCAGAAGGGCATGTCAACCAAAATGCAGATGAAAAGAGTAGGACCATGCAAGGTGTTAGCCAAGTATGGGAAGAATGCATACAAGGTAGAACTCCCATCGGATTTGGGCATATCTCCAATTTTTAATGTTGCTGATTTGATCAAGTACAAGGGGATAGTCAGTGATGAAGTTTAGAACAGTCAAGAAATCTTTAAGGATATCAGTAATATACCCCTTCCTAATCAAGAGAAACCTTAGGCAGAGAAGATCTTGGAATCCAGGGTCAAGAAAGATAACAAACTTGAATTTGAGGCCACCTAGGCTGAGGAAGCTGATTTTAAGAGGCTAGGAATTGATCTATCACTAATACCACCTCAAGTTCCTTGATCTTTGTGCTAAGAGGGGGAGAATGGTGTAGGAGCACCTGCCAAGGTGCCAAGGTGCAAGCATATTTTGAAGTCTTGTTTCAAAAATCATTTCATTTTGTTGTGTAAGGTCTTTAACACCATTTAGATTGTGTTTGAGGACCTTTTTTTTCTTAGGTTAAAAGTTAAATAAGTTGGGAATCCTTTGTGTGGTTGATTCCTAAGTTTTGTCTAAAATTGCAAAACACGTTGTGTTTTACAACAAGAGGTTTTTGACCGATCTTAGGCTTGGAGAAGGAAACCTAACTGTTTCCAGAGAATTTTAAAAGATATTTCTCAACCTTTGAAGGTTGTTGGAGGATTATGAGTGTGGCAGTTTCATGAGAACAAGCAAGAAACAGTGATTTTTGTGTGTAAAAAGTTTTGATTTTCTATTCTTGGTCGCGTGCCTACTGCCAAATGGATTAGAGGAAGCATTTTATAGTGTTCATAGCATGTAGTGAGGCCATTAGAAGTTCTATTTTGATACTTTAGACTATTCTACTCATCGCTTCCTTTTATTTTGTAAATATTGTGTTTTTCTCTATTTTGTTGTTCTTACTGGTAAAATCTAGAAAAATGGGGTTTTAGCTTGTTTTCTGCCCGTACCAGGAAGTATGGAAGCAGTGGAAACTAAGATATACTCCATCCTTGTATATAGTGTAAATATGGGAGTCTTTGTGCGTTATGAAGGTAGGATTATGATCTTTTCCTAGAAGAGCTTGTGTTGCCCGGTTGGGAAAAGGTAGTTGGAAACAAACCCTAACGTGGCAGGGGTGACAAAGAAATACAGTGCAGGGTGTGTAATGTTTGTAGGAGGTCACAAGAAGGTTGGTAGGAGAGGTGGAAGCCTTGTCAGATCCAGTGGAGGCAGGAAAAAGAAAAACAAACCAAGAAAAGGTCTAAAGAAACCCTAGTTTCTTACCAAAAACTGGATTGTACCTTTGTACAGACTGAAAAGGTCCCAAACCTTTAAAATCTATCAGAGCTCAAAATTTGGGCCAAGGTGTCAGAAGAGTGTTTGGTACAATCTTATCAAGGGGAGGAGATATAACTTGTTCATTTGTGCAAGGAGGCCTAAAAGGGGCTCAACCCTTGTAGCCCTGTCCAAACCCTAGACCAAGGTTTTTGTGACAGCGATAGAGAAGTAGTGAAGGAAGGTTGAACAAGAATCCTCCCAAGACTATTTTGAAGCCATGGAAACATACCACACCCCTACAAACAATTTTGGGAGCAAATAGAGGTGAATTAGTCTTTAGAAGGATTAAAGACTAAGAAGAATAAGAGAGGAAATGCACCAAGAGTTGCTTGGTAGCAGCAAATTAGAATTGATAGTAGGGTTGGCAATGAACCAAGGGTACCTAAACTAGCAGAGGACCTACAGGTTGAATGGTGGATGAAGTGACACCTTAGGAGTTCTCAAGGCAAGGACTCAGAGCATTGAGATTGTGATTGTCTCAATCCAACCCTATCCCTATCAATGTGGGGAAGCAAAAGGGAGCATTATCATGGAAAAAGGTGGGATACCAAATTGAGACTAGGTAGGGGAAAGACTAGTTAGGGTGAAAAGAGAAGCAGGTGGAAGGAGAGGAGCCTTGCCAAAAGTGGATGGACTAGGAGTGACGTGCAACACAAAAAAAATTTCTCTTTCAATAGGGGCCCTTGATAGGGCGATCAAAGAATCAATAGTGGTTGAAGCAGACAATGCTCATTTGACATGCGAGGTAGTTTCAGAAGATTCATTAAAAATGGTAGGGGGGTGTATTCAAGACTACTAGCTTAGGATCCAAGGATGGAGGATTCCTTTCCATGTGAGGGGGTCGAAGAGTAACCAAAGATGAAAAGGCAGGAAAAAGAGGGGGAAAAATTACTTGGGTCATGGTGGTCGAAACATTTTATAGGGTAGACTTCACTTCTTCTTCTCCTTAGGTCGACATGTCAGGTGCACCTAGATCTTGGACCTATCTTCTTTTTGATTGATAGGAACTGGTATGTTCCAATCCTCTTGCAGCTAATCCCTCTAGAACTTTTCCTTTGATGACTATAGGAGACCCTCTTGGGGACCATCAGGTCCTTTTTCCTTTGCTTCGATAGAGGATGTGACTTCTAAGTCTCTTTGTTTTGAGTCTCTCTGACTATCAAATTCTCAAGGATGAGAAACATGGTGAATAATTTTCTCCACATCAATCTCATGACTGGTCTATGGATTGCTATTGTCAGAGTCAACCTCTTGATCATAAATATTATCAAACATTTTGTCATGCAGTTGAAAGTCACCAAACGGGGCACCGGGGCATTTCATCTATTGTCAAAACCTCTAGAAGGCTACCTTTTTTTCTTTCTAACCATCCCTTGCACTTCAACTACATTTTGAGGGATTTCCCCATTGGGATGTTCTTCGGATACTCTTCTTCCGGTGTTAGAAACCAAGATCAAACATGCAAACCAAAAAACCTTCCATAGAAGAGAAAATCAGAAAAAGCAAAGCTATTGCAAAAAGATGTGCAAAATAATATTATTCAGGAATTCATAATTACATGACATGATTTGTTTTATAAAAGAAAAGCATGCATAACCCTAATCTTATCTTGAGCAACAAGATAGCTCAACAAGATAAGGATGAGAATAATTTACCTAGAAATTAAAATATTACCTAAGTAAAGTTATGCAAGAGTAATTAAATATTAATTACACTAACACCCCCCATAAGTGCAACTTAGGGAGACTAAAAATGCATGCACCTAATGCTAAGATGAATGCAAGAAATCATGAATCAGTCCCGACAACAAGGCCTGATAAGGTACCCATGTACAAATACAATAATGAGGTAGAGAAGGAAAACCCAGTGGGACAAAACCCCCTACAATGAGATGACTGCTGCAAAGAAGCACTGGAAGAACACTGTGGAGTAACATTGGAACTAAAATCTGACAAGCAGGGTTCAAGATACTTTTGTCTACAAGAAACCAAAGTACAATCATAATAATGCGATAGCAGACCCGATGCCACAGAACATTGGAAAACTCACAAACTGGAACAACCCTAGAATCTATGAAGCAACAATAGATGATATGATGATAGAATCTGGAAACCGTGTATCTCGATGTCAGTGCCAAACTAAGACTAAAACTTTTCCATTGGAACAAGTACCATAAAAACTCTAAAACACTAACCATAAAAACATGGCCCTCAAACAAAGATGGATCGAACCAATGCGGATCAATAACCATAAACTCCCAATCTGAAATGTGAACCAATTTGAATCTGATATGTGTCAAACTAACACAAGATGTGTCCAAAAGAAACTAAGAAACTAGATATAACCCATGTAAGTTGTCATCAAAACAAGATGGAGATCAAAGTGAAAACTACACTCTAATCAAATTATTATGCAAGAAACCCCCATGATGGAACTTTATCTCAGTTCATTTATTACAATAACACAACAATTGTAAAAGGAGATAATTCAAAATTTCTTTAGTTGGATTCCTCATTCTCTCAAAATACTCATGATTCTCATATTTCAAATTGAAGTGCTTTATTAGGTTGTAGTCCCACTTGTCACAAATGAGAACCAAGCCTAAGGTCGCCAGTAGATTTGTGAGCTCACCCTCAGCTTTCCGCTTATTCAACATTACCAGAATGCTGGGAATTATGATGGGAAGTGAATATATCTTCATTTTGTTTCTTCCAGTACTATAGACATTGTTGACAAAGGTTGCCTAACGACATGCCTCCAATGTGAAAACTTTGTCTATTACAAATCTAGGGAGTGAAAAAGGCTCCCTGGAAAAATCATGAAATTTGATAAATGTAAAATCCTCTCCCAGGAAATAATCCATCGGGGTTAGTAGATTTTCCATCCATTGTGTTCCCTTAGGTGAGAAATGGCTCATAGGGTGTGGCAACAAATCTTGAAGCACTAGTCTTATAAAATGATCTATAAACTAGTAATAATCCCCTATTTTTGAAAGTACATGGGTCCATACAAAAACTAGCTGAAAACCACCTCTTACATCCCACCTAGACACTGGTATATTTTGCTCCAGCCACTTAGAATTCTGATGCAAAACTAAATGAGAGAAAGAAGAATAGTTGAATTTAGACTCAGTGGTGTAATTCTTCAATTGCTCTAGCATGTTTCCAGCTATCACCTGAGCAAAATCATAATATCTTTGGTTCTTTTCCCTTTTGAGCACACATGCTAGGACCAATTGAAAAGGATGGAATACCTCATCATTTTCAAGGCCAAAAACCCAAGCTAGCATTGAGAACAAAGACTACATGTCTTTCTTGAATTTCCTGCATGAAAGAGGAAAATAAAGATGACCTTTATCTAGAATTTCCTTTGCTTTGTCCTCATAAAAACTTGTTTTCCTCGCCATTTCTTCCTTGAAGATGTTCATTTTTACTTCCTGAAAATGTTCAGCATCCTAGGTCTTAGGTATACACAACATATCATGTACGGCTTTGGTAGAAATGATAACTTTTATCTTGCTACCCTCAATGGCTCTTTTCTTTTTGTTGAATCTTTTGGCACATGCATTGACCCACTCTAGGCATGGGTGTATGGCAAGCAACATGAACTGTGGAAAACCACAATTCCAGAATCAAAACATGAAACCCTTAGATGGTTCATGCTCCACCATTATTTGAAACACACCCTCCCTTAAAATTTTAGGGTTAGTTGACAACCTAGGGTCAAAAAAATTGTCAGTGATATCCTACACCACCTCTCTTGGGATGCGTCTATCTAGCTACACCTTTTTTACTAAATTAAAATGGCCACTCCTCAAGCGCTGGAGCATTGGTGAATGAGTTCCATCCAAAAATATCAGCGTAACTAGGTCTTCTTCTTTAGGCTATAGCTTTTCTACCAAAGGTTGATGGCTCTACCATGGCTATATCAAGAATTTGTAGAGAGTTTCCTTAATGAAAAGGACCACTTTCCTTTTACTCATTGGAAAAATCTACTTTTTAGTGCAATTAATTTCCTCTCTCTTGCATGCAATCAAGGCTATGTTGTTATTGCTAGTCCATTAAATGCTTTGAACGAAGCGATACCTATGGATTTAAGATCCATATCCCTTGAGAATGTTGAAAATGCCACGAGGATGGAATTAGTACATTCTCCTCACTGCCTCTTTCACAAATAAACTCATTGCATTAGAATGCATGCTTTTTTCTATGAGAAATGCATTGAAGTGATGCAAGGTACCTTTGAAAAGATGTGCCAATTAATTTTTCAGAACTTACCATGTTAATCCATGTATTTTCACATAATTAAGTTGGTATTGATGATGATGGAAAAGGAAACACGTCAACAATCGACATACAAGAGTATTTACTCACAATCTACCTTCCTCCATTTTTCTTTGATATTCTCTTGTTGTCATCTAGCCAAAAATGGGCCTTCCATTGGTTCGGTTTCTTGGCTTATCTTTTCTATATATAGCTATTATGCCTTATGCAATATTCATTTAAAAATATAGCCTTTAAGTTTAGCAATCTTTTTCGTTGTCTCCCATTACACCACAATTCACTGCATTCTCAGAATTTTGTTTGGCTTAGGCACTCCTATTAGGATTCTTCCATAGAGGCCATAATACTGCTTTATGGGAGAGGTTATCGGTGACAAAATTAAGCACTTGGTAAAGAGGTGTGACCACCTTTCCTTGGTTACATTCAGGTGGGTAGTTTTCTAGGACTTCATTGATGATGACAACCAACTCTGGAGCAACTACAACATTCTTTCCCGTTTCTTCACCTCCTTACTTAACATGAATGTGGCCAAACCCATGATAATCAAATTGTGTCATTAGATGTTTGACGCTACACTGATGGAAGGGCTTGGCAAGATAGTGAAAGTGGCCATCCCTGGCGTTAGTATCTCGAGCACCATGGATCTCTGCAACCACATAGACTTTGGGATAGATGTACCCTGGTTGCCCTTCCTTTTTGACTTTTGCACTATGGACTTGAGACACATCACTCATCTTCTCAACCAGTGGCCACCTACTTGCTATAGGAGTATGCTAGGGAGCATGTTTCAGAGCTTTTATGGAGGAAGCACTTCAAGTTTCTAGTTCAGAGCCATGGCGACTAGGCCTTTGGTATGCATCGTTTGGAGCCCATGTGTGTTGTGTGTCCAACCCCCTTTTTACATCCCGACATAGAGGAAGAAGAAGAAGAAGAAGACTATGATTAATAAAATCTCAATGATGACCCTTTTCGACTTCTTGGACAATGGCTGGAGGCTTTTCTTTACTATTTTTTGCATGTTGCCTCCTTTTTGCATCTTTTTTCTTTGTAACCTTTTTTGGGTTTGCTCAAGAGAGCCCTACATTTAAATCTAAGCCTTAGGCTTTGTATTACATTGTAAATTTTTGATGAATATAATATAATACAAACTTTCACTTCTTTTGTGTTATTCTCAATGGCTTATTCTTAAAATTAAAATGTATTTACAAGTTTTTTTACATATGGTACATAACTATTAATTTTTTTAAAGAACTATGAATTTTAATGAAATAAATTCAGATAAATACAGTTCATTGGTATATCTACAACATTTCTTTCCATATCTTCATGTTCGTACGCACTCTTTTCCTCGCACGCACTAATTCGGAAGGGTCCCTTCCATAGCGCTTCAAATTTTGTGTGTTGCCTTGGTTTCGCAGTGCGTTCATCATACTTTGGCACTAGGCTCCCCTCTCTAAATTATGGGTTAGAGGAATTTTTTGTGAACCATCGCTTTACTATTTGTTAATGGTTGATCATGGCTCCATAAGCTTTTTCTTTGTCTTCCTCTAGTTTGAGGAGTTCCACCAACCATACTTCCATTCTGCCACTTTCTTCAATCTCCAGGGCTTTCAATAGTTGTAAGGTAGGAATTTCTATGGAAATCAGTAACAATACCTCATTTCCGTACACCAATTCATAAGGGGAGGTCTTCAGAATTTCCTTGGGAGTAATCCGATCTACCCATAGAGCAGCTTGTAGGTGCTTGTGCCAGTCGCTTTGTTGTTCCAACCCAATACACTTGATTAACCTAATTAGGTTTTTATTGGTCAACTCTGCTAACCCATTTCCTTCTGGGTAGTAAATCAATGAAGTTTTAAGGAAAATACCAAGTTTGATAGTAAAATATAACAATCCCAATCCTACAAAAGCTTGAGCATTATCAAATATGATGGTTTTGGGTGGGCCAAATATGGCTACCAACTCTTCAAGGAAATTGACAATTTCCCCCTCTACAACATTTTTTAGGGCTACGGCCTCTATCCACCTTTTGAACTAGTTAGTCACCATGAGGATCCACTTGTGGCAAGTGTTGTAAATAGGATTTATCATTCTGATAAAACCCAAACCCCATTGAGCAAAAGGCTCTTAGTTACAATTGGACTTAGGGGCAAAGCAACACTCTTTCTTTTTCCAACAAAGAATTAGCACTTAGTACACTTTTGCACCAGATGATGTGCTTCAAAAACCATAGAGGACCAATATTATCCCACTCACATTATCTTTAAATTGGTAGTCTTGGCAGAGAAATGTTCACCCTTAGGACTGCGATGAAATTCATTGAGAACTCTTTCTGCCTACAACTTGTCTAAACATTGGAGCAAGACACCATCATAATTTATCTTGAAGAATACACCTTTAATTAATACATACCTAGTGCCTTGCTATTGGTAGTATCATTTTTTATTGGACAAAAGTCTAGTTAGGTAGTGCCCCTTTTGCATATATTGTGTCTAATCCACCACCCTAGATTCGTCAGACTTGAATTGGTTCGAGTAGACCTGGTCAATCTCCTTTTCAATTGTGAAACTTGATTCCTGTGCAATGTATTCACAAAAATCTATTCCCTGAGCTAGCTTGGTTGTTCTAATGTCCACATCATACTCTAGGATTTTAGTGATCCAATTTTCTCTCTTTTCTATTATCTCACCTTTTGTGATATACTCGCTCACACTAGGATGTGAAATTAGCATAGTGATCTTATTGGGTGACACCAAGTGTCAAAACTTCTTTAAGCTTTTAACAATTGAAAAAGCCTACTTTTCTGCAAAATTATACTTAGCCTCATAACCTTTAAGGGTCTATGAGTGAAATGAAATAGGATACTCTCCATTATCTCCCTCTTTCTTCTAAGTGAGCATCAAAGCTATGCTATGTTGGCCACTGTACACAACAAGCTTTGACGAAATAGGGCAAGGTCTCCATGATCACCAAAGGAACTTTCTAATAGAGCCCATTCTCCCCATAAAAATAGAAAAAGGAAATGCTAGAGAAAAACAAAAAAATAGGGCACCACCAACCAATCATAAGCACTAGAGGGAAAAATTCCAACATGAGAGCAAAGCAAGACATGTAACTCTAACATAGAAGAGAAGAGTCCTAAAAAACCACAAACCACCAATTTACCAATTCCCCCATCACTTTGGAGAATATGAAAGAGGGGTTGCATTACATATAATAAGAGCACATCCACCTAACAAAGGAGAAAGAAAAATAAAAAGCACTCACATGTAAATAGAACCCCACAATAAAAATAAAGTCCAGCTAGAGAAGAAGCCACTATCTTAGAAACAACCACCCGAAAAAGGAATAGAGCAACACAAAGGTAGTATCCACACCCAAATCCAATAAAACAGTTGAAGAGCACCCCTCCAATGCAAAGGATAGGCCAAAGGAGAAGCAAGACACTATTTAGAGGGCTAGAGTAGGGCCACACACCCACCACATAGGACAAAGCAACCACAACATACATGCACAAAAGTAAGAATGAGCTACAGAAGAAAACTGGCAATGATTGGCCACTAAGGGCACTAGAATAGAGGAAAATATGTTGCTAAGCATACAGTTAGCCCAGTCATAGGGCACAAGTACATAAAAAGGAGATAAAAGCATTAGGGTAGAAGACACAAAGAAAATCTTCCCACCAGCCCCGATAGGTTCCTACGAAAGATAGTTGGACCTCTGTAGATCAATAAGAAGCACCAATATGAGAGGTTGAGCAACCGATTTCCTAACCCTTAAGGAAATAGACACACCCACGAGACTGTGAGACTACCAAAAAATACCAACGATGCAAACTCTATTCCAAGTTGAAGCCCCTAGATCCCCCAAAAAAAAAATCATATTCATCATCTAAATCAGAGCTACCATCTCTGTCTTTTTCAGAGGAATTCAAAATTCCTTTCCTGCTCCCTTTCACGCTCACCATTCTAGTATGTTTATTGTTCTAAATATGTTATTTAATAGTGAATATACTCAAATATTTATAGCCTTATCACTTATGACAATAAAACTATAAATATTAGAACATAAAAATTATTTGATATCACCAATAATTATTGTTACTAATTTGATTTAATTGATACAAAAAATACTCAATATATATTTTATTGGTCATAAACTTCATGGTACAAAAATATTTTATTGATTAATTTTAGTATTTGAGAATATAAAAAGCATATGGTATTCTACCATAGGTTAGCTCTCCTTAAATATTATTTTCTTCCATTGCAAAAACTGAATCATTGTTGACATGGAATTAGTAGGTCTCTCAACTCTTTCCTTATATCCTTCAACATAACTATTTAAAACTTAAACAATAATTGATGTTCTTCACTATTAATTTTGTGAATATTCCAATTCATTATGGAAACTTTAGTTTTTTCTTATTTTGTTATGAAAACTTGCACTTTTATTGAACACAACACTAATGTATTTTAAAAAAACTCTAAGCATTAACACTATTATTAATGTTAACTTTATTGAAGAAGGACTTTCTATTCCATTGGCCTATATTTTCATTGCTATTATTGTTAGCATATTTGACATTAAATATTTTTCTCCTAATTTTTGGCTTTTCTAGTATTGTGAGTTATATTTTTATTATAGAAAATGGGTAAAAGTTTAAACTTGCATCTTAAATATTGGGCCAACAAAATAGCTTGTAGTGAAACACTTAGCAAAAAAGTTTCTATCCAAAAAGTTTTTAGTTGAAACAATGTGGTACATATGTGGATGCTATCTTTCCTACATCATCTTCTATAATGCCATATTTTCTTGATATTCATGAGTTGACATATATCCAACTTAGTCATCATTAATTTTGACATTGTTTGCAATATTATCATATTATTATAAGTCTAATTTTCACCACATATCCATGGTTCCTATAATTAGGTCCTATATGATACCTAATTCATCTAATCAACATTTTTTAATGTTTTGATTAGATTAAAACTAGAAGGGATAGTACCCATTACAAAATAGCCATAGAGGTAGACCAAGAACTCACAAGCAGTGAGAAAACCAAAAAAGTAAATAGAAACTGTAGCTTAAATAGTTTGACTAGCAGTAATATAATAAAAAAGAAACCCATAGACCAACACAAACCAATAGACACCTACTAGTCTCCCAGAAGATTAAGACCAGTGATCACATTCCATTCCTACTCTAGGAATTGGAGCTTCTTTTCAAAAAACACAAGCCCTTGATGATTGGCTTGAGTATCCATCGTGACATCATGAGCCAAGGTGTCTAGCTTCTTTCCCTTATTCTTCTTCATGAGATCATCATCCACGCCTTCCACCAACTGCTTTCCCTAGCCCTTCCTTAACTCATCCTGAAAGACCTGAAGGGTGAGGGCAGTATTCTTCATGGTTTCTTTGTTGTAGTTGGTGATAACCCTTAGGAATTGAATGGTCTTGTCTTGGTTTTATTGGATGGAAACAATCTTAATCAGAATATTATTCTTTTCTTCCTCGGTACCAACTATGGCCTAAAGATCATCTAGCTCTTTTTCCCACATTTCCTACCTCTCAAAGGATCTAGCCAAGGAAGAAATCATGTCCCAATGCATGTCTTATTCTTCACTGCCAGAGGCCATAGGACCTACTGTTCAATAACTTTTCCTTCCAGAATTTAGATTCTTTCTTTAGTCATGATCAATTGAACTAAGAGCCATTTCATAATATCCTTTTGAATATTAATAGTCTCTAAAATTTCATTCAATTTTTTTGCTTAATGGATTGGTAGGGAGGAAAATAGACATAGGAACAATATTAGGTTCCTCCAAGTTGACGCATAGGTTGGGAGAATTTTGGTGGTTAGGGTTAGAAATGGGAGGGGTGTTGGGAACCTCCAAGTCATGGACCTGAGATGAGGAGTGAACATGTGAGTTAGCTAGGGTCAGATTCCATGAATCATCCTCATCATTAGAATTATCAAAGTATTTCATCCCAGAGGAAATGGGCATGGGTGTGAGCTCTGATAGGGGAGTGCATTTCATAGGTATGGGGGCTATTATCATTAACAGGTGCTTTTCCCTTGGCCTGGGTGCTATGAAAAAATGGTCAAAGGAGTTTCGTCAATAGTGAGAGAGGGGTTGGGGTCCCCATGGGGGTTGGTGTGGTCAATGATAGTCAAGATTTTCTTGTACATAGTAGTAGGGGAAGGAATTATCACATAATGAAACTTGCATAAGCACAAAATTAGGCCCTAGTGAATGGGAAATTTATTGCATTTAGCCCAGACACTCCTAACAAACTGCTCAAGCAAAGGCATGAGCTAGAAGGGGAAATTCATCTTAATATTATACTTAATATGATTGAGCACAGGGAAAAGGTGGATGTGGAAGCAGTGGAACCACCCTTCAAGAGTGACATACCTTATAATAATTTCAGCAATGACACTCCAAATACTAGTTAGGTCTGCATGGTTAAAACAATTTTGCAACCTATTCACCTTCTCACCTTCTTTCAGGAACCATTTCATGTCCTCCTGGCAATGGATTTTTGACTTGTGTGAATGCAAATCCCTTCCAAAGAAAACCCTCTGACCTCTACAATAAGATTAGGGGTCACCATTAAAGAAACATCACCAACAATAACAGTCACGTTCACCTAGGAATTGGCGAATTCCAAAGAATTTTTTGGGTGAACACCATACATTTCCTCCACATATGACACCATCTTGCCTCTTTCGAGAATAGCCAAAACCTCCTTATCTTTCTATCAACCATCATAGTTATTCAGTTCATCCTAGACCAAATCCCCTCCCATCATGAAATCCACAAGATTCAAAGCAAATAAACACCAGTAATGGAAATGGCTATACAAAAACTAGAACCGTAAGTAATAATAAAAATCTATAGATTGATTAGCGGGCTTCAGTTGCCATAAATGATGAGCGTGGAAACCTTCGAAAGAAGTTGATAGCAAATCCAACTCAATCTCATTAAGCATTGGCTAGGAGATCATTTAGAACAATTCAAAGATGTTATCATGGGGATCATCTCAATGTTTCTATCATCTATATAGTTAAAATAAATTTATCTTACTTCCTACATATTAAACTATCAAGAATGGGAATTCATCTTGTACACATATTTGGTGTTGTTTCTTTGTAAGAGGAGAAATTTTGTTCAAAATTCATAGATCATCTTCAGTATCTAGTATCAATAATGTACTAGTTCACTATAGGAATAATTTTGAGGCTAGATGGTTTCTCTTCTCATCACAATTGTGGGAGGAAAAATTTCATTGCATGGAGTTCTTTCCCTCTCCCCTTTCAAAGGGTCGAATAGAACTTCTGTCTTTTCTCTCCTATGCAGGCAACATTTATTGCATAACATATGCTAGAATTAGTACTTGGGGGATCATCATGAGTCCAACTATGTATATCTTCTTCACTTGTACATTTTTTTTGTATCATTTTTCTTTCGGAGATGAATTTTATTTCCCACTATTTTTTCTCATTTACTTTGATTATGAAAAATTTATACATGGGCACCTAATATGACCTAATAGCTAGGGCCCATCATCACCTTTGCATACATTACTCCCTATTTTGTACTTAAGATGGGTTGTTTGTGTAATAAGTGACATTATCATATTAGTTATATCTTATCCTACATAGGAGAGTCCTATTCACAATAGTTAAGTCTCCACTTAGGGACTTTTATCTTACTTCCTCACCACATGCAGTTAAGACACATGTACTCAACTTTTGAGACACCTATATCATGTACATATGGCATCTTTATCACACGTTTCCAATGCACATGACACATCATGGACACTTATCCTACACTGATGGAGGATGTTACAGTCCTTACCTACCTTCTCATCTCACCCTTTTTTATATATTCAAGGGGATCATGTGTAATTAATTTTTCTTTAGATTCACACATATTATATGAACATATTGGATATTTTTGGCTTATTTGAGATCTCTTGTAGACGGTTTGTCAATAATTTGTAAGATCTATTATTTTGTTCGGTCAAATATTTATTTCCAAAATTTTTAACTAGAAGTTTCTACTAAATAAATATTAAATCACTTTGGGGATAATTTATAAATAAATAAATATTATTTTAAACACTACCCTTATATACCCTTATATGTGCCATCACTTTTTGTTACTGTGCACCAATTTTTTGAACTTTTTCCCTTTAAGGAGGTGGAGAATATGCACATAGTATGATTATAATATAGTAAGTTTCCCTTCTATTATGATTAAATGAATAGCCCTAAATGTTAAAAATAATCAATTTTAAATGTAGGAAAAGCATTAATAATAATGGAATAAAAGAATAAACTTTCATTTCCTTTCTATTAGGCTTTCTAGCTTTTTAGAATTTCATTTTTTTGGAATAATTTTAAAGTAAACATACATGTTTCTAATAATTAAAAATAAATAAAATAACTGGTCATTCAAAAATGTAAATTTCTAGATAAATTAGATGATAGTCCACTTACATTAATAATATTCACATCCCAATAAAAATTGCATTAATCTCATTCACCTAGACCATAATCATGTCACCTCAAGGGGGGAATAATTTTCAACTAGTTTATAAATATAAATAATCACTTTTTATGACACTCTATTACATAAACATAAACTTTATTGTCTACTTATATTGCCTAGGCTATATGAATGATTTAGTTCTATGCTAAAAAAATGAAAACTATTGAAAAGGTTATTGTGATATTGTTGTAACTTGTAACATAAATCAATTGAGAATGATCTTAAATGTACTATATTAGAGATTGAAGTTCGATGAATAAAAATAAAAGTGAAAAACTCTCTACTTTTTAATCTTTGTTTTGAGATAAGAGAGTATAAACATTTGTTTTAATTAGTAATTATTTATTATTTCAATGGGAGTGTATTTTTTGTTTGTAACCTTTTTCAAAAGACTTTACTTAGTCTATTTGAAAATAATGCAAATTGATTCAGAATATGGAATAATTGAAATAAAATTATTTTTGTAATTATCTGAAACTTGATATGTAATAAAACTCTTTTAATTTATGAAATATATTTTAACTTAAATAATAAATAATCAAATATGACTTATTATAAAGTTTGGTTGATTAATTGTATGTTTCATGATAAAATATCAATAACATAAAAGCTCCAAACATAGTAAAATAAGTGTCCATGGGAATAGTGGTAGTTATTAAGTGTAACTTCCACCACTTTAAAATACATCTTTATTCTTATCAATAGTTTTGAGTTTGTATTTTATTATGAAATGTATCATAGTTCGTTTGGAACTTTTTTAGAGATATAGTGGCATATGGGTGTTTTCATGTTGGGCTAGTGATAAATTAAATAACCACAAATAATCAACAATGAAAACATAAAAAATGATAATTAAAAAATACCACAAATAAGTGTAGATAGAAAAAACTAATTAATTCATTTGCATGAATATTTAAGAGAAAGCTATAAATTCCTAATATATATTATATTGTGTCTAAAAGATCTTTTGAAAAGTATATTGTGATTATTTATTTTCTAATAATATTATTCTATAATTATTTTTAAATTAAAAATTATCAATATATTAAATATATAAACAAGTAATTTCATATATTTAACAAAAAATATTCTATATTATTATTATTGATAATTGATTTTTTTTTTAAATATTATAATTTTTCTTTCTTAATGTGATTTAAACAATTGATTGTCATATTATAAACAATGTTTAGTACATAAAAATGGTAACTAAAATTATTATATTAATTTTTTTTAATATTTAATAAATAATAATTTAAAAGATATAAGTAATCCAAATGAAATACAAAACTTATAATTTAAAACTAAATTTACTTATTAAAAAATATTTAAAATACTACTTACACATGATTTTCATTTAACATATAATATAATAGTAATTTAGAGCAAATTGCATATAAAAACAAACATTAAAGATTGATCTTTATACTTACATTTATAAGACATAATATAATATAAGTGAATATATTATTATATTAAAAGAACATAATGCAAACGTGCTTAATGCATTAAAAGAGGAAAATACACTGTTAAATATTAATTTTTTTAAATAAAATATTTATAAATTATATTAGACATTTGAAGCTATGTGATAAGACAATCTTATTCCATTTAAAAAGTTAATTTTAAAAATTATAAATATAAATTAACATAATAAATATGATACGACAGTTGATAGACCTATGAATATTATTAAAAATACATCATCCTGGATGATTCCAGATTAAGGAATGCTTGTTAAGTTATGTAACTTGGAAAATAGAACCAATTCAGACAACCCAAACTAGGCTCACAGTGGCGCCCATAATCCAAATGGGTCCTCATCGTCTTGCAAAACTATTACCTCATCCTTATATGGATCACTCTGTTGTAGTACATCCAATGTTTCGCCCCTATTACAAAATACGGTCAGGAGAGACGTAAGATCAGCTTGTGTGTTGAAGAGCTCTGCTTGAGTGGTTGCCAGTTGTGATTGGAGGTGTAATACTTGCTCCTGAAGTCGACAAATAGCGCCAGTGCAGCCATAGATAGGATCATTCACTCTCATACTTGCTTCATATGCCAGGCTTGTTACAGCATCTGCTCTCTTCTCATCCGGAATATCCTTCACAGAAAAAGGAATGATGTTATTTCTATTTAGATTTGAGTCGAAATAAAATCGATAAAAAGTCATTTCTATTTAGATACACATGAAGAGTTGAATCAATCAAATTGTTTCGATTGAGAAATAGAGATGTGGACATCAATTCCTTAAAAAAAATCTGAAAGAACATTTGATTTATACCTGAAGGATTTTGGCGATCCTTCCTGTTCCAAATAATTTGTGTAATACTGAAAATTTGTGAGGATCGTTTGGTGGAAAGTAAGGAGCGAGCACGCATTTGTCTCCACATTTTCTTCGTTGAATCTTGCAAGCCGCACAGGGTTTAACAATCCGAGCCATCTGATTCAGCTGGAACACAAATTTATACAACTTTTAACAGTAAAACAAGAAGATCAGAGTCTTATTGAAAGATGCAAGAAACTATCTAAAATTATAATTAATGAACGCTGAGGAGATGAGATTGATTTGGAGCGAAGAGATACACAAAATATAGACGTTAAGTAGAACATTTTCTTGGAACCATCATGTGGTGCCGAAAGATGACGTGTCGGATTTGACGTAGCAGATTTGATGGTTAGATCCTGTGTTACGTTCATTGTCGGTTAGACGACAAATTGCAATGTGTTAAAATTGATTGTTTTGTAAACGTTGAATGAAATGAAGTAGTTGTTAGTGAAACGAAACTAAACCCTGATGCTTTTTAAAGTCCCTACACGTAATCTTCTAACTAGGGTAAACATAATCAATGGTCGATCAAAAATATGATAATTATACACATTCACATAAATAGATAGATACATACACTTGTGTAGAGTTACCTCCACGTGTATATAGCTGTGTTTATGTTTGTGTTTATATATATATATATATATATATATATATATATATATACTCTGATAAGAAAAGATCAGGTTTTAATTAATAAAATAATGTAAATAAATACATATCAATTTAAATTCAATTAGTAATTAGAGTGGAGAGGATCGTGTATTTCGGAATAGTCGACAAAACTATAGTAAATACATAAATAGTAAAAAATAAAAGATTTTTTTTATCTTTGTGATATAAAAATGTGTATCAATTGATGAAGATCATGACATCTATACATCTCAAAATCTAGAGATGTTCTTGATTGATGTGTATATGAATTAGATTCCAAGTATTCTTTTCTATTCTACATTTGTTTCACTTCACTATTTTTGATTTATCCTACAACTACAAAAATGATCCATATGCACAAACTTGATTCTAATGATCTATAAATTTCACCTTGTGTACTCTTAGAAATAAAGTAGTAGACAATGATATACCTCTTCACACTCTTAAAATTTCTTTTGCCAAGTTGACAAAATTTTAAAAAGTATTAATATACAACAGACTACAAGCCTGCACACATAAATTCTACAATGGTTTCAAAGTGGTTCATATGTATTAGGATGAGTGTATCATTAGATACAAAAAATACAAGTATGAACAATCACTCTTGAATTTTCTCATACTACAATTTTCTTGGATTTCATGTTTTGTACATGTTCTTCAATTCATGTGTGTGTGTAATGAATGCAAATTGATATTTTTTATACATGGAAATAAAAATTTCTGAATGTGTGCATACAACTTCATACCAAAGTGTGAAAAATAGGCCAATTGATTAAAATTATCATTTTTTACTTTTTATTTACTCTAAGGATCAAGAGCTTGGTTGTGAATATGGTGTTAGAGCTCTTAACATGACCTAGGTCAAATAGCATAGTTATATAATCGTTTGAAAGGACTAGATTATGGATTAGGATTAGATTAATGGTTATAATTAAACAAATAAGATCATTTGACTAGGATTGCATGTATATAAGTATAGACATAAGTATTTTATCAAAGACAAGGTACATAAGTCCAACTATTTACATAAATTTATTATTTTTCATCACAAAAATAAAAGTAGGATGAATCAAGGATATATTTTTTACCATTATGTTTTATACCCACTTTTAGGTGCATGGTAATCTCTTAGTATGAATAATGGATCTCTTTGTATGTATCATTCTAAATAATGCATAATGTGAATACATCAAATAGATGAACATGCGATCCATGAAGGATGAAGATTCTCCTTGCACGATTTTCCATTCACATTTGTTCTCTCCTGAAATCTTACAAGAGACAAGGATTCTATAAGTATCTTTTGACTTCCAATATAAATTGAAATAAAAATTGATAATGTTAGTGATAATGTATGTCCCCTTTAATTGATTGTCTCATTGTGTGCAATTGATTCAAGGAATATCATATTAGATATATATCAATAATAAATATGGGTATATAAAAATACATTAAAAATAAAATACATTGTGAGATTTAATCATAATCATAGTCATGTTTCAAATAAATAATGAATGATGTAAGTATGTATAATCATACTAATGCATTAAAATATAGCAACCATAGCTAGAAAAATACATCATGTGAGAATTATGGAAAAAGATGAGATATAATCAAGCATAGGATCACTACCTCAACATGGAAATTATAATGGTGACACAACCCTTAATTTCCAAAAAAGAACTCATGAAAATACAACAAAAGGCCCAATATGGCATCAATTGGAATAAAAACACATTGGATATGATCAAAGGATAACGATATTTCCTTGCATGGGCCTGATAATGGTAATGTGGCCCTACATTGCCAAAAATATATATGAAAACTCAAATAAAATAATCAAATGTGGCATCCATGAGCACATACACACAATGGGTAGAATTAGAGGCATACCATTGAGATAGTGGAACAAGACCCAATAGTGGCATGAACCCTAATAGTATCAATAAAATATATATGATAGATATGATCATTAAAAAAGGTCCAATAATTGGGTAAGTCCACAAATTATGTAGTAACATAAATTATAAGATAAGTGATATAGATCTAAATAATCAACTATGAAATAAATATCACTATGTGAAAGTGGGAAAAACATGATGCCTTTTGTGAAGGACCAATAAGATAAATATTTCTACATATATTATTTTATAATTTTTTCTCTATCTTTTCTATTTTTTTACGTGTGTGGAACACAAACCTTGATGTTTGGTAAAAATCCAATATTCACTAGAAAATATGAAATAAACATAGTAATTAATTTTATTTTATTTTGAAACTATACATTTTAAAAAGATTTCTCTAAGGGTTGTGATCCTAAAAATTATCTTGTCATGTTGATTATATTTGGTAGTCGAACCTAACGTTTGAAATAGCAAAAATTATGGACCATGGTGGAAAGGCCCATCTAAGGACTGTAATTTGAGAAACCTTAAGATAAAGTTACCTCTTTTTAAAGGTATCCAAATACCTCCATTTTAAGGTCCTTTCCATACTTTAAAAAAATTATTTAAAAAGAAAAAAGTAAAAGAATTTTTTCTAGACTCACCATTGAATGATGGTATGATGTGTACTATTTTATTTCTCCCCAACCATGTAAATTTTTAGTGTCCGTACAAGCAGGAAAAACTATTGTGGGTCTACCTAATGCTATAAAAATCTAAATCAACTACTATTGGAGCATGAGATAATGTTCTAATAAGCTAGATCAATAATGTAGGGATGTATATATGTGAAGAAAATAGTCATGTAGATCATAAAATATGAAACAAGTAACAAAATATAAGAGATTAAAAGGCCATGAAAAAAAAAAGAGATGGGAAAATAAGAGTGAATAGATAAGATAAGACTAGAAAAATAAGAGATCAAAAATGTAAAAGACAAAGAGGAATCACGATATAATCAATTGATATAAGAAATAAAGCATGCATGCCTCCAAGTGGGTGTGGGGGGGGAGAAATGTACAAGATAAATGGGTCCCAAGAGATAAGCTAGATGTGAAATTTAATACAAAAGATAAATCATAAATGAAGGAAAAATAAAAGTGCTATTGAGATGATAAATCCATCTCTCATATAAAGTAGTTTATCATTTATGTCATGTGTGGCCTCAATGTGCATATCCCCTTTGTCTATACATTCTTGAATTCTAAGTTGCAATACAATTCCTTTATGTTTATGATCCATGTGTATCATAATTATGTCATGTAATGGAAAAAAAACCAACTATAGATCATTGACAAGACCTTCCTACTCTTATGTGAATGGATCTAGATAAAAATTTAATGAAAAAAAACTTTAAAAAAATGTATAAATTATAGAGAAAATAAGATGAATCAAACTATTTAAAATATTTATGACATAAGTCCAATCTCAACTTTCTCATTAGAGAAAATTCATTATCTTTGTGCATAACATTAGTGATTAATAATTTTTTCATATACAAAGAGAAATTTGTAGAACCATCATAGTCATTATGTAATTCATCTTACAAAAAATCTATAGTATTATTGTATAAAGGAAATGAATTATCAAAACATCAAACATGATGAGCTAATATATCATTTTGAATGCATAAATAATCATGTGGAAGATGAAGAGTAATAAAAGTATCATCAAAGGATTATCATTATGTATAAAATAGGGCAATTCATCAAAATTACATAGATCTATGTTGTCTTGAGATAATAAGGATAGATAATTGAAAGGAATGCTACCATCATGGGTGGGTAGGACACACGATATATCCATGTTAGAAGAATGACCATCAATGTTATAAGGTAATGAAACATCAAGAGAAGAGTGAATAAAAGAGATAATACTATCTAATAGAATATAATTTTAACTCACTATCTCCATGAAGGAGGAGAAAGGTAAGACATGATAAAATAAAACCTCTATAGAGAGATGACATCCACTTCCAAAGAATATAATTGTATTAGTTAATCAATGAAATAGGTATCATGTGAAAAATTGAACTTGGAACATGCCAAAAGATGAAATGAATGCATGCACATCAACCAAAGAATAAACCCTAGGAGATTTGATATTGCAATGTAAATTTAGGGTGGAAAAACAAGGTTCTACAATGCAAACCTAAACCTAAACATGAGATTAAATGGAAACCATATTAATTAGTGTTATATTAGATCTAAAACTATAGATACAACAATTGAGTTGGGTAGCTTTTCTAGGTTAATCATGTATGTAGATCAAAATCACAATATCCTCCTTTGCTCCATGTATGCTCAAATTCATTTTTCTTGATCTAGTTTGGACCTACAAACTTGATGTTTGATGACATTTATTTTTTCCCTAGGAACTCTTACATAAAGAATACTAAAGAATGATACCCTCTCTCACACTCTTAATTTTTTTCTATCATGTTAGTATATTTATAAAATCCTTGATAGACAACACACTTTAGAGATGCACATGAATTCTACAATGATTGCTAGGTGTTTCCCACACACTTGGATGAGTGTGTGTTCAATTATGGTAGATGCAAGTATAAACCAAGGACTTTTCTTGAATGGTATTCATAGATTCTCAGTTTCCATATGTTGTGTCTTCTTCTATGTGTGTAATGAATACAAGTTGATGTCTTTTTATATATGAACATAACACCAAATTATGAATTTGCATAGTCAACTTGGTACAAAAATGTGAGAGTGGAGACTAGTGAATTAAATATTTTATTTTGATTTTTCATTTATATGCATCAAGATTATGACTACAATGACAACCTCATAACTATAGACATGACTTTGACGAGACACGTACATTAAATCAATGTCTAGAAGGATTGGATTATGAATGAAAATTTTACTAACAATCATAATCATACATATAACTCTAATAAATTGAAATATCACACATAAACATAAATAATCAGTAAACATAAAACTAAATAAATGAACCTAAATATATATAAGAATATACCAAATATTACTATATAAAAATATAAAAAATTACCTCAAACTAAATACATAATTAAATAATGAAGATTACAATAAAAATACTATTAAAATTATATGTATATACATAATCAAGGAGCGCAAATATTTACGGTACGGCAAATCTGCACTCTGTTCGGAGCGAATCTGCACCTTTACATTCCTGCGGAATTTCTCCATGTGCCTTGAAGCCTGATAATGCGGCCACCAATTACCTACTTATCGACTGCGGATTCACGATCTTTCCTAGCAGTTTCATTTGGGCCAACCACTTTTTAATTTCCACCAGCTCTCGATTACGAGATGAGTGTGAATCATATGACAAATTAAGTGGTCTATGGGCGCCAATGTCTTAGATTCTCTTTTAACAAAGTTGTCTATTTCAATAATCAACTCATTATTTTAGCCCTAACAAATATTGTTTTAAAAAGGAAAATAAACCTTCTTCGAGCCTAATTTAGGCTAATTAAATGAAATCACGCACAAATTCCTGTAGCTAATTAATTTAGACTGGTAAATTGAGCTTTACGTATGTACAATGTAGTACTTAATTTTAAAAATAGAAATAGATGTTAAATAAAGGGATATTTAATCTGATGACTCAAGATTAAAGATATTTAACAATATCTGAAGAGGGTGTTACACATTGTTAAGAGACATGTTCTTTTAGATCATCATTTAAAAATATATATAAAAGGATTACAATAAACAAGCCTTAATCATGAAAATATTTTAAGGATGAATGTGTAGATTTAGATTCAATTTAGCACATCATAGCATTTTTTTTTATTATGTGAATGTTATTTGAATAAATGCATAGATGATCTAAATGAATGTAATGTAATGTCTTTTTATAAGAGGGTAGAGCAACAAATCACACAAACATGTGTTTTGTTAGCTCTAGGCAAGGAATAAATGGGTCAAAGATGATCAAAACTTACATTTGGATTGTGAAATGTCAGAGGTCAAATACATTAGTGCATGGTGAATTTTTGTCAAATTCTAAGAGAAACTTAGTTTAGATTTTGTCATTTTGCTTCCAACATAAGAATTTGTAATTCCAAGTTATACTCCAAAAACTATAATATATAACAATTGACAATTGTATCTTACCAATCACAACAAAAGGGTCATAGAATAAGCATGTGTGCATGTATACAAATAATGTATAACTGATCTAAATGGGTCAAAGTTGATCAAAACTTCCATTTGGATTGTGAAATGTCAAAGGTCAAATACATCAGTGCTTGGTGAATTTTTTGTCAAATTCTAAGAGCAACCTAGTTTATATTTTGTCATTTTGCTTCCAACACACATAAGAATTTGCAATTCCAAGTTATACTCCAAAAACTATAATATATAAGAATGGGAAACTATATATCTTACCAATCATAACAGAAGGGTCAAAGAATAAGCATATGTGCATGGATACACATAATAAATAAAAGGTATGCGAAAATTTGATAAAATGTTGATAACATATTGGCAAGGGATTGATGCAAGAAAGTTCATGCAACTCTCAACACTCTTTAATCACACAAATAAAAACCTCAGAATTGAATTAAATCAACACCAAAAATCAACAACATATATGAGAATTTTACTGCTCAATGCCTCCTGCAACACATGGAAATTACAACCAAATTGAATAGACAACATATGTAGCCCTCTAGACTGATGAAGAACATTAAAAATCAGACACAAATTTTTGTTATAGGCAACATGAACATTCACAAGTCAGTTATCATCAATCTCCTTTCCTTTTGTAAATTCATTCAACATTTTCTTGCATTCTTTTTCTATAATTCAGTGGCACAATGAATTAGTGAACTCCTAAGTTTAATTGTTGATGATTAACACCTCCAACTCCTACCTATAGATGAAAAGGTAAATTAAATGATTTGCAATATTCCATAACTCTTAAGAAATATCATGCCCCAACTTGATTTTATCTAATTAACCATTTAAAATTGCATTTCCCAACACTATCTCACATTACAACTTTTGCAACAAAAAAAATTACCCAATTATTAAATTCTAATTTTTGGAAAAAAATAAAATAATTACTCAAAAAATTAATCAAACCATTTTACCTCATTTAAATTAAGCCAATTTTATTGATGCAATATTTCCTACAACCACAAATGCTCCTACATCAAGAATACATGGTAGAAATAATTTTTTTCATGAGTGAAACTCATAAACATTTGTAAATTCCATGCTCATCCAAAATCCATTCCTCTGCCTTACCTACCTGGACATTATTTCTCACCTCTCCCTACAATTTGATGTCTCTTCCATCCCTCACTCTTCCTCTTTTTCTCCCTTTTTCAACATAATCCAACTCCCACCAATATGCACTATCAATTTCTATAAAATAACAAGCATCCATTTCCTCTACCTTAGTAAAATCATAAAATTCATGCATTACCTCTTTCTCGATCATTGTTGCAACAATTTGTTCCTCCCCAATCTTGGTTTCAACATTGTGTTCCTCTTTCTCCTTTCCTTTTAAAAGATAACTTTCAACTACAGTCTCTTCGTCCTCTACATCACATCAATGTTAGTCAAACAAAGAAGAGATTCATTCTTCACATCCTACAATAAACTATCAATCACAAGATCTTCATTTGCACCAATCTCTTCATCAAACAACTCAACATTTACTTGACCATCTGCTTCCTTACTTTAAACTCTAGTAATTTCATCTACCAATACATTCATTGCTGCAATATTCTCTTCTGCACCAATCTTATCATGCCCAAATAAATTAGTTTCAACAATATTTTCACAAAAATAAGATTTTAACTCTTCTTTCTCCACTAAAACTTTCACCCTACTCATTGAGTGAAATCAACACTGATGCAACAAAGATTAGTAAATCATGATATTCATCCTCATCCTCCATTGACTATTTAGGATCATTAATCAAACAATTCCTAGTGATATTACATAGGTACAAGAGGGATCACCAAGGAAAAACAAGCTCTATAAAAAAAAAAAAAGAGTTAGGAAACTTCACTTTAAAAATTTGCATTGCTATCTATATTTATTTCAAAAAGAATCTAGAATATGTAGCAAATTGAATGTAGTTTCTAAACTACTAGGTTTATTTCAAAAAATCTATTCAGAAAATTGAAATTTCAAATTTTAGTACTTAAATTCCAAGGAAACAAGTATAATGCGGTTCCATTTATTCACCCTAACTGGCAATAAAATGATAATATTTTATGATATTTTAGATATAAGTAGAGTGACCCATGTCTGGCGTGATGCATACTTCTTTTATAGTTTTCAAGTAAATAATTAATTTTGGATTTTTCACAAGAACTTTAAAAAATATAACCTTGTACATTTGACCACCTTAACTTTGGTCAAACCAGCAAACCCAAATTTTTTTCTGATCCCATAGTATGCAAAGGTAGAATGACTCATGTTTCAGATTCAAAATGTGATAGCACCGCTTGAAATCTATAGATGTTTTCAATCATTTTATCAATTAGGGACTTTTAGCTAATTCAAATAGAAATGAATAATACTATTTATTAACTAAAGTAAAAATATAATTTATATTTGGTGGAAAGCTGGAGAATCCTCTTTAAAAACTCTTTTTGTTCCGATTGGCCAATTTTTGCAAAGGAGTCGCCAGCCACATACCCCACACACATACCTACCATATTAGCACTTTTTGGTCGCATCATGATCTTGTACATACCCTATACCTTTCCCTTCTTCATTACTCAATGGCTTCAACTTGTGCTTGATTCCATCCTTCATTAAGGAGTATGTATTGTCACACCCATCATGCACTGCACACCTATCAAATTGCCAAGGTCTTCCTAACAAAACATGGCAAGTGTCCATAGGCATAATATCACTCATTATCTCATCATAATACTATCCTATCTTAAATTTCACCAAGCATTGTTCGTTGACCAAAACTTTCTTATCATTTTTTAACCAAACAATTCTATATGGATGCAGGTGTTTTCTTTTTTCCAACTTCAATTTATTTACCATCTCTTGAGAAACAAGATTGTTAGTACCACCACCATCAATAATCACATTACATACTTTACCTTCATACTTACATATTGTTTGGAACAATATATCCCTTTGATCTAGCCTCTTTCCTTTATTCATTAGGGCTCTTTTTATAACATGTGCTTCTCCACAAGTTTCCACAACTTCAAAATGTGATGACCTTGCAATCTTACTCATTCACATTTTTTTCCCTTGCATTATTTTTCAATCCTTCTATTGGTTCTTTCTTGATCATGATGGAAATAATAAGCTCGATGTTCCTCTTCTCTACACCTCAAATAGGTTCCCTAAAAGCCTCCTATTTTGAATCCTCTACCCGATCTTCCTCTTCCTCTGAAATTTTTCTCTCAATATTTTTTTGAACTCTCACCTTTTTCATGTTTTTTGTCATTAGTATCTTCAATCTATTGTTCATACTCATATTTTTGTAGGGTAAAAGCACAAAGTTGTGTCAAGTTCCTGAGTAAAGGAATGAAATAACATCCAACTTTAAACTCAATCACTAAAAGTGGTATATGGTTTTAAATTTGAAAATGATAAACTAGTAAATATGTATTTTTTATATTTTATGTTTGTATTTTTTTCTAAAATTTAAAATTATTTTAAACTAGTTTTTAATAAATTAACACTATAATTTAGTTGTTGATAAAATGCTGAAAAATGAAGTTGCATGGGACGTCAAACTTTATACAGTAAATTTTCTTTTTCTTTCAATTTTTTTGTGTGCATTTATAACTTGAAACTTTAGTGCATGGATATATTTTTTTCCAAGTTTGATAAATATATGTTTTTTAATAAATATTAAAATGTGCATGAATCAAAAAATAGTTATTCCATGGGACATCAACTTTCATATTAAATATTTATCTAAAATGGAAAAAAAATTATACCATCTTGAAATAGATTCTTTTATCTAGTGCATCATATATTTTTTAATTTTTTTTAATAAGTTAAATTAGTATTTTTCCTTGGCATGGTAATGAACCTAATATTTTGTGCTGATAACCTACTTTTAGTAAAGATAAAAAATAAAATATAAATGATAACTAGACTATTAAAATACATATATTTTTTTAAACTACACTTATGGATCTACAAAAGGGTATTTTTATATTTTTTTAAAAATGTTATTTACATTAGTATGAGTTATTGAAACTTCACGTTTTTCAAATCATTTTATTTTATTGGTAAATTGGACTCAAAGTGGTGCTCCATATATTTTTTACCAGCAATTTTAGTTGAAAAAGTTGTAGAAGTATCTAACTTAGCTAGAATGAATCTTACTAGAACATATGTTTGACCAAAATTGATTTTTAGTTAGAAATACTTAATTTTAGTTGTGTTGATAAGTTGGGCTAAAAGTGTGATACAACTTTGTGCTTTTACCCTGCACATAAGCTCTACCCTTTCCATTTTGCTTATTCTTAAATTTTCTATTCAATTTTTCCTCAACTTTCAAAGAAAAATGATAGGATTCTTCCAAATAAAAAAATCTTACCAAGCTTAGTTATTATTCAATGATTGGATTCATTCCATTTATACATTATCTCAAGCTAACTTCTCCTTTTTGGATTCTAAGTGATTATTTCTAATCAATATTTTGCAAAATTCTTCAATATACTCTTTCACATTTTTTGTTACTTGTCTCTAACTCTGCACTTTTTGAATAAATCAAGTTCATAATCCATAGGGATAAATTTACTCTTCATATTTTCAACCACTCTATTCCACTTGGTGATCTTATCCTTTCCTCTCCTATCTCTTTCAATTTTTATTTCTTTCCACCAAATAATTACATGTCCCTTTAATTTTTTCTTTGCAAACTTCACTCGAGTAGGGTCTTCAATGTCATTTATCTAGTGTATGGGCTCCTCTAGATTCAAGATTTCAATAAAATTTGATACATCCATCTTTGGTCTCTTCCCAATCTTGGAAATTATGGTTCTTAGTAATCTAATTTCTCCAAGATCCTTTTCATCATGTGCTTCTTCTTCGAATGACTCCTCATTCTTAGCTTCATCTCCACTCTCATCTCTTTCCCTATGCACAACTCTTCTTTATAGCTACTCTTGTAATGTCTCTACTTGCCGTCTAAGGGATCTAAAATCATCCATAACATAATGGTTTCTACCTCCACCTATACGTCCACTTCTACCATGATGGGGTACTCCAAGATGCATTTTCTCAACACCCACAACACACTGGTACTACTACAAACTACCTCTCTTTGGCGCTTTTCCTGCAGACTCAAGAACAACCTATTCTAATACCACTAATTCAAGAGAGTTCCTGTAATTTTCAACACTCTCCAGTCTCACAATAAAGAATATTTGAATTTAATTAAATCAACACCAAAAAACAACATATATGGGATGTTTATTGCTCAAAATATCCTGCAACACATGGAAATTACAACCAAATTGAGAAGAAAACATATGTTACCATCCAAACTGATGAAAAACATTAAAAATAAAATTCAAAGATCTATTATAGGCAACAAGAACATTCATAATTTAGTTATCAGTAATCTCCTTTCCTTTTGCAAATTCATTCAACATCTTCATACATAATTCTTCTAGAATTCAATGGCATAATGAATCAATGAAATCCAAAGATTAATCATAGTTGATTAACACCTCTAACCTACAAAAGCCATGTTTGCAATTGTGTGCCTTGGAATTTTACCCTACTCTAATGTGCAAAATAACTAAAAATGCAAGTGAAAAAATACTAAGAACACTTCAATGATTGGCCTAAAGAGTGATAAAACAAGAAGGAAAGTAGATAAAACAAGATGCAAATGATTTCACCTTCCTTGCTGTTGAAGACTCCTTGGTTGGCCCTTGATTGGAATGATTTTGTGTGCTCCTTAGATGGCTTCTTGAGTGACTAAATGCAAGATCAACTTATGCAAAATGATTAAAATAGATGGCTAGATGATAGTGAATGATTGAGAATGCAAATTGGCAGCATGTAGTTATGAAAATAAAAAGTGTTGAAAATGCCCTTAAGGAGAGGGTATTTATAGAAGAATTTGAATTCTCTAGAGAATTCAACGGTCAAGATTCATCCAACAAGGTCAAGATGAAGGGCTATGCTGAGTTGAGAATTCACAACCCCTCACATCTTGACATGTGGATGGTGAAGTGGCTAAGGGGATATGAGATGTAAGTGAGGTAGAAGAGAAGTACATGATATGGAGGAAGTACAAGTACCTTGCAAGTACATTAGGAGATGGGAAGAATCTTGGGTGAATAAAAGTGAATTTTAAATTCACAATGATTGGCAGAATCTAGTGGATAAGACAATGTTCCCAAAAGGTGGGAGTTTGTCACATGTGACTTGATGTGACAAGTCAAAAGATCGCAGCCAGCTTACGTAAGCGATTCTGGAGGAATAAAAAGGAAATTGCAAAATTACCGATGGAGTTGAACTCAAGGTACCGATTTTAAGGATTAATAATCGTAAGAATTAGAAGATAAATGGAGATTAGAAGCCACAATTTTGCAAAAGTTGGAGATGCACACATCCCGAAATGGCAAGAAAAATTAGGAGATGGGATTAGGATTAGATGAAATGACATGTGAGGAATTAAATAAATGTAATATTTATTTCTAATTTATTTATAGGATACACAAATACCCAGATTTTAAGTAAAATTAGAAGATATTACCTTTCAAATAACACAGTGTAATATTACTGAATTAACCCTAGATAAGAGGATGTTTAGAGGAAAGTGATAAATTCTGGATAAATTAAGTGTCCAAATTTGGATGTCTACATTTTCAGTTCTTCCTTGAGATGGCGCTAGCAGCATCATTTCTGTTTAATACAAAAATAAGAATCCAGCAAAGAGCGGTTAGATTTGAAAAGATGCCCCAGTCATCAAAGGGATGACTAGGAAGAAAGACGATGGGGGTGAAGATGAAGAGTAGGGATTGAGGATGCCCCCTCGAGAGGACATGCGGGTTGAAGAGAACACGTGTGTGCTCTCAAAATAGATGATGTGATGCAAGGGGAAATGAGGAAAATGATGCAAGGTGATGGGTAAGAGAGTAAGAGAAGCAGCCATAGGAGATGGATGAAGCACAAACGGATTTTAGACAAAAGCGGTGATGTTGCCCCTACCAAGGTACAAGCCAAAATGGGTTGATGATGGATGGAGTGTTGTCAATGAGGAAATGAAACAACACGAGGATAGGGAAAGAGACATCTCGATGATGATGATGATGATGAAAGTGTTGTTGATGAGGGAAGGATACATCCCAAAACAACACGAGGATAGGGAAGGATACGTCCCGATGAAAGGGTTGTTGATGAGGGAAGGATACATCCCGAAACAACACCAAAGGATATGGAAGGATGATGATGATGGGTCAAGGCTGGTAATGAGACTAGGGACAATACCATGGATTTGATTAGGTGATTTGTGCGAGATTGAACAGATGAGGAAAAGATTGATATGTGAGATGGAGAGAATGATCTTAAGATTTAGATGTACTAAAGCGTAGATTATGGGTTTGGTTAAGCTCAGATTGGGATAAGATTAAAGCTCAGATGAGGATAAGATTGAAGACTAGAATGATGGAAGGATATGATTGGATTGATTCTACACTGAGTTCTGGGGTTTAAAGGACGTAAAGTGTTGACAATCAAATTTTTCCCGATTTGGCAATTTTCAAAAATTGTCAAATTTTGCCATTTTAGGAAACCTCATGGATATACTTTCGAGAGTCAATTTTTTTTCCAAGAAATACCCAATATTGAGATAGGATGAATTGCCAACTAACATCCCAAATTTGAGATATGCATTTCGAGTTATGAGTGAAAACAATTTTTTAAAATGCTAGAAAAAAACACTAAATTGGGATTTTGAGTGTCAAGATGAAAGTTTGAGGCCCCGAAAAATGTGGCAAAATAGGTTCCAATGGCTTACTTAAAAACTAGTTGGGAATCCACTTGTTATCTTGTAATGCAACTACTCGTCAATTTTCAGCTCAAACGGACACCCGAGTCAAAAGTTATGGCCTCAGAAAGTTTCAGTGTAAAAATAAAAAATCAAATTTGAAAATTTCAACACATGCGTTTTGATGGCGGAGGGAAATTATAAAATGGGTCGGGACTAGTTTTTTTTTAAAAACAGGTCAAAATGTGAAAAAAAATTGGGGAACTGGGCGGTGCCACTCCGGCCTGGGGTTGTGCCGCCCTACTACGGAAGGGCGGTCTCACCTCGGCTGGGGGTGGAGCCACCTGGTTGCGGCCGGGGGCGGTGCCCCCCCGTTGCGGCCAGGGGCAGAGCCTCCCCATTGTGGTCGGGCGATGCCGCCCCGCTACGACCTACGGCGGAGCCGCCCCAGCTGGGGGCGGAGCCACCCCAATAGTGGGTGGACCCGCCCGAGGCAGGAGCGCCCAGGCAGAGGGCAGAGCTGCCCCGACTGGGGGTGAAGCCAACCCAACTAGGGGGGGGTAGGCAAAGAAAGAAGAATGCAAGAGGGAAGAGAAAGGCCGAAGAGATAGGAAAAAAGATGGAGCGATGGGGGGATTGTGAAGAAGGATGAAGGGATGGGGGATACATGCAAGATGATAGAAATGAAATGCAATCCTAATGTAAGTTTCCATCATCAAAGCATTGAGTTTTGCTATAGCATAAGACACCAAGTGCCAGGGTATGTGGAACCAAGGCGTAATAGTGGCTAATGTGTGAAATAAATACAACAGACAAGAAGGCTATCCCAACACCCCAAAGTCACGAAGACCTTGGTCGGGCCAGGTATTGAGATAACCACAAGCACAAAAGGATGCCCCAGCATAACACAAGACCTCGGGGATCTTGGCGGGTACTACGTGGGACAACCAAGAAGACACAATCAAACAAAAGAGCAAGATATGCCCCTATGTTGACCAATCAAAACACACCATAATATGATGGATCATGGCAGCCTTGACAAGTGATGATAGGGAGCTCAAATAATAAACAAAATCCAAAAGTATCAAAATATCACAATCCATTTCAAGTGTCCTTTGCCATAGGATCAAGGGGATAGATGTGATTGATGAGGTCTGTTAGGAAGGATGCATCCTGTTGAGACCAAAGATGATGGATATGAAACTAAAAGATCGTTATGACGTGGGATGTTCAAAATCGATTGGATCTCATGATACAAGTGGATCTTGTTTGTGAAGAACTGGCTAGATAAGGGCATAGCTTGATGGCATGACACAAGGAAGACAAGACATGGGACTGACACACCCTAAAGACCTAGGGGCTTGGGGGCTGATCAAAGATTAGCCTTGCCTATGTGAAAGCGTAGAGCCCTCATAGTTCGGTGAAAGGTGGACGACTGACCAAGATGGAGACCATCATGGATGGTAAAGATAGGATGGACAAAAGGAGAAAGACTAATGATAGACGATAGAAGGGCAAAGTGGACAATGAAGATCGATGATGGAACCCCTGGGGCAGATCAAATGATCAACCTTGCCTACGTGAAAGCGCAGGGGCAATGTAGTTCATCAAGACCAAAGGCAAACAATGGATAAAGGATGATAAGATGATAGGATAAGTGGATAAAAAAATGGGACCGATACGACAAGATAGGATAGACCTATTGGATTGGATAGGATGATGATGATCACATAAAGCTCAGGGATGGGGTAGTTATCCAAAGCATTAAAATGACTTGGAAGGATGATATGATAGATAGATCAGTGATGAAAAGTGATAGGAGATTGGAAAGATGTGCAAGAGAAGTAGGGGTGATGACGATGAGATAAATGGCATTGGGTTGCATAGGGGGGAGGCCTATAGCCAGATACCAATGACAAGGGATTGTGAGATGGTATGAGGATAACGATGAAAGAATGGATAGAGATATAGGGATGGGGTATGGGAGGGATTGTTTGGATGGATGGGAATATAAGGATTGGGAGATGAAAGGGATGCTAGGATAGATGGATGGGAATATAGGGATTGGGAGATGAAAGGGATGCTAGGATAGATGGATACGAAGATAAGGATGGGGAGATGGAAGGGATGCTAGGATAGATGGATAGGGACAAAAGGATTGGGAGATGAAAGGGATGCTAGGATAGATGGATACGAAGATAAGGATGGGGAGATGGAAGGGATGCTATGATAGATGGATAGGGAGATAAAGGGATGTTAGGATAGATGGATACAAAGATAAGGATGGGGAGATGGGAGGGATGCTATGATAGATGGATAGGGAGATGAAGGGATGTTATAATAGATGATGTCTCCAAGGACTACGTCACAAAGGAAGCAGATGCCCCCACTCTAGATATGTCATATATGAGGAGGCATGAGGGATGGAAGACAAGTGGATGGGAAGATAAAGGAGATAACTAGATGAGGATAGGATGGGTGACTAAGGAATATGATAGAGCATGGATGAAGGGAATGTATACCAATAGGTGTCCAAAGCATGCATAGATAGGTGCCCTTATTTTGATCAAAATCACAAGAAGGATGGAGGGATGGGAGATAAATGGGATATGATGGTAGGATGCAAAAGATAGGTGGGATGGGGGGATTTAGGAAGAGGATGGATAACAAAGACAGGAGCATAGTTGGAGACATAGTGGATGGAGGGAATGCATATCAGGAAGTTGCCCCCAAGTGCAGATGGGAATGTACGCATGATGCCTGTTTGCCAGGTTTTCATCATGGTAGTTATCCAAGGCACTTGTTTGCCAAGTTTTCACCATTGGATGGATTATTTCTCTTTACTATTTTATTTTTTTGATTTTATTTTATTTTTTTTATTTTGGATTTTTGGACTTTTTGACTTTTTTTTGGATTTTTGTATTTTGGATATCATGCAAAAGGAGATGGATAAGGATAGGGAGGAAAATAAGTGGATTTAGAAGACATGCAATTATGGATGAAGGACTTAAGCATCAAGTTCTATATGAGGTATTAAGAGCCCATGTTCGAACTAACTATTAGATGTTGTACAACCTTCTTAGGATAAATGGATTATGCAAGAGGATGAATTAGAGGGATTTGAGAGGGGAGATACATGGGATAATGGATGGGATGCTGCAAAGGGTATGGATGGAATGATGGGGTGGATATGTGATGGGGAGATGTGTTCAAGACCAACATTGGCACATGTGGTGGTGGATGTGAAAAGATAATAGGATTAAGGGATGGAGAATGTGGGGATAATGGAGAAGATGGAATGGTGAATTTCGGGACATAGGGACCCAAAACAGACTTAGGAGATGAAAGGGGTGTATGATTAGCTTTTGAATTAGCGACTTTGGATGTTCTTATATATTTTTCATGTGATGGCATTGCATCTTTTTTCTTTAGGATCCACATGGTTTTGATCTTTGCTTTGGTGGGTCTTTGTGGCCTACAGACTTGATGTAGATTTAGATTTTTCTTCTCTTCACCATGTCTTTTGGAGGGGACATGGGGAGCCGTTGATTCATGTGGATGCTTGGATTTATGCATTTTTTCTTTAATAGCCAAAGTGCTTTTAGTAGCAATGGGATGGGTGTGAGGAGATGGATGATGTGGAGTGATGGAGGTAGAATTACAAGGATTATGTGTAGATGGAGGATATTTAGGTATGTGCCTTTGTTGATCCTAACTATGGGTTATGTGAGAGGGATGTTTATGATGGATGAGATGGATAGGACGAGATGGAGGAGGTGATTTTAGGATATAGGAGCCCAGAATAGATGTAGGACCTGGAGGAAATATGAGAATGGTAGATGGAGGATTGGAGATGGTAGACAGAGGGATGTAAGGACCCAAAATGGATGGAGCAAATGAAGGAGGAATATGGATGGTGGTTTTGAGGCAATACGATAGAGGAGGAGGGATGGCAGCATATGAATTGGTGGAGCAATGGGAAGAGCTAACATTTCTTTTGGAAAAGGCTCGTTGAGGACGTCTAGAGGTTGTACCAATGTATTTAGATTCAAGACCTTGCATGCAGATTTGTTCTTTAGCTTGGATGGGCTCTATAATACCTTGCTCATGAAGGCCTAAACCTTTTCCTTGATAGTTCATTCTCTTGAGCATTCGATCTAGGACAAGATTTTTGTTATTTTGGAAGAATGATGCAGGTTCATTATTAGGTGGAAGAGGAGGGTTGGTGTATATGCTTTGTTTTTCTTCTGCGAGGAGACCACCATGGAGGAATGTGAGAGGACCAAGGGGATATGCAAGTGGTGTGCGGATAGCATTTTTAGGCGATGATGGGGGATCATGAGAAGGAGATGATGGGATAGCAACATCAGGAGAGGGAGTAGGGGCCATTATAGGATCTGGATTTGTGGTAGTAGGCTAATGCGATGGAGATGGAGATGGAGCAGTGGAAGCAAGGGGATCATGGGATGGAATGGATGGGGGACTGTGATCTTGAGGTGGACTAGATGGGATGGTAGGATCTTGATCTGGAGAAGGGGATATGTTGGCATGCTTTGGATTAGACTCTTGGCATGACTCATCATGTGTAGGAGGCATGGTAATGGAGTCTTGTTGGGACTCTTCAAGTGGGGAAGATGGAGGGATGGAAGATTCATGAGGTTCATTGGAATGGGTTTTGGTGCTACTAGAAGTGGGAGGAGTGGATTGGAATTGGGTGTCTTCGATGGATTTGGTGGTTCTTGGAGTAGGAGGTGGGGGTTCAATGGATTTAGTGGGTTCAATGGTTTCAATGGTTTGAGTAGTACTAGGGGTGGTAACATCAATAATAGGTGTGGTATGGAGAAGGATCTCATCACTAGCGACCGTGGATGATGGATCTAGATGGAATGGTTCCATGGCTTCAAGATGTGGAGTTGGGGATGGCTTCTTTGTCATGAGTCCTTGGAGAACATTTGAAATGAGAGACTTGCATATGGTTGGCTTGGCTAGGGTGGTAGAAATGGATGAGGGATTAGGGATTGGTGGATGAGGGTTAGATGGAGGAATGGGATCGAATGTAGGACTGTGAGTAGATGGGGGATTAGGATTGGATGGAGGACTAGGAGTAGATTGATGAATGGGATTGGATGGAGGACTAAGATTGGATGGAGGACTAAGAGTAGATGGAGGACTAGGATTGGATGGAGGGTTAAGGTAAGGATATTGGAGTGGTGAATTAAGATAGGGGGACATGGATTGTGGATTAGGACAAGAGGATATAGGTGGTGTAGTGGGACAAGAGGATGTGGGGGATGGATTATAATAACGGTATTGGGATGGTGGATTATGATTAGGATATGTGGATGTAGGATTAAGGTAAAAGGGTGTGGATGTAGGAGTAGTACATGAAGATTGGGAAAGAGGATTACGATAGGGGGACATGGATGGGGAATTGTAATAGGAGTATTGGGATGGAAAATTAGGATAAGCGGATGTAGATGTTGTATAAGAGGATGATGTAGATGAAGGACATGACAAATATGGGGATGAAGAAGATACTGGATGTCCATTGTCAAAGGTGGCATAAGGAGCATGATTAGGCATGGATGAAGACATAACGAGATAGCTCATAGGAGTAATTGGATTTTGGAAAGTGGGTGGAGAAAGCTTACTAGATATGATAGTGTCAAGGGGATCTATGTTGTATAACTCTTGATCAACAAGACTTCCGTTATTGTCATCAACGTAATTAGGGTTTCCCTTGACTACTATTGATGGAGGATGAGGATTCATGATGATGATAGGATAAATAAAATGGATCAAAGATGATGGACTAAAGCTCAAATCAGGATTTTGGTCAAGCTCAGATCAGGATTGGACAAAAGCACAGATTAGGATGATTGGATGATGCGATGGGATTGATTTTGATTTTGATGGGATCAGATTTTGATTGGATAGATTGGATTTTGATTGGATTATTAAGGTCAATAGGATAGCATTGGTTGAACGGATGTGATTTGATTGATTGGAAAATTTGATCAAATGATTGGTTTTGATAGATTTGGATGATTGGATGGGTATGATTGGATGATGAAAGATATGAGAGGGACCTTGAGTTTAATCAAAGGAAGTTACCCTTAGTGACCAAGAGCTTTAATTGATTAAGAGGATGATCATGACACCTAATCCACCTTAAGATAGGAATGGATTGATTGGGCCGAGGATGATAACTTACGACACTGAATTCACCTCAAGATGGAAGCGAATTGATTGGGGTCAGAGTTAGAGACTAATAATCAAATTCAAGTGCTATGGTCAATTTGGGTAACCACTTTGTAATACAAGGTTAAGGAAGTTTGGTTATGAGTGGTGTTTGGTGATGTAAACGGTAAAATTATGATGTTTGCTAGGTGATGGTATGGACTTTTGAATGGAATACAAGGAAAATAGCATGAACGGGTGGATTGAAGATGATTGCGAAGAATGAGTGGGGATTTATAATGGTTAAACAAAGATTTGGAATGATAAGATGAAGGCTTAAAATGGTCAAATGGAGGTTTTTGGAGGTTTAGGGTGACAAAACGGAGGCTTGGGATGATGAGATAATGGTTGGGAATGGTTAAATGATGGTTTAGAGGCTAAACGGATCCAAATGGGGCAATTTCGGGTGTTTAGGAGGGCAAATCCGCCCCTCTGCAACAAAAATTAGGGGCATTGACAACTTTCTACAGTAAATCAGGGGCGCTTCCACCTTTTTGTAGCAAAACAGGAGTGCTTTTGCCTTTCTGTAGCAGAATCAAGGGTGCTTCTGTCTTTCTGCAGCAAAATAGGGGCACTTCCGCCTTTTTGCAGCAAAACAAAGGGTGCTTCTGCCTTTCTGCAGCAGAATCAGGGGCGCTCTCGCCTTTCTGCAACAAAACAGGGGTGCTTCCGCCTTTCTACGGTAAGACAGAGCTTGGTTTTGATGGCAAAGGGCTATGGAAAGGATGCAAAATGATAAAGTAAGGCCAAAGTACCAAAGATTTCATAGATTTTTCACAAGAAAACACTTCAAGCAAGCACAATCGTATGAATAATGTTAAGGGTATGGCCAGGCAAGGTCTTAATCTAGGATGTACAAGGCTTCTAGGGAGTCCTTGATATACTCTCGGTACATGAGGCACAACCGTGAACACTAGCCCATCACAAGCATGAGTCGAGAACCCCAGTGAGATACCGAAAGGCTCAGACCAACTCTTCAAGTCTATCTAGGTATCACCCTAGCTTCGACGCTCTGCCAATTATGATGTGACTGGATTGGGGTACAAATTTTGTTCTCCCCCCTTTATATACCCCGCTGGTACGTGTGGTTGGAATCGTCCCTTGGCGTGATGAAATCCCCAAGTAGGTCCCACTAAAAAGAAGACACTAACCGCTTCCAACTACTCCCTAGGCTCACATGATGTGTAAGGGAAAAGTGAAAACAAATTAATGCCCCCTTGGGTAACACAAGAATAAACAATAACAACAAGCAATGAAGTTTACTCCCCTTAATTAGACTATGTTGAAAAACAAATAGGATAATTTTTGCAGATCTGATCAAATAGATGGCCCTGCAAACAAATGTTAGCTGTCTTTTTCTTCGTTCTTGGTCAATTATGCCCTAATATGCTGCAAAACGTTAGCAAAAAACACCAATATTCTTGCAAAAACAATGTTAGAGGGTTACTACTTGAAAATAGCCAAAAATGAGAACAAAAACAAAGTTAAAATGACTGTTTTACCTTCCAAATTGTGCTATTTTGGGGTGCTTCCGCCTTTTTGCAGCAAAATAGGGGCGCTTCCGCCTTTCTACAGCAAAAACAGGGGCGCTTCCACCTTTCTGCAGTAAAATGGGGGCGCTTTCGCCTTTCTGCAGCAAAAATAGGGGCACTTCTGCCTTTCTGCAGCAAGATTAGAGGGCGCTTCTGCCTTTCTGCAGCAAGAGGTTAGAGGGCGCTTCCGCCTTTCTGCAGCAAGAGGTTAGAGGAAAAGAGCCTTTCAAAATGAAAGGGTGTATCTGCCCCTCTGTAGGAAACTTTATCAGATTTTTAAAAAGGAAAGTTGTACGCCCCATTGCAAGAAAGTGTTAGAAAAAACTAAGTATACACCTAACTGCAACAAACTATTAGAAGAAAATAAAATTGTCAGATATAGGGTGCTTTCTCCTTTCTGTAGTGGATAAGAGGGCGCTTCTGCCTTTCTGCAGTAAAGCTGAGGGTGCTTCTTCCTTTCTGCGATAAAGCAGAGGGCGCTTCCATCTTTTTGTGGTAAAACAGAGGGCGCTTCCGCCTTTCTGTGACCTTTTCCTACAAAATTCTTAGCTAAAACGAAGGTTAAATGCAAGAACCCATTTGTGGGTCCCATTGGGCATGCCAAAAATGTGTACCTTGGAATTTTACTCTACTCTAATGTGCAAAATAACTAAAAATGCAAGTGAAAAAATACTAAGAACACTTCAATGATTGGCCTAAAGAGTGATAAAACAAGAAAGAAAGTAGATAAAATAAGATGCAAATGATTTCACCTTCCTTGTTCTTGAAGACTCCTTGGTTGGCCCTTGATTGGAATGGTTTTGTGTGCTCCTTAGATGGCTTCTTGAGTGACTAAATACAAGATCAACTTATGCAAAATGATTAAAATGGATGCCTAGATGATAGTGAATGATTAAGAATGCAAATTGGTAGCATGTAGTTATGAAAATCAAAAGAGTTGAAAATGCCCTTAAGGAGGGGGTATTTATAGAAGAATTTGAATTCTCTAGAGAATTCAACAGTCAAGATTCATCCAACAAGGTCAAGATGAAGGGCTATGGTGAGTTGAGAACTCACAAGCCCTCACATCTTGACATGTGGATGGTGAAGTGGCTAAGGGGAGATGAGGTGTAAGTGAGGTGGAAGAGAAGTACATGATATGGAGGAAGTACAAGTACCTTGCAAGTACATTGGGAGATGGGGAGAATCTTGGGTGAATAAAAGTGAATTTTAAATTGACAATGATTGGAAGAATCTAGTGGATAAGACAATGTTCCCAAAAGGTGGGAGTTTGTCACATGTGACTTGATGTGACAAGTCAAAGATTCTAGAAGAAGCATGGGAAAAGGGGATTCTTGGAGGAATAAAAAGGAATTAAAAATTCCTCGGGGGATGGGGAGAGTTGACCAAGGTATTGATTAAGATTAATTAATCAGTAATTAGAAGATAAATGAGGATTAGAAGCCAATTTGCAAAAGTTGGAGGATGTGGCATATCCTAATCAAGGATTAGGCATGTGCACATCCCTAACGAAGAAATTAGGAGATGAATTAGAATTAGATGAAAATGACATGTGAGGAATTAAATAAATGTAATATTTATTTAATTTATTTGATGAAAAGAGGATTAAGGAGGGTAAGGTATTTAATTATTAATTAAATACCTTAGGGATTTGGCAAAATTAAAGATATTAATTAAATAATAGTAATATTACTTAATTAACTCGAATAAGAGGATGTTTAGATGAAAAGTGATAAATTTGGATAAATTAAGTGTCCAAATTTGGATGTCTACAGCAATAAATCCCCAAGAAAATCCATGCTCCAACCTCTCCTACTCCAAAATAAGGAAATTGAAGTAAAAAATGAATTATCAAAATCGCCTACTTAGCAACCACTAACTCCACAAAGCTTGTGACTCCTCTTCCATGCCCAATCTAGGAAAATTCAATTAAGATTCATAAAATAAAAATATCTAGCTCTCCAATGCATGTACAAATCACTCCCAAGAAGAATGGCATCTTCTAGCCAACACGTTGATTCTCTCCACTCACAAATAGGAGCCCATTTTCAGAAACACTCAGCCAAAACAACATGGGCATCCAAATCCTAATTGTAGCTAAAAAGATAAATTAAATGATTTGTAATATTCCATAAATCCAAATAAATCACATGCCCCAATTTTATTTTTTCTAATTAAACATTTAAAATTGCATCTTCAAGCACCATCTCACATTACAACTTTTGTAACCAAAATTTGTCCAATTATTAAATTCTTATTTTTGGACAAATAAAATCAACTAATTACTAAAAAAATTAATCAAACCATGTCACCTTAAAATTTAGTCATTTTTTTATTACAAGATTTCCTAGAACCACAAATGCTCCTACATGAAGGGTATTGGTATATGTATAAGTGAACAACATGGAAGAATGGCCTTTACTTCACTCATGATTGTGCCATTTGTTGATATGTAAATGTATTTAATAATGCACTCTCTCAAAATATACACAAAATATAAAATAACATGGGTATGCAAATCTCACCATTAAATTTTCTTGCAATTTGAGATGCATGTGAGCCCTAAAGATATCATGTATCTCAAAGTATGTAGCACTCACAAAAATAATGTATTTTGAAAGAACGACATATTGAACTTGATTAAATGTAAGAAGATAAACATTTTTGTATATGTGTATGTATGTATATATGATGTATGTATCTAAATGTATATATATGTATGTGTTTATATATATATATATATATATATATATATATATATATATATATATATATATATATATATACACATATGTAAATATGCATGTATGTGTATGGAAATATCTATACATACATACACACTCACATGCACACACGTGTGTGTGTGTACATGTATATAGGGTACCATTAGAATTTCAAGGCTCAATCAAAAAATTGAATTTTTGTCCAAATGTTTGGATCCTTTCCCCAACCTTCTATCTCACTCTATTTATTTTTTCATGGTTTCTACTATTGATTAGACATTTGGAAAAAAGTAAAATTCCATTCCTAATCCCAATTCTTTCTTCTTTATAGATATGTTTGTGTGTGTATGTGTGTGTGTGTGTGTATGTGTGTGTGTGTGTGTGTGTGTTTGTGTGTGTGTGTAGGGTATCATTAGACTTTCAAGGCCAAATAAAAAAATTTCATTTTTGTCTAAATGTCTAGATCCTTTCCCCAACATTTTGTCTCACTCTTTTTTTTTTTCATGGTTTCTAATATTGATTAGACATTTTGACAAAAGTAAAATTCCATTCCTAATCCCCATCCTTTCTTCTTTTGTTCGATCCATACTTCAAATCTTGAAGGGATTTTAGACTAAGGTATAAAAATCTAGATGCATTCCTAAATTTTGAGCCCAATTATTTCTCCAATCAAGACTTTGGGTTTCTTTTGGACTTTGGAACTTTTCTTGAAAGGTCCAAATCTAATTGGAATTCTCACTCGTGATATTTCTTATCTTTCTTCTTCATTCCAATTAGAATTTGAGGACCCAAATAGACTTTTGAACCTTTGGTCATAAAGTCTAAATTTGTTTCGATTTCTCGAACTTACACCTTTTTCACGTCAAAACTTTGGGTCTTTTTTCTATTTTTGAACTTTTAGTCCAAAAGTATGATTTTGGATTCCTACACCCACCACACAATTCCTATTACCTTTGGTTCTTGTCAAAGATTCTTGCCTCATAAGGAATTTTGCACGTTTTTGCATGTTTTTTGTGTTTTCACCATTAATGTTGTAACTCTCCCAACTACCAAAACCAATTCTTGAGGATAAAAGGATGATTTTTAATGCATTTTTACCAACTCCAAGTGGGAGAAAATGGCACCCATGCTTCTTTATGTGTTGCAAACCACCTTTTATTTTAGAGGGTCATACCTGGCAATATTTTTCTACAAATTTTGTTGGTGTTTCTATTCTTCACTTACAAACTCATCAATGGGCCAAAAAGTGGTGATATGATGGACCTATGTGTAGGGTATGTGGCTGACGACTATTTTTTACCCAAAATTGATAAAACAAAAAGGATTTTTAAAGGATATTCTTAGCTTTCCACCTATACAAATTATGTTTTAATTTGAATTTAATAAATAATTATTATTAATTTTCTATTTGAATTACGACTAAAGTCTTGATTGATAGGCTAATTGAAATATCTATAGATTTCAAATGGTATCACATTTTTTGAATCTGAAACATGCATCACATTCTATGCTTCACAAACTATATGGTTAAAATAAGAAAAAATGAATTTCATGAATTTTTGACCAAATTAAGGTGGTTAGACATATGAGTTTTTATATTTTTTAAAAGTTGTAATAAAAAATTCATAATTAATTATTTATTGGAAAAAAATTACAAAAAATATGCATCACATCTTGACATGATTCCTCTACTTATATCTAAAATATTATAAAAAAATATTATCATTTTATTGTGGTTAGGGTGGTCAAATTGACACCTACTTCTTATTTTTTCCCTGAAATTTAAGTAGTACTACATTGAAATTTCAAATTTTCACCCAATAGATTTTATTTTTTTAAAATAAACCTAGTAGTTTAGAAACTACATTCAATTTGCTATAGATTCCATTCTTACATATTTTTTAAATAATATAGATAACTTATTCAATTTTTTTACGTAAAGTTTCCTAACTTTATTTTTTCTGAATTTTTTGCCACTTAAGGGCCTTTTTTTCATTGATGATCTTGCACATACCCCAATGTTGATGCATGGTGTGGATGTTATGGAATTTATGGTGGGATTTATACTCTGAATTCGATGTCCACATGACTTCACCTATTTGGAAGAGGAATTTGGCCAAGATTTTCTACCCAATCATGAGCCCTATTTTCTCATAAAAAATATAGATGAATATAAGGCACTTTTATGCTTATTGTAATGGTTCTTCTTTGGTTTCTCTGGTAGAGACTACAAATCTATGCAATTTGTAACTGTAAAAAGGAATATTATTTTTTATGAATGAGAATGGTCATTTAACCTCCTCTATCCTTTGGATATTTTGTGTATATCTCTCTTACCTTCATGTCAAAATGCATTTTTACTAGTTTATATTCATTTATATTGTGCTAAATATGTTTTTAGGTGTTGATTGTGAGTATTTCCTTTCCTTCCCGCATCTTGTTAAACACCAACCACCATATTTTCCCCTAGAAACTAATATATTAGAGAACTCTATAATTTATTCCATTTTTAATGATGCATTATGTTGTTTTGGTGGTGCAGGTGCACCCTAGCAATAACATGCCTCTATGAGGAAATCCTAGGCTTTTGATCTAGTTTTGGTGATTTCGTATTGTAATAAGGTCTAGTTGATCATTTTGAGTGTGTTTTAGGTACTAGAAGGTTGTTAGGGTTCAATTTTAAGATATTGCAAAAATTGTAAAACTTATCAAATGATGTAATTGCAAAAATACGAAAAAAAGTTGCAAAAGTGGAAGGCCAAGGGCCTTGGGTAGTTTGAATTAGTTTATTTTAGTTGGGGAAGTAAAAAAACCTTTATCAAGGAATTTTGAAGCCTCACAATCTTTGAGGAAGGTTGGGGATGATGTATGAAGAATAATTTCAATGAAAAAATGTTGTTATTATGTTAATTTCCTACAAATTCTTGATTTCAAGCCACTGTACAACCATGTTTTGTGAATAAAACTCTCTCCTCCATTTTGTGTGATAGCCATATGAATCTACTTTATTTTTCATTTTGTTTCATCAAAATCCATTCAGGTTTGAAGAAGTTATGAGTAAATTCCTCCAAGCGGGCAAAACCCTAAACTAGGGTAAGCAACGTGTATTAGAAAAGGTGTTTTTTAGAATTTCACCATTAAAATCTCTTGAAAATTGATGTCCAAAGGGTTATGATTGTAATCTATCAGAATTTCAAGGTTATAGAGTTTTTATTTGAAGTTTTGGGTAGACACAACAAAGCCCTAGGTTTATAAATTATGTAAATGACTGGTAAAACCAGTGATAGTGAGGTTTTTAAGGGATTTGATGATAGTATAAGAGTCTTTTTTGGTTTTTTTGGTTATAGAAGATTGCTAAGATGTATTTGAGTTTATTTTCTAAAAAGATTTGGTGGAATGATTAGAATTTTGTTCCATTTAGTTTACTACCCTGTATTGGCAGAGTTGTCACTATCCTAAATAGGATAGTAATTGTTCAATTAGTTATCATCCATGTTGAAAGGTGGTGCAGGAGCACCTAAAACATATATTTTTAACATTCATCATTTGAAGGTTGGTTAATAGGAAGGTCTAGGGATGTTAAATAAGGTCTAATAAGACCATCATTTATGTAATTTGGGTTTTTAGTGTCATTTGTGTCTGATAGGCAAAAAGTTGCAAAATACAAAGATGTTGTCAATCAAGAGTTGTTAAAATGCAGATTTAGGCAATATTAGGAGTCTAGAAGTTAAAAAAAAATAGTTAGAGGCATTGGTGGTTATTTTTTTGTTATAAAATGTACTTAAAGGCCTCATAAGGCTCGAATTGAGGTTGTTGAAGTGTTTTGAAGAAGAAATCAAATAAAAAATCACTATTTTAGTGCAATTTTTTTATAATTTTCCTCCTTTCCAACTTATGTACAGGTCTGTAAAGCAAGCATTTTCATTGAAATACTTGGGATATATTAATAGGTAGTGTTGGCTTTGTTTAGAACTTATTCTTGTAGATTTTTACTCAATTAGAAGCAATTTAGAGCTTGTTTGCTCCAACCGGCCTGAAAACATAGACTTAAAGGTTTTGAAGGACAAAATGTATTGAAAGGCCATTCCTCCTTCTGTAACTACTGTACCTTAGAAGAATGGGCCTAAATTAGTTAAGAATAGGTGTAGTAACAATCTTTTAGAGGTGATAAAAGGATTTGAGTGGTCTAAGAACATTGCCCCAACATTAAACACAAATTTTGTTCCATTAGGGAGTGAGATTTGGGAAAATAAAGTTAGAATAGGTTGAAACTTATTGGGAACTATTTGATCAACTATATTTGAAGGTAAATTGAAGGTATGAGTGGTTAGAGAAGGTCATTTGTGCGTGAAAGAGTGAAACCTTAGTTGGAAAGGGTAAAAACAATTATAAATAGGTGATTTTTCAAGGGAAGTGTATGTGAATCAAGGTGCCAACATAGTATGATGATGATTTAAGCTTGAGAAGGCATAGATAAGCCTAATTGAAAAGGTTTTAGGTTGGTGAGTGGTCTGGGAAGGTGATTTTCAATAAGCCCTAGGTCAAATTGGGAAAAGTGAGGGTATTGTGAAATTGGGCCATAGAGAGCGAGTGGAGACCCAAAAGTTGGAAAATATTGCATTTTGTACATAGTTTGAGGACTTTTTGGTGGTATTTGGGTTTTGTGACAAGTTTGGAGATATGATCCTTCACAAAAGAGGGCTAATTGGAGCTCATTTCAGCCTAAAAAGTCAATTTGAGCATTGATGGTCTAAAGAACCCTAAGGTGATGATCCCTATAAGTGTGAGTGGTTGGAGGAATTTTTATTGTGGTTATGAGTTAAATTCCTAAAATAGGGTTTGGACACCTACTAGGTGTATGGAAGCTTGAGAGGTGAATGTACAAATAGAAGTTCTTGAGGTTTTGAGAGCAACCTAGCCTTGTTTGGATGGAGAAATTAATCTTGTTAGATACCTCTTGGTGTCTTCGAAAAGGTTGGAAACATTGAGGGTGCATTTGAGCCATTGGGTGACAAGGTTCCTTAAAGAGAAATTTTGTGTTTTTGAAGACCATTGAAGATCAACATGAGAAATCATGATACAATATGGTTGATGTCATCCCTGTCTCTACATCAAAACGCCAAGAAATCATTTGAGGGGTGTTCAAACTATGGATTTTTGTATGTATTTGAATCTAGTTGAGAAACATTGAGAGTCCATTATTGTTGAAAATCAAATTTAAGGATCATAAGAATCCTGTTTAGGCCGGTTGGATCAGTTTAGTTTGAAAGTGCTCATTTCTATGATGTATAAGTTGGGGAAAGAGTTTGACTCAATCCTATTTGATGTTGTTTAATGTGTTTTGAGGATTCAACAAGTGATTTATTGCCTTGTTCTTAGTTTGGAAGATTTGAACCAAGTTTTTTTGTGAAGGAGAGTTGCCTCAAAAGAGAAGTTTGTCAGTTTTTGTGATTTGAGTTGTTGCCAAAAGCATGGATAGTTTACTTGGTTCACCCCTACATTGTCATCAGTATGGTATCAGAGCTCAAAAAGGTTTGGCCAGAGAGGGAGTTTGTGTTTGTGGTTGTGCTAGTGGTTGTGTATTGTATTGTGCAGGTTGAAGAGGGACCTGATTTCCTAGGTGAGGTAAAGTGAAGTGGAAGCAAGGAGAGACTTGCTTGTGAAGATGGATATTTTGAGAAGGCATTTGGAGGTAGTAGAGTTGTAGAAGAAAGAAGAAAAAGAGAGGAAGAGGAAAGAGATGAGGCAAATAAAGAAATAAGTTGCAAAATTGAAGCAAGCAATTGAAAGAATAGAGTTGGAATTCCCAAGGGAGATGGAAAAGTTGCATAGAAAAGCATTCGGTTGGAATTTGATAGTAAAAAGGTAAATGGTATGGCCCATCAAAAAGATAGAAAAATGAAGAAAAAGAAAAATGAAGATAAAAGAGGAAGAAGAGGAATTTCAGGATGCTAAAGAAGAATTCAAGGATGAAGACAAATGTATTGCAACCATTCCCAAGTATGAAGATGAAGGTGAAACAGTGATAAAGGACCTGATTTCAGAGGAAGGATATATTGAGTTGGTGTCAAGATTGGATGAAGAGAAGATCTTGGATGAATTGTTCTTGGAGATTTACAAAGAGTTGAAGAAAGATGGAGGTATTGTGGTAGAAACAATGTATTATTTCTTTGTTGTGCTAATATTTTGAATAGGAAACCATTTGAAGATCAAGATGAAGTAGATTGAAGAGGGACACAAGCAGATTGAGACATGTGAGAGCATGAAGAAGCAGATTCCAGATGGCAAGACAAGATGGAAACAAGTTGTCATAGACCAACTCAAACCAGAGGTAAAAATGAAATTTTTAGTAGGGCATAAAAGACTATAAGGAGGAGTATTTAATGATCCAAGAGGACTTGGAATTATTTTTGGCCAGAGAGAATGGTGCTGGTGCACCATAGCAATAACATGCCTCCATGAGGAAATCTTAGGATTTTGACTTGGTATTGCTTATTTCATATTGTAGTAAGGTCTAGTTGATCATTTTGAGTGTGTTTTAGGTCCTAGAAAGTTGTTAGGAGTTCAATTTTAAGATATTGCAAAAATTGTAAAAATTGTCAAATGATGTAATTGCAAAAATGCAGAAAAAAAGATGCAAAAGTGGAAGGCCAAGAGTCTTGGGTAGTTTGAATTAGTTTATCTTGGTTTGGGAATTTGAAAAACCTTTATAAAGGAATTTTGAAGCCTCAAAATTTTTGAGGAAGGTTGGGGATGATGTATGAAGAATAATTTCAATGAATAAATGTTGTTATTTTGTTAATTTCATGCAAATTTTTAATTTTAGGCCACTATACAACCATGTTTTGTGAATAAATCCTCTCCTCCTCCATTGTGTGTTATATCCCTATGAATATACATTTTTTTCATTTTGTTTCATCAATATTCATTCAAGTTTGAAGAAGTTATGAGTAAATTATTCTAGGTGGGTAAAACCCTAAACTAGGGTAAGCAGTGTGTATTAAAAATTATGTTTCTCAGAATTTCACCATTAAAATCTCTTGAAAATTGATGTGTACAGGGTTATGATTTTACTTTATCATATTTTCAAGGTTATAGAGTTTGTAGTTGAATTTTTGGAAAGACAAAACAAAGCCCTAGGTCTGTAAATGATGTAAATGACTGGTAAAACCAGTGATAGTGAGGTTTTTAAGTGATTTGATGATATTATGAGAGTAATTCATTATTTTTTTGGTTATAAAATATTGCTAAGATGTATTTGAGTTTATTTTACAAAAAGGATTTGGTGGAATGACTAGAATTCTAGTCCATTTAGTTGACTACCCTATATTGGTAGAGTTGTCACAGTCCTAAATAGGACAATAATTGTTCAGTTAGTTATCATCCATGTTGAAAGGCCAAGAAATAATTTGAAGGGTGTTCAAATTGTGGAGTTTTGTATGTCTTTGAATCTAGTTGAGAAACATTGAGAATCCATTATTGTTGCAAATCAAATTTGAGGATCATAAGAAGCCTATTTAGGCTAGTTGGAACAGTCTAGTTTGAAAGTGCTCATGTCTATGATGTATAAGTTAGGGAACAAGTTTGAGTTATTCCTTTTTTATTTTTTTTAATGTTTTTTGAAGATTCAACAAGTGATTTATTTCCTTGTTCTCGGTTTGGAAAATTTGAACCAAGTTGTTTTTTGAAGGAGAGTTGCCTCAAAAGAGAAGTTTGTTAGTTTTGTGATCTAAGTTGTTTCCAAAAGCATGGGTCATTGAGTTGTTTCACCCCTCCATTAGCATCATTTTGGTAGGAAGAAATAATATAATCTAGGTGAATCATCATATTTTAATTTTCAGCATTCTTTCTCTCTCCCCTTTTCTCTCTATAGTTTGGTAGAATAGGATTAGTGATAGGATTTCATATGTTGGATTGGACCAACACAATTACACTTAATTTAGAAGAGGAAAACCTTCTTTGGAGATATAACCTCATTTTCAAGGTCCCACACATTGAGGCCAATTCCTTTATTTTATTTGAATACTAATCCTATGTTTAGTAGGGTGCAATTTCATTTGACAATAGTGTTTGGCATGCCCAATGGGACCTTCTAATGGAATTTAATTCATCCTATTGATAAAGTGGTGCTACTCCAAATATTTTGAGACTTGAAGAAGCATTCAATAAGGTACTTAGTGACTCTACAATTAAAGTTAGTCTCTAAATAAACTCACTAATCCTAGTTCTAGATTAGACCTACAAATTCATGCCCAAAATTCAAACAGTGCTAGAGGAAATTTTTAAAACACTAAACTATCAGTTCCTACTTCTAGAAGAGTAAATAGACATTCTTTATCACCAATAAGGATAATTAAGTGTTCCATATCTCAATCTCCTATGCCTAAGTCCACACCTCCATTCAATAGATTGCTTCAGCTTAGGAATCTTACCACCTAGATAAACAAACTATTACTCCATATGGTTGTCCCTAGAAATTATGTATTTTTCACCTTTAATGGTGGTATCCCTCTTGTGTTAACCCAAATGGATGACATATTAGTGAATTCTTTGAAATTTATTTCTTTTTTACTAGTGAGACAACCACTACACCATTACAACATATTGCAGATGTGGCCAATATATGTTATGTACAAAATATCACATAATATAATGTGCGTGTTAGAGTCCTAACCACATATTTTAAGGAAAATAATTACAATGGTAAAGATATTTTTAACCTCAATCCATTCACAAATGGGATGTGTTAGGTGAAATATGTGAGTAATTTGAGGATAAGACTGATCACTTCAAGTCTTTCATGGAGAAGTTGCCAACAATTAAGAGGGCACCACATAAATTCATGAGAGATTTTAACTTCATATTTCATAAGTGTTTGGATAGAATCCTTGCCTTGGTGAAGCCTTCACCTAATCATGATTTCCTATACTATTTAAGGGCTATTAACAATTATGTGATTGTTATTATACAATCTAGGGGTGGGGTGAGTCTACCAAACTGTATAGGAGAAAATTTGCACCTCTTATGCAAATTCCCCTTTTACCCTTTCTCACTTTAGAAAACCAAATTTGAAAGCTAAATTTTGCATAAGACTATTGCCTTCATTCCACTTGGTGTTTTTTTCCTATATTGATAGAGGAATAACAGTCGAGGATGCCCGTGTGACGTGTAGACATCTGCATGGAACACTTACATCCTTGGAAGAGGCCTACATTTGGAGCCTACAGAGGTGTTACACTTCCCATTGGAGGTCAATTTGTAATTCCCTCTTTGACTAATCGACCCAAATATGGCTATTTTCTTCATTCTCTCCTTCAAATTAACTATTCATTCTTTCATCTCACCTTGGAAGCATTCAGTTCATCTCTCCAATCCATTCTCCAAAAATTCAATTTAGCTCTCTACACACTTTTTCAAGCATTCTCTTAGCATCCATCACTCTCTAGCAACACTTTGCACTCCATAACAACAATAACACTCCATAAAATTTGTAGAGAAAGTGTGGAACCAACACCATTGTAGCAGGGGCTTGAGTCCTCTCATTTTCTCCTCCATTAACTAGTGAGCTCTTGGTGGAGGTGGTAATCTATCTACTCCTCTCTTCTATAATTTGGTTGAGTAGCACATTACTGTTTGGTAGTGCTTTTGTGTTTTTTACTTCATTTCATTCTTTATCAAATATTTCTCCATTGTTGCAAACTTGGCTATCTATGGAGGTCGAAACACCAAAATGGGAGTCTGACTAAGGCAGGCCCCTATACAGCCACCCAAAAAATTTCCTATTTATTGTGTGTAGGTGGATGTGCTACTTGGAGCTAACTGGCGAACGATTACCTTTGTGAGATTATTCTTGCCACCATAACTCTTATATATTTACTTTATCATATTTGTGCATATCTTTCCTACATCATAGCTTTGTTTTGGCCCTTAGGAGGTAATTAGCTAGGTTGTTAGTCCATTTTATAGTGTTTAACCTTGTATTTTTAGTCCTTTGGTCACACAGACACCAACACACCTATGAGATGCCAGCACGTTGCGCTGTCGTCTCAGAACCACACTTTCATCGTTAGGCAGAGAGCTTCCTAAGGCATAGTGGTGAACCCAAAAATAGCTCGCCTAGCCCCATTCCAAGTTTTAGGTTTGTAGGGTGATTGAAGGGCCTTATAGTGCTCATCATTCTCATCATTCATCTCCTAACACCCCTTTAAGCTGAGGTAAGTTAGGGAAGCCTTATACTCTTGGCTCTCCATGACTTGGGGCCTTGAACGTGGTTGGTCTCCCTCTCTTACATTTGTGGTGAACCCAATGTGAATCATTTTGGTTTCATTTTGTGATACTAAAAGTTCCTTTCATTGTATCATAGGAGTGTTGTAGATGTGATTGTTGTGAGGCTTTCTCCTTACAAGCCAACCTGCGACCCCTAGTAGGCATAGTTGGAAGGTTCCAAAGGTGTTACATAATGAAACCTTAATTGGGTCACCATTTTATCCTTTAACCTTTAGGGACTCTGTGAAAGTATTTTTTAGTGTGTGCAATAGCCTCTTTCATGAATCAACCTATCCCCTCTACGTAGCCTATGGATAGTGGTACTTGTATAGCCTTCACTTCACAGGACTTGCTAATGGGTTTTAATAGGGAACCATATCCTATCTACATCCTTTCATGAATCAATGGAAACATCGTAGAAGGTTTTCTCATTGATCCAATGTCTCAAGTAAACTTCATAACTGAGGAGATCATGCTAATCAAATTCTTGCATAAAGATTGGTACGATGCACCTATAAGCACCATCTTCACACATGACAAACTTCTCGTGCCCCCTTTGGGTAGTATTGTCCTATCTATCTTGGTTGGGCCTAAATCTATGAAGATTTTTTTTTACATAATCCCTAGGTCTAAACTCTTTAGAGTGAAGCTGGGTATCCCTTGGTTAGTAGCTATGAATGTCATACCCTTGTTTGTGCATAAATGTTTAAAATTTATCCACGGGGGTTTTGTGCACATGATTCATGACACCAATTATAAACCACCGGTTGCTCATAATAGCTACTCCTTGGATTACTCCTAGCCTATGCCCATTGGTCCTCTCCCACCTAGGATGGACCTCCTGCACTGAACATATCAAAATTATAAGAAAGGGTACCTAAGGCCAAAAGTGAGATACCCTCCATTCTCTTATGCTATTTCACATAGGGCCTAACTAAAAGCTAATAGTGACGTTGCCAAGGCACATTGGAGGGAAGAATAGAAGTGATCCTGCAATCCTCCTTCCTCTTTTGTTGCTCAACCTAACACTTCCTCTTGCCTCACTGAGGTGCCATCAAATTTTGTTATGCATTTGTAGGAAAATCCTATGGTTCCTGCTTGGTGAAAACCCAAGCGTCCCACATTTGAGCTTCATGTTTTACCTACAGAGCTTAGGCCTGTTTGGTATAACAGGAAGAAAGGTCCCTATGGAGATTCCTCTTTGTCTCGACCTTTGTGGCCTCCTACTACTCCTACTCCCAAAGCAGTAAATGAGAAGAGGCCCACTGCTGAGGTACTTGAGCTGACTCCCTCTATTGCTGCTCAACCAGCTCCTCCTACTCCCATTCAAAATTCTAATCCTTTGTCAAAAATAGTTGTAGTGGACACTTCCATGGCTGATCAAGAGCCTTTCATTACCTCACAAGCTCTGGCCTTTGGTTCAAAGAGTCATAGAAACCACCTTGTATGTGAGTGCAAGCATTGGCGAAAGGCTCTCATGGCTGAGCAGGCCACCTTATAGAGGAAAGAAGAGGAAATGAACACCCCCGTATTAGATGCCCCTACTACATCCTCCTCTCTCCTCCCATCTACTTCCATTCAAACTAGATTTGTATCACTTCTGGCTTCCACTCTAAGTGAAAATGTGCTTGACTCTAAAAAGGTGTAGGTGTTCATCACTCCTTCGATGGAGATTCCTTTTTTGATGACCATTCTAGAAGTCCCACTTTTCACAAAACCCATAGATATGATGAACACTTTGATCATATCTAATGTAGTTCTTTCCTCCTTTTCCTTTGCACTTCTTGCCTCATCTATGGGAAGTTTTCCTCCTTTAATGAAGCAGAAGGTAGAGATTATTCCTTCCAGCAATGAAGGACATAAGAGGATCATACATTCTCTGAAAGGTGGTCCTGCATTGACTTGTTTTGTCCTAGTGACAGAACTAGTCCTGACTTCTCTTGAGTTTGTCACCACTCCTAAATCACTCATTGAGCCTAGCAGTGAACCTTCTAATCATTAAGAAGAGTCATATAATCACTAAATTTCCATACTGTCTCCAACTTTGCTTTATCTTGTTATTCAAATCAGATGTCCATTTTGATTTGTTAGAGCACATTTTCCATTTTTGTGTGATTTAATTGACTAGTTCCTCTAAAGGATTAAAATTTCCTATCAATTAATAGTAGTAATCTGATACAAACCACTTGGATCGATAAGAAGAGTCCAATAATTACATACCTGCACATTTACATAAGGTGTAAACAATCACAAGTGTTAAAGAATATGAACTGTATCCATTAAGTAGGTCATACATCATTCACTTCTTGACTCCATTATCCCAATAGTAGTAGGCACTAGTCTTACCCATCTTATTTTAAAATTCCAAAAAAATATTATTTGTATATATTCGTGCATTTAAATTTCATAATTAGGAGTAGGAGTAGTAAACAAGCCTTTATCTATTCCACACTTCATGCCATTGTGGGTAGACACTCAAAACTTAATAAAGTCACACATTTTGTTCAAATTTACTTCAATCATTAAGGTCCACCTTCTTAGGTTTAGTAGAGCCTAAAGTGCAAGAGTCATCAACCTTATAGGTTAAGTATGTTCGTTAGTTCAAAAATGTTGTAAGTCTGATCATAGACCCTAGCATCCTCTTAGGATTTACAACCTACATTTTTGAGACCTAATAGATTGGAAATTGTACTAGGGAACACTTAGAGAAACTGTTTTAGCTTATCCAAATTTAAATTCAATATAGGCCTCTCATCATAGAGTCATAGACATCCATGATTTATGCAAACACTCAAACACTTGATTGAGTAAAAGACACTGGTGGGATAAAACAAAGTTCATCTAAATATTAACTTTCTTGCTTATGAAAAAGTAGGTGGAAACTCTTTCAAACTTTTATGACCAGTAAGTTAAATATGAGATCAAAAAGACTAGATCATAGGCATTAGAGAATTACTGTCACCCAAAATGGATTGTAGAATATCATTGCACAAAGGAATTTCAAAGAAGAACAAAGATAGGTGGATATATAAAAATGGGTCTACTCCTCCAAAGGTTGTGACCAATAAAGGTGGAACACCATCAACTCAGCTGAATGTAAACAATTAACAAGACACAATTGGGCATCCTCTCCTCACACATAATAGTTTTAGTTCCTTGTAGGGGCCATAATTTTAGAAGGATAGGAGGCATCTACTGAAGGATCATAGTCTTCCTCACCTTGAGGTGGATCCTCAACGGATGAGTGAATTCCACACAAAATTTGAAGCTAAAAGAGTACAAAGATAGAATGAATATGACTATGATATGGAACTACAATATGGTGAAGAAACCCAACATAGAGTAGTAGAACAAATAGCATCCACTAAAACTCATGATGAAAAATTTCCACAACTGGAATAACCACCCAAGAATTGGAACAACATGTGGAAAGGAAAAGGGAAGAACTTAGGAGGTAGTAGTTAATAATAGAGAGTGAAGAATTGACCCAACAACTACTTCAAAAAAATATTTAGTCATCGAAAGGACCAAAGTATATACCTCCACATAAGCAAGGAGGGAACATCTATACACATGGATAAAATCAAAATATAGGTGTTCCAAGTAGTTCAAAAATACCTTTCAATACAACTGGGAATCCAAGCCAACCAATTATGTGCAGTAAAATGTACCACCACAAACCTCACACCCACAAAGTACTAACACCATCTCATAGTCTTATCCACCTCCTGGCCAACAGTATGTCCCACCTCACCAACATTGCATACCTCATCCAAATTTCCATAGAAATATGTGCACTAACAAAAACATCCAATAGAATATCCAGCATCCTCAGTATGGGTTTCAATACTACCCCAACCAACCCAACTAAAATCCATATTCACAAGGACTCCCTAATGTAAATGTGTATAGACAAATGGACTTATCTAGACATCCACCATGCCTAGAACCAATTGGTAGTGATCTAAGGAATATAGTCCCTAAGTTGTTTGGGAAAAATGCAATGAAAAAAAAGGAACACATAAGAAATTTGAATGCATTCACACAAGATCTTGGTATAGAATATGAACAAGTTCTCATGAGGCTATTTATGATGTTATTGATTGAAGAATCCAAAGATTGGCTTAACACCCTACCTAATGCCTCAATTACCTCCTCAACAAATTTTAAGAATCAATTTATAAAACAGTATGGAAATCACCTTGCCCTAGAGTTTTCCCTACATGAGTTAATGAGTATCCAAAAGTATCAAAATGAATATTTTTTTGATTTCAATAAAATATTTTCTAAAATAAATTAATAAATACCACATGGGTCCAAACTAATTGACTCTACTACTCTATCCATTTATTTAAAAGATTTTGACCTAAAAACTAGATATGAGCTCAAAAACAAATTCCCTCATACCCTAGCAGATGCCAATAAAGCTGCTATAAATATTGAGAATAATAGAAAAGATGCAGGCATGACTAGTAAAAGAGATAACATTAGAATCCCACAAAATCCCAACAACTACAAAAATAGGTAAGAAAAACAATATAAGAATGAAAGACCAATATAAAATGACATTCCATACAACACCGATTGGAAAGATGGGAGGCTAGTTGATAATAATCATAAAAAGAACTAGAAAGATACCAAAGATCCTTTGAAAAAACATGGAGCACACATGGTGGAAAATAAACCATAGTGGCTCAAACCTTAAAAGAAAGTGAATGGTCCCAAAAAAAAAAAAGAGATGATCACATGATAAACATGTTGGGATGGAGCCCTCATCAAGCTAATTATGGATACTCATCTTCTAAGGAAGGGTATGAGTATGATGTCAACAATTAGAGGTACAATGTCAATCTGGGACAAGAAGTGTTCTCTTATCTACATAGTATAAAGAAGTGACTACCTATGGATATCATACAACACCAAAGTTCCATTTGAAGACACTAACAGAGGAAGAAAAAAGGGCTATTAGAGAAAAAGTTGTGGTAGTAGCTAAATGAAATGGTTACAATTTGATAAGTAGACCCATAGATGAAGGGAAAAGGACACCTAGAAGCATGTTTATAAAAAAATAAAAATACAAAGAGAATGCCTCAAACAAACACAAGAAGGATGAGGTAGGAAAACCTCAAATAAATATGCAAGAAGATCCAAAAAATGTTGAATAAGAAAACATTTGAGATAATCCAAAAAATCATGCTGAAGGAAAAAGGACTTCTAGATAGAAAAGGTAGAGCAAGGGATCACTACCCCCTCATTTTATATTTCCCAAGCATTAACCCAAATCAAGATGACACTGCCATTAATGGTTATGATGAAGATAGATGAATATAGGGATACTACCCTCAAGTTAATTTCCAACACATCCCACAAACAACATAATCAAAACAAGGAAAAAAGAAATAAGGTTAACACTATGGAACAAGAAACCACAAAAACACTAGAGTTCTATTTGGGTGAAACTCTCACAAAGAATCCCTCTCAAGTGGATCCATTATACACCACCCTATTAATCAATAAGTTGGTAAAAAGCTACATGATTAACTCAGGGGCAACGATCAATATCATGACTATTAGAATTGTGAAACCAACACAAAACCATGAGCCACAAGATCAAACACAAACAAATACACCCTCCACACAAGAGATCTGCAAAAAAATGTATGCAATTAACTTCAACAAGAAAACGCTACAATAGAGAGAAAAATTTCAAGAAGATATGAAAGCTACATATATTCTCCCATTAAATAATTACAATGAGATCAATCCTTATAAAAAGAGATCAAGAAACCCTAAAGAAAAGCCTAAAGGGAAACCCTAGTGTGAATACTTAATAATTAATAATTAATTAATTATTAATGTGCCTAAGTTTAGCTTAAGTAACTAAAGTGATAAGTGACTTAATTAATTAACCAATATGATTAAATTAATTAAGTAAAGCAACTTATTACTCTAACACCCCCCCTTAAGATGAACTTAGGAAGTAGCTAAAAACACTAAGGAAAAGATGCATGAAAGCAAAGATGGGTCCTGAAAAACAAGGCCAAGTAAGGAACCCATGTACAAACAAAAGATCTCTATAAAGCAGAGAAATAGAGAAAACCTCGTGGGAAAAAACTCTACTCCAAGAAGAGATCAAAGGCGATTGAAGGACTAAAAAGCCTCCAAATCAAGGAAATTTCCTAAAAAAGAACATGTAGAACATCATAGAAGCATGAAGAAGCTGCAAACTCTATCAAAAGATGAATGCTACGGTGCCAAAGAACTTTCTCTGAAGATAGGATGATCAGGATCAAGAAGACAACAATCTGCATGAGTGCCCCCAATGACACTACTCGAATTTGATGGCAAACAAAGGTAAAACATCTAGAATGAAGATACAAATGGCATAAGTACCAATAGTCTGCAAAACACTGATCAACTAAAGATGAAAGATTCCTTCCAACGCGAAACAAAGGAAGCATTAGCACGAACAATATAACACCCCCCCATAATGCTAAAAAGGGAGAGGCATGATAGGTACACTGAAACTAAATGCTAGAAAGTAGTGCATGAAAGTACAAACATGAAAGTACAAGCTGATAGAAAGGATGTGAAACCAAAAGTCACATACGCATGAGAAAGGTATGAAGGAAAACAAGGGAAAACATCAACCCCCATGGCACTTTATGTCATAGTGTAAGTACAATAAGGCACAAAGTGATGTGCAAGAAACCCAATACTACAGATACGATGCTGAGGCACTTTATATCAGTGCGTTTACAAAAGAGAAATACATGCAATGTTAGGCCATAATGTCTACAATGTCCAAATAGGACAACATGCTGAAAAAAAAAATCTCTTACAAAAAATGAGGAAATTGGTAGCACCATGATAAAGTACAAGAAAAAAAATGCACTTTCAAAAAAACGGTACCCAAAAATGTGTCTGGATGTAGAAGATATGGCAGTCAAAGTATCCAAAACGAGAAGTAAACAGAAATAGCACTAATAATATAGAATTTTTGAAAATACCCACACCATTGCGAAGAGCACAAAATTCCACCCCATTTTGAAAAAAATTGCACGCAAAAAGACCACCGTATGGCTAAGATATGGCCTCTGGAAGTTGAGGTGCAAAACTGAAAAGCCCGACGGAAAGGGGCTAAGAAGAGCAAAAAGTGATCTCCGCTAAATTTAGCAAAACTACCTCCAAATGTGAAGGCCCATCAGATTTAGTGTGTAGGAAAAAAAATCCTCCAATTACAGTGCATTATTTTGCATAAAAAAGCAAAATACATTACAAAAAATTGTTTTTTTAATAAAAAACAATAAAAAAAATTACAAAGAGTTTCTTATGAGAAAAAAAACCTCTTAAAAAAACTTTGAGAGTTAAAAAAAATTTATAAATAAAAAAATTGAAATGAGGGAGGGGGTGGAGCCCACCCACCCTATGTGGGTCCCAAGGCTACCTCTGCCATGGCAACGGCGGTACCTTGTACCACACGCAGGGGGGCACGTACCACCGTACCTCCCCCACAAAACTTTTCTTAATAAAACTTTTTATGTAAAAAACATGGTGCCTTGTCAAAAAAAGGCTTTCAAAAAAATTAAATGATTTTTTTTTCAAAAAATTTTGTACATGAAATAAAATAATTTATTTGATGATTTTTTTTTTGAATACCTCGATCCGCGTGTAGATGGCATATATGGTCGTACGGGTAAAAAACAATTGCTTCAGAAATCAACTAGACCAAATATAGGCAAGTTTACAGTTGATCTTTAGGTTTTTGGCCGCTCTGGACGCAATGGTGAAGTCCGTTTGGGCTGAAAATGCTCCAAAAAATTGAGCACCCCCTAGATCTAGCAAAAAAATCTTTTCTTCAAACCCTTACAGATCTGACATACGAAAGCCAAATTTGACAAAACAAAGGTCGATCTTGACTATTCTGATAGCTCTGGATTCACACCAAAAATGCTTCTAAGAACTTCCTCCTCCAAAATTTGCAAAGAAAGCAAAGGGGATTCAGATCTGAAGTCTAAAACCCTTGTTGAATAAGAAAACCTCATAAATCAAGAAGGGGTTCGCTGAATCCATGCTCTGATACCATGTTAGAATTGTGAAACAAGCACAAAACCACGAGCCACGGGATCAAACACAAACAAATACACCTTCCACGCATGAGATTTGCAAACAAATGTATGCAATTAACTTCAACAAGAAAAAGCTACAGAAGAGAGAAAAATTTCAAGAAGATATGGAAGCTATAGATATTCTCCCGTTAATAATTACAATGAGATCAATCCTTATAAAAGGAGATCAAGAAACCCTAAAGAAAAGCCTAAAGGGAAACCCTAATGCGCACACTTAATAATTAATAAATAATTAATTATTACTGTTCCTAAGTTTATCTTAAGTAACTAAAGTGATAAGTGACTTAATTAATCAACCAATATGATTAAATTAATTAAGTAAAACAACTTATTACTCTAACAATGACTATGGGGGTATGTTCAGGATCATGAAGGGCCAAAAAGTGGCAATATGATGGGTATGTGGCTGACAACTATTTTGTTACCCAAAATTGATGAAATGGAATGGGTTTTTTAAGGAGATTCTCAACTTTCCACCGATATAAATTATTCTTTACTTTGAATTTAATAAGTAATTATTATATATTCTCTATTCAAATTATGACTAAAGTCCTGATTGATAGGTGAATTGAAAAAATCTTTAGCTTTCAAATGGTATCACATTTTTTGAATATAAAACATGCGTCACATTCTATGCTTCACATACTATAGGATTAAAAAAAAGAAAAATTGAATTTCATGAAGTTTTAACCAAGTTAAGGTGGTCAGGGATACAAGTTTTTTGAAAAGTTGTAATAAAAAAATAATAATTAATTATTTACTTGGAAAAAAATTACAAAAAAATATGCATCACATCGGGGCATGAGTCCTCTACTTATATCTAAAATCTTATAAAAACTATTATCATTTTATTGTGGTTAGGATGGTCAGATAGACATCTACTTCTTATTTTTTCCCTAAAATTTAAGTACCACTGCATTGAAATTTCAAAATTTCACCAAATAGTTTTTTTTGTTTTTTTAAACAAACCTAGTAGTTTAGAAACTACATTCAATTTTCTAGAGATTCTATTCTTACATATTTTTGAAATAATATAGATAACTTATTCAAATTTTTACATCAAGTTACCTAAATCTAATTTTTCTGTATTTTTTGCCATTTAAGGGCCTGTTTTTTCCATGATGATCCTACACATACCCATGGTTGTCATGAAAGAGGTAGGATTGTGGGTGAACACTACCTATGGAAAATGATACACCATGGATAATAGATCATTCCCAGTGGTTGGAGTGATATGGGACATGGAATTTAAACTACCATCATACCTTGAGGCAACATATATGACAAACATCATTGTGGTGGATACTCCTTATTATGGAATGTTGCTATCCAAACAATGGATTACAATAGTAGGTGGAAATGTCTAGTTAGAATTTATCATATGCAGCCATACTAGTAAATGAGAGAGAAGTTAAGCTTTATAAAGAACCCAGATCAGAACATGCCATAGAACATTTTGATCCTAACCAAATGAACACCCTGACCATTCACGACCCCACCAATCCCTTTGTGGACTCCAACCCCTCTATTCCCCCAGATGAAACCCATCCTATCATTTTTTGTAGCACCTAAGCTTGGAGTAAAGCCCCTATTAATGAAAAACCCCTCTTAACCCTATAAAATTCACTCCTTTGTCAAAACCAATTCCTATTTCCATTTATGGATCGAAGGAGTCTGAAAAATTGAACAACAATGGGTCATAGAATCCCACCTTGACTAATGATCCTATACACTCTTTTGCTCATGTGAATGTCTCTATTGTTGCCAACACCCCTAATATTTCTAACCATAACCTTAAAAATTATCCTAATTTATGTGTCAATATAGGGGAAATCAGAGCTAAACCTAGATCAGTTTGTGCCTTTGGTGACCCCCTTTATAAAAAATCAATGAAACCTTGAACATAATTAATGTCCAAAAAGATATTATGAAGTTTATCTTGGGTGAACTGGTAATGACTAAAGAAAGAATCCAAATTATGGAGGGAAAGGTTCTAGAGTACTAGGCCTTATGGTTGGGGGAGGTGGAGAATAAGGGGAATTGAGACATGATTTTCTCTTTGGACAAGTATTTCGATAGGTGGATGATTTAGGAGGAGATGGGATATTTGCATGCCATTGTTTTTACTAAGGAAGATAAAATAATTTATGAACTGAGATTGATGCTATCCATGAGAACTAGGAGAAAACCATGCAATGCCTCAAAGTCATCACCAATTATAGTAAAGAAACCATTAAAAACACCACCCTCACCCAGGTTCAAGTTTTCTAGGATTAATTAAGGAAGTCTCAGGGGAAATAGGTTTTGAATGAGGGACTAGAGGATGGTCATATGCTAAAGAAGAAAGGTAAATGTTGGATACCTCAACTCATGATGTCATGGTGAATACTTAGGCCATTCAGTAAGGGCCTATAACTTTTGAAAAGAAGCTACAATTTTTTTCTCAAGAATGGTATGTGATCACTAGTCTCCAATTTTTGGGAGACTTATGTGTGTCATGTGGTCCTATTTTGGTCTCAGTTCTATGTGCTTTCTTTTTTATTTTTAATGGTTGAACTATTTAAGTTTAAGTTTATGGTATAGTTTCTTTGTTTCTCACTTCTCATGAGTTCCTTATTTTCCTCTATGGCTATTTTGTAATAGGTATTGGCCATTCCAATTTTAATATAGTCAAAAAAAAATCTCTTATATTAAAGTGATAATGCAAGAGAAAAGGAAATTGGAACTTGATATAACCTTCAACCATATGAAATCAAGGAAAATGGGAGAAGCAAGAAGATCACAAGCTATCAAAGGTTGGAGTTGTTGCCACAATGAAGAGAGTGAGCCAACCAAAGTATAGTGTAAAAAAAAGTAACCCTCTTTCACACTTAATTTGGAAATAATTAACTAGAATTGACCAAATAATTCCTTGGATCCTTTTTAATGAAATGTACTTAAATTTTACCTTATTTATGGTGTTGTAAAGTGTTGTATTATACTTTCAAAATTATCAAGGAATTCATTAATTAAATATGGTTAATTGAGCTTAACTAGCTACCTTACTTCAAATTTAAGCATTATTAATGACACATTCCAAAGGATCAATCCTAAGACCCAATAATCAATTTGCATAACATTTAATTTGGCAACATCAAGGTCCTAGAAAATGGTGCTAGGACCCATTCACCTTTAGTGTTGAATGGGTCCTCTCCACATAGGACCCCTCTTTCTATATATTTTTTAGGTGGTTTTTTTATGTTCTTTCAACCCCTCGAAGCAAGGTCCTAGAAACTATAAACAAAGATTTTGGCACCCAATGGATTTCTTGCACTTCTAGGGTTTTTCACCCAAAATGACAAAGATGGGCCAAAATGGGCAACATATACACTCAAAATAAATGCAAGGATAGATGGAATATGCATATATGTAATGAATAAATGCAATAAATTGATAAAAGGAATGATTTATTAATGAAAAATCTAAGAAATGTAAGTTGTTTGAAAACACAGTGATGTATGCAAAATGACCTAAGAATGCAAAAAAATAATAACAGAATTAAACAAGATTGGAGAGGTGCACCTAGAAATTGAAATTTGATGTAGAGAGGTTATGGAATCCTACAAATTCTGCTATTGAAGTCAATTGGGACACTTACGCCAAGCTGGGTGACTTATTCATGTTTCAGGGAGATTCTGTCGGAACAAGTTTCTGCCAAATGGGTACTCAGAAATGTAAAAATCACTTTTCAGGCTTGGCAGTGGAACTAATTCACCATAGATGGCAACTTAGTCCATGTAGGAATCTTAGGAATTCAAGACAAGAATTTGTAGCTTTTGGTCTACATTTCCCTTCCTAACAAGTGTCTAATTTATATTCTACAAAAAATGGGCTGAAGGAGGTCTCCAAGCTTCAATTAGGGATTTCTTGACTTGAATGAATTTGATTAGTTGACAACACCTTTTTAACACTTTCCTCTTTGATAAATTTTTATACAATACCCACAAACACACATGCAAAGAGGGGGGAAATGGTTAAGGGTTAGAGAATAGGGGATTTCCCTGGTCAAACCTTATTTTGGTAATCAAACCCTAGAAAATGAAATGAAATAAAGAGAGAATGATGAATTAATATCATGCATTTTCACAAAATCACCAAACCTTGATGTTGAAATCTGAAAATATGCAATAAGATGCTCTAATGGATCCTTTATTATGCCTAGAGTACTTGAGAATGATTAATTAAATGCACTAAATATATTAAGAAACTAGAAGATTGTAGGAGATGAAAAATGAGGGGAAAAACCTTTTATTTATACTTGATTTTACAATATTTCTCAAAAATAACACATTAGAGGCCGAACTCAAGGTTAATAGAAGAAAACCCCACCAGAATTTTAAAATTATTTTGATTTTGTTCCCATTGGGACTAAGTCACCTTAGGTGACGAATTAGTCCCACCAGGGAAATTTTATTGGGTGTCAGGAATTAAAGTGCATTTAATGTTGTTTAACAAGAATATTCTCCAAAATACACTTAAGTAGGGCTGAAAAGTGCATTAAGGGGTCATTTAAACATAAGAAAGGGTTGGATTCGTGATGAAAAGTCTAGAAAAGCATGAGATTTTGTTACAAATCTTTACAACACTTTAAAATAAGACTTGGTAAATGGTTAAAAGCGGTTATTTAAGTGAATTATAATGAAAGGGTCCTAGAAAATTATGAAAGTGGGTTACGACACTTCACAACACTTTTACAAGATATCCTACAATTCTTAATGATTCTCAAGGGTCTAAGACCTAATGTGAATATGTTGGCCACATTACAACATTAAATCTAAGCAAAATCAATCCAAACCACTAGGAGGGCCTGAACATGAGAAAAAGTAGAACGATTACTTTTTCCATTTCCATAGTTAACCCCCACTTTAGTGAGAGGATGAACCTACTTTAAAATCACACTAAATTAGTTGAACATGCAATCAAGAGGGGTTTCAATGAACTAATGCTTATCAAGATGAGACAACAATGATCAAGAGGGATGATCAATCCCCTAGGATGAAGATCCCATGAAAAACTAAACATTAGCACAAAGGAACACACATGAGAATGATGCAAATGAAGAGGGAAGAAGGAAAAGAGAGTCAGATCAAGTTTCAATTGTTTTTCCATCCCATTATGGATCAGATCTAGGTTGTTTGTCTAGAAAAATAAATGTATATTCACTTTGAGGCAATGGAACTCATGGTTGTCCACTAGGTGAGAAGGCCTAAAAGGTGAGAAACATACACTCATGGCTGGTATGCACTCACATACACGCAGGTGGCTATGGCAAAAATTCATGCCTTAGAATGGGCTTCTTGCTCAACCATACCAAATTTATACCCCCTGATAACTTTAATAAGGTGACACAAAAGGAAATGACATTTTGAGATTCACAAGACAAGAAAAGCTTTGTATGGTTGGAGCTCATGAACAAACATGATGGCACTACATGTATGCAAGTTGTGTCATGTAAGGTGGCCATATAACAAATGCAAAATAAAAAACAATGTTCAAAGGAGTCTTGTTTAGTTCATGCAAGGTATTGAGCTTAGGGAACATTTTATTTCATGTCTCCAAAAGAGGACCAATCAAAGAATAAAAATTCACAACTTAGGGGATGCAATGTGTCACATCAAGCCACTACGAGGAATGCAATATGCTAAGACAGATCATGCTCATGAAGGAAAACATACCCAATGTCATCCACAAAGTGACAAAACACATCATATGAAGTAAGAAGGCTACACTAAGAACCAAGTAAAAGGAAAAATGCAAAATGATCATGCCAATGTATGCCCCCACTTTAAAGGAATTGCTACACACTGTACTATGAGAAATTATTTTAAAGTAACAAATGAAAAATTCCAAAAAAGAGAGACATGAGGGCCAACTTGGAAAGCCCCTATGCCAGGTCATACATTTCTAAGTAAGGCTATGTCATGCGAAGGAAAGAAAGAGGAAAAGGAAGGGGTTGCCCCCAAAATGAAAACACCAAAAACATAAGGGATATATGGATTTTGGGTCAGTATGTTCTTTGCTGCAATATTGTATAAGGAGCTCAGAACTGTCATCATTCCTCAAATACATAGAACTAGGAGAATGACACAAAGAGAGTGAAAACAAAGAAATATTTGTTTGGGTCAACATAGAAGAGACATAAGATGTATTGACACTTTACATCATCCCCAAAAGCAAAACAAAAGAAAAAATAGAAAAAAAAGGTGAAATAAAAGGAAAAGATTTTGGGTAAACATGAGAGAGATATTGCAGTCTCAATTCCTTGCATCATCCCTAAAAGGAAATCATGAAAGATACATTATGGTCTCAATGCCTTGAATCATCCCTAAAAGGAAAACATGAAAGAGACATTGTGGTCTTCATGCCTTGCATCATCCCTAATAGGAAAAGGAAAAGAAAAGAAAAGAGGTGAAAGTGATCTATGACATATAGAAGAATGTCACAAAGAGAGAGAGAAAATCAAATGACACATCATGGGGGAACATGGTATGCACATGTAAACACACAAAAGAAAAGAAAAAATCAAATGCAAAAGGATAGTAAGGAAAATGCAAGTCAACCATCAAGCAAGTCATTTTCCTCCCAATCTCAATTGGTATAAGTGGAAGGTGAATAACACAGCTAAGGGGCAATGAAAAATGCATTACTAGGACAAGGCTAGCAACTTATTTCCCCCAATGAGTGCAAGAAAAGAATGAGCCAAGATAGGTGATGGGAGATGTCATATAATAGTGAGAATAGAATGTTCTATAACTATTACATGATGAAGGGTTTGGTAATGATTTATGGATTAATTGGATAGCAATTATTTCCATCAAAATGATACTTTCTTAGTATTGATTTCAATTGGCGACAGTCATCACTTCTATGTCTAAGAACATGATGATATGCAGAATGTGGAACATTAGAATCTTAGGATAGATCACCAACCTATTCATAAGTGGTAATAATATGAGTCCTTTGTTTAAAAGGATTTTCAATTTCCTTTCACATTTAGGTGGTGGGCGAAGAGGAAACTTTAGTTTTGGTAATTTGTAATGCCACTTGTGTTTGCTAGATTCACCCTTTTATCAAATAGAAGGAGAAGGAGGAGGACCTAAATGGACCCTATCATCCTTTTCATTGTTATCATGTAAGGATTGTTCACATGGATGGAAGGCATTCAGATCAGGTGGGGAATCAAAGATCAACCTGCCATCATCACATAGTTTCCAATATTCTATAGGAGGCTTTTTGTCATGAGGAGGATCTTGATATCCTAACCTTGTTGTGTTTTCATCCTTTTGATTTTGTTCTAACAGTTGATGAATGTTATGCTCAGTTGTTGTGTCACATCCTTATTTTCTTAAGATGGTAAAACCTTTTCCATAAGTTTCTTTAAGGTTGATTGGGGTATTTGTAACTTTGTTATCATAGAATAGTTGAGGGGTTGTATGTTTAGAAGAACTAGGTCCACTTGATGGAGGGAATTGGGGTCCATTTTTTTTAGGATGTATGTAACCAAACATATCAGGAGGTGATACTATAGGAAGTTCTTGTTGTTTCATGGATGGATAAAAGGATGCATTGGCTTCAAGATTGTCAAGACATTCATTCAAGAACTTATTCATGCTATCATCGTCTTCTCCAATTATTTCAACATCATGAGGACATTCATGAGGAGTTGAAGTAGGGTGAGGAAGCTCAAGGTCAATATGATCAGTTCCAAAGCCACAATTTGACATGTCAACTAAATATTTTAATGACATCTGAAACTTATTAAAATAAAGAGCCATGATGCAAATGTATGAAAGAAAACTAAATGAAAGAAATAGAATAAAACAACAAATTTGGAAACTGTGATAGAATGCAATAACAAAAATCTGAAATGCAGAAAATGCTCACAAAATGCAAAAAATTATAGTGCAAAATGTGCAAGAGGACTAAGTAACCTAGTATGGTGAATTAGTCCTAGTAGTGATTTTTTTGAGATTTTTTAGAATTTTTAAATGAATTTTGATGTTTTTTAGATTTTTAGATGCAACTATAGTATGAAAATGTAGAATTTTGTTGTTTTTGAATTAAATATAATGAAAAAAAGCAATCTATATGAGCTTTTCAATAATGCAATTTTTAAAACCCTAGGATGAATATTAAACAATGCAAAATCTAATGCAATGTCGATGCAAGTTAAACCTAGGATGCAAATGCACTTGAAATCGCAAATAAAATGTTCAAAAGTAAGGTTTAGTAAGATGTAAGTTACAAAGATTTTGGCTTCTTGTTGTGTAGTTTTTGCATACATGCCCCATTGAAAGTAGGGACCCTCTTTTTTTTCTTTCTTGTTTGCTTTTCATAGGGCCCTGATTTCCCCTTAAGAGAAGAGTCTCTTGGTCTTGGTATTTTCTTTCCCATGTGCTTAATGAAAAACTTGCATTTGAGATTTCATCTTGCAACTTCAAGTGATGGCCTAGCTCTTGGGAATCAATCTTTGATCAAAAACTTCAAAATCAGGAAAAAATGGCTGAGTTATGAGCATGTTCGGTAATTCTAAGGTACCTTAGATTATCCAAACCATAGTCCGGTTGGATAATCTAAGCTACCTCAAATTACCCGAACCATAGTCTGGTCGGATAATCTAAGCTACCTCGGATTACCCAAATCTGGCCTCCCCTCGTATTTTTGAGCCTTTTGGGATGTACGGTGTTAGCATTAATTGCATGTACTAGGGTGATTTAATGACTACTATGGGAATAAAATGTAGTTCCAAGGATCATTTGGTCATTTTTCAATTGGGTGAGATTCAAATTAGAAAGGATTTTCTCCATCTTGCACTTGGCCTTTGCTTCAACATTGGATTCGCATTCTACTCTCAATCATTCTAAGGTTTGGAGGTTATCATTTCAGCTTAGCCATTATTTTCTTCCTCGTGGTATGCTTTGAAAGGTATATTTTGGGTATTTGTCAATTTTTTTTTTCATTTTGGCCTTTAATGTTAATCTCTTGTATGGTGGGTCATCTACCAAGCTAAGGATTTTGATTTTGTATCATTTCTTATTCTGCCATTTAGGGATTTTCATTTTTTTTTAATGCTTCACTAAAGTTAAATGAGGGTTTGTTTCAAGCATTTAGATTTTATGAAATGAATGAAATGATCTCAGGATTCACTATACATGACCATTTAAAGTTTGAATCCTCTCCCTATTGTGTGTGGGAGAGTAAACCTTAGCTTTGGATATTTATGTGACTCATGAGAATGAGTGAGATCAACGGTTGTGAGGCCAATTGTTTGGTTTAAATTTACCAAGTGATGCAAATAATTTTATCTTGAGGAGGCTTGGTGTTTATCTTTTGTCAATCTTAGGAACTTAAAGTTTAACACTTAGCGAATTTTGTAGGCTCGAGCTCATTTCAAAAATTCTGAGGTAGCTCAGATTTTCCAAGCTCTAATCCACTCAAAGAATATAAGCATCCTCAGATTATCTAAGTCTCATAATAGACCCAATACCCAAGATCAAATGATAAATACTTAGTAAAATTTTGAGCCTAATGTTTCATCAGAAAATTTAGGCAGGCTCAGATTACCCGAACATTAGTTCATCCAGGTAATCCGAGGTCCCTAGGTATATCCAGGATTTTGAATCCAATATTCTGGTGCATAAAAATCAGTTGAGCTTTGAATAAAAAAGGTTCACCAAGTCCTTTGAAAGTTATCAATGATTGAATGTGATCCAATGCAATGATAAGCTTTATCTATTAAGGATTGCGAGGGATTTTCGGCCAAAATGTGAGTAATGGGTATATTTCAGTGAATCGGAGCTCACTCGAATTAGTTGAACCATAGTTTAGTCAAAAAATATGAGCCTGTTTGGATTATCCTAACTTTCTCGTTTGGTCTTAGATTTAAAGTATCATTTATAAGTAATTAACATATGATGATTTCTTAGCATTTCTTAAAGGATATCAAGCTATTTGGAGATGATTCACTCATATATTATTCTAGAATCTGATGAGGATGCTTAAATAGCATAACCATTAGAATTTGAATGGTTAATTAGCTTAAGTTAATGGAAATATTGGTTCTTCATAGAGTGGATATAATATTGTTTTCCATTTTGGTGATTACGGTCTTTTCTCTAATAGATGCAGGCTGAGGCAAGTCCTAGCAAAACCACCAAGACGAAAGCTTCTCTAGTGCAAGAGGAGGTGAGAAAAAGACAAGAAAGGATGAAGTATGACTTCAAGGGTATTTGGCCAGAGACAAATATTGCTTCTGCATGGTCAAAGATTATAGATGGGTATACATTGTAGGATCATGATGGGCCAAAAAGTGGTGATATGATGGTATGTGTAGGGTATGTGGCTGACAACTTTTTTTTAACCCAAAATTGATGAAACAAAAAGGATTTTTAAAGGATATTCTCATCTTTCCACCAATATAGATTATGCTTTACTTTGAATTTAATTAATAATTATTATTCATTTTCTATTTGAATCACGACTAAAGTTTTGATTGATAGGCTGATTGTAAAGCATCTATACCTTTCAAGCAATATCACATTCTATACTTCGCATACTATAGGATTAAAAAAAAAATTGAATTTCAAGAAGTTTTGACCAAGTTAAGGTGGTCAGACATACGAGTTTTTATATTTTTAAAAAAATGTAATGAAAAAATCATTATTAATTATTTACTTTGAAAAAAATTACAAAAAATATGCATCACATCCAGACATGATTCCTCTACTTATATATAAAATCTTATAAAAAAATATTGTCATTTTATTCTGGTTCGGGTGGTCAAAAAGACACCTACTTATTTTTTCCTTGAAATTTAAGTACTACTGCATTGAAATTTCAAATTTTCACCAAATAGATTTTCTTAGAAAAAAAAACCTAGTATTTTAGAAACTATATTTAGTTTTCTACAGATTCTATTCTTACATATTTTTGAAATAATATAGATAACTTATTCAAATTTTTATGGAAAGTTTCCTAAATCTGATTTTTCTAAACTTTTTTCCACTTAAGGGCCTATTTTTTCCATGATGATCTTGCACATACCTAGATACCAATATGGGCCATGTGGACTATGATGATTTTCAACAGAGGATGTTTGGGAAGACTCCAACTGAGCTAGCTCAAAATATCACTCACATTGGATTTGCTCAGGCAATGGGATTTCCTCCAACACAACTATATCTTGAGTTGGTCTTTGAGTGTACAAAGCATTATGACTCTAGAAAAAGGATCATAATTGGTCCACAAGGTAGAGTGATGGAAAACTTAACTAAGGAATCAATTACAAAGGTCTTCAACATTACCTCTCATTACAAACTCATAGAGGAAATCAATATTTGGGAAGCAATCAAGTTCTATGAAGAAGACCCAAACAGAGCTTTGGAAATCATGAATAATGCATGGATATTGAAACCCAAGCCACACTACTCAAAATTACCAAAGCAACTGCACAAGAGTGACTTTAAGAAAGAATATCATGATATCATAAATATTTTTGGAAGATTCATGGGAGTGGAGGCACACATATTATAAACTTGGATGTTCCATCCCATTATGTAAATTGTGGCTAATAAACATTATCACTGGGCAAAAATATAAGCAATAATCTAGATGCCCAATTGAGGCGTGTGCAAGAAACTAATAGGTTTACTATGACCTCCTATCTTGTTTATATGTTGGCACACAAGACCAAATACAAGGGTCTCAACTGAAAAAGAACCCTAGGGTAGAATAAGATATGGGATGTGTACCCACAGTTGTAACAAAAAAATGTAACTATAGAAGGGCTAATGATGATTTATTCATGTATATTCCTAGGTTGCTACAAGATGCTCTTCATGTCAAGGTTTTTGTTGATGCCATGGACCTGATCAAGTAATATGGCCAATGGTTCATTCAATTCCAAAGGTTTACATACATTTAGGTGGAAGGATCTCTAGTTGTCCCTCTAAGACTACCTCTGTATCCCACCAATAAGCTCCTAATGCTAGAATTGACTAGACAGATGGTAGGCTTTGAATAGATCCTACAATAAGGCAATATAAAGAAGAAGGGATTATGATCAAAATTGCCATTGAGAATGGGGACTTTGGAGGCCTACCCTTCCATTCAAAGTGTTCAACATTCTGAGAAGGAGATGGCCCAATTTGAGGTATATTCACACACTAAAAAAAGTAATTTTGATCCTTACGTTAGGGCCATGAAGCAGGCCAATAGAACATTTAGGTACAAAGATCACATAAAGGATTATTGGGCCAATTGTAGGGATGAATTTGACATTTTGAGAAGAATATTTTCCAAGTTACCCCTCAAATTGATAAGGTTGTATAAGGTAGCACAAGTGCCTGATCAGGTATAGGATGAGGAGATAAATTTGATTCAATATCATGGTTAAGAACCTTATAGGAATCAACCACTGCCTCCCATTAACTTGTCAGAGGAAGAGGTCACAAACTTGAATCAAGTTATTGAACCAATGAATAAGTATTCTAGATTGTGGGTTAAGCATAAAGTGTTAGAATTGGAAGCTGAAGGTGTAAAGGTCACCTATGATTTAATGGCAGACTTGGAGTCTTAGGATGAATAAGAGATTGAAGCTAACAAGGAAGATTAATTTGTTGAACCCCATGATGAAGAAACCCATGAAGAAGCAGTGCCTATTAAAAAGAGAACCAGGAGCTAGGCACAAGTGAAGCAAGGAGAAAATCCATCTCCTAAAGCTAGTAAGGTTCCTCAGGTCAGCAACAATGTTGAAGAAGGTGAAACCTCACAACTAGTGAGGAAAAGAAGAATACTGACAGAGAGGAAAAAGGCGGTGAAGGAAAGGAAAGATGAAGCTGCCACAGATGCTCCGTTTGTAGCAAAGGTTGTGGATTTGTAGAGTTCAGGGGAAAATCCCCAAGTACATGTTAGGAGAAACTCTCCTAAGAAGAAGGTTTCTCCAATGGAGGAAGTGAGAATAGCTGAAGAAGAGGTGCAAGATGAAGGGGCACCTACCAATGATGCAGAAAAAGGAGCAGTTACAAGAACTAATTCTCCCATTCATTCTCTACATCAAAATGTACAAGTTTTTGAGGAGGAAATTCATGAAGAAAGGAATATATCTAATGATCTTGAATATCTTAATGAGGAAAATGATAAGATTTCTACCGCTGAGAGTGGAGAGTGGAAGAAATTTTTGCAAGAAATAAGGCAATCCACTTCTGGGGTAGAGAGAAAGAACATAGGAACTGAGGTTGTTCAAGGAAAAGCATCAAAGTCCCCTGAGAAGATAACAATTTATGAACATGAAGATCACCCTGAGTAGGATAAAACAAAGAGGAAGTAGATGATAGTCCTCATCAAGACAAGGTTGAACAAGAAAATCAACCAGAAACTAAGCAAGATGTTGAATTAAATGTGGTTGAAAGTCCAATAAGGAAGTGATAACTAAGCCATCTACAACTCTAGAATGGTTAGAAAATAGCCTTACTAAGAAGCCAATCATTGTATAGGAGGTGACCTCAAGTTGGGACAAATTTATTGAACAATGGGGGCAACCCAAGCAAAGGAAAAGGGCCAAAATAGTTTCTAAAATGTCCAGAGATGAATTTAATAATAGGGTTATACATGTAGTTAATCCTACAATAGACAAGTTCAAAGATGAAGTTAGAGCATATAACTATAGAGTGCAGACAATCAATTTAGGGCCTACAACTAAGGAACAAGAAAAGGAGGAGTTCCAAGAATCTTCTCAAGCAATCTTGAGGAGATTGGATAGGGAAACAGAGGAGAAAGAAAAATTGTAAAAACAAATGAGTGATTTTTATAGATATGTACAAGATTTGATGAAACCTCTATAGAAAATGGGAAGTGAAGGGGTTCTGCCAGAGGGATTGCTACCAAAAGAGGCAGTTATAGAAATTGAAAGATTAAAATCCTCCATGCATTGTACTCATAGTTGGCTCCAGGATGTTAGCAACAAAGGAGATGAAGCAATTGAGCAGATCCTGAAAATATACACCAATGCTTCTGATTTTCTTGAGCATACTTCACATTTTGTTGCTATTGCAATAAAATTGATGAGTTGACTATCAATGAGCTAAAGAAGATCCTGTAAATATCAAGGGAGGAGATGGCTAGGGTTGATATCCTTTCCCGAGATGAAATTGGAAAGGTGAATGAGTAGGCTGAATTTTGGAATTACAAGGAGCTCCTCACAAATTCCTTGAAGAAGATAATGAAATTTCAAGGGAAAATGAGGGAAATACAATAGTTGCATCAATTTCCACAAGATAATTATTTCCAGGAAAACATTTGGCAAGAAGAATATGAATGTTGGTAGATTGCAAGGATGGTGGCACAAGATCTATGCTCCTTCTGATGGTGCTCTAATTACTAAGGAAAATCTGGAGGCTGCAACTATCTATATTTCAAAATTGAACAAATACCATGAGCTACAAATTGAGTGGAATAAAGTGATGCCACAATACTTGGAAGAATTTAAGACTCATAAAAGTAGAATTAAGTTTATTCTAGTTCTAGACCTAGAAGATATGAAAGAAATATTGAAGGCAAAGGAATTATTTAATAAATTAGAGGCCAATAAGGAGGAAGAAAAGGAGAATAGTCAACAGGAAACCACCTAAATTTTTGTGCCAAACATGTGACCTCCAGCTAGCTAGATGGGAAACCTCAATTTTTGTGCCATCAAAAGGATATTATTGGGAGACCCAAGCCAAACTAGATGAAGCCCCACACATTAAATGCAAATTTAATTTATTAAAGAACTTTGTAGGCCGATCTACATGGCCGACCTTTTGATGTAAACCCTAAATTTGGCTGACCTAGTGAATGAATTGTGTATAAATTGAGGTTCAAGCCTTCTTTGTAAGGGTTAGAATAAAAAGTTAATTGATAGTTGCAAGAATTATAGTTGAGTTAGAAGTTATAATTTTCTAAGAGCAAGTGATGCTACATCGAATATTTGAATTGTTGTAATATTGTGTGATTCAATTTATGTAAAGACATTGTGCTTTGGGGCTCCTTCTTGTGTTGTTTCATTTTGCATGGTTCTTGTTATTCCATATCTTTAATATTGCTTTGATATTGCTAGTTATATGTTAGATTTTAGATTTAGATGTAATGCAATGGGGTTGATGGTTTGATATTGAAGTGTTTGAGTAATCCTTGGTACATACATTTAGTAGCTTGTTGATTGTAAGTTTCTATGTAAAGTTAGCCTAGGCCTTGAATTTGTGCTAAGTTCAATTGTGGGTATTTATTCATTTAAATTATCAAATAAGGTTGGATTGAATGAATAATTCATGATCTGAAAATATTCAATTCCTTAGAAAATTCTATTGTTTCTGTGAGATTGCATATTTGATTTGGGTTAAGCAAGAATTAGTTTAGAAGGATTGGTCCACTTTAAGTGTTTAATCATTTGCATTGTTGATTTTAGGGATTAGTTTAGTTATAAAATCTTTCTAAATCCTTGTCTTTTATTATTTCTTTTAAAATCTGAATTATATTTTAGGATCAAAGTATCACCACATTGCAAGATCTGATAAGTCTAAATTCCCGTATTTGTTTTATAAGGTCCCTTGTGATTACCAACATTTTCAAATTTATCATTGAGTTTTTTTTTGCATTTCCAAGATCCGACATTAGAGACCTTGGGGTTATCTCTTGAGGCTTGCTGATAGAAATTTACCTTTCAAGAGAGATGGAATATCACATTCTATCTGAGTTGTTTTTTTTGTAGAAAACACTAGCAATAGATTAGCGCTAGAAGGAGGGCCTGAATAAAGCAAGATGGATCACTTTCTTTCTACAATATCTCCTGAGATATTTTGAAGGACAAAATCTACACCAAGAGAAGAATATTTTCAAGAGTTGCAAGCCCCTACTAGGTCAAGGAGGACCAGAAGAAGGGGAGATTCCTCTTCTGCCCCACCATTTCCATCATATCCTTCATCCTCATCCTCATCAAGCCCATCATCATCTGATTTTGAAGAAATTCCCATTCAACAACCCCAACCAATCATAAATAAGCCTTTACCACATCCACCACCACCAATGGCTTTCTTGGAAAACAACCCATCTCCTTTGTCATTCAATAACTACAATTTTATGCCAAATAATTCTAAGCATTTATGCTCCAAGTTTCATGTTAATGATCCCAATAGGACTGCAGAAGAACACATCAATATTTTCCCTTATTCCCTAGGAGAGGATACCTTTTATTGGTATAATCATTTGCCTACTAGATCAATTCACAATTGGACTAAATTAGAGAATGCATTTCTATAGAAATTTAAAATCCCTATTAGTGCTAATAAGCTATATTTGCAATTCATTAGGGTTAAAAGAGAAGTTAATGAGCCTAAAGGGTCATTTAATAATAAGTTACATCATGTATATACCTAGTTGTAGTCTCCTTATGTTCTACATTATGCTACTGCTTTAGAGGTTTATTATGAAGCCCTTGATAGTCTTATAGCCACTTTCTTCAAATGGAGGCCCAATCCACTAAATAGTCTGATTGATGGATACATAGAGGTTTTCAAGGTCAGTACTAATATGAGGCAACACTTTTTTGGGCCTCTACCATCCTTAGGACCTACTGCTTACCCGAGAAAAGTACAAGATTTGAACTAGGCTTTGACTAACCATACACCTATTATGAATCTAGTTCCACAACTACCTTTAGTTCCACACATAAGTCCTCCAATGAATCAATCCCCAGTAATGACTAGTTATCCTCAACATAATGTCAATCAACCCCTTCATTCACAACAACAAGCTGGTTTTCCCACATACCTATAGAATTCTGAAGTCCTAAACCAGTCCATAGGTTTATAAGTAGCATCATGATACTCTCAGAATAATGTGAATTTAGTGTCTTATAGTAATCCTAACAAGGAGAGGTTAGATGAGTTGACAAAGCAAGTTAAGAAGTTAAACATGGAAGTGACATATCTAAGGAACCAAAATAGTCAACTCCAAGCTACTAGAAGAATATGCAGTCCAGTTATAATAGGGAGAATCGAGATACACACAAGGATATCAACATAATTTTGATAGATGACAATTATCTAGTTAGAACTTTGATAGAGGATAGACAGGAGGACAAGGATTTGAAAGGAGACAACCACCTAGGTAGGAAAAACCATGGAACTCAAGGCAAAACAATGGAGGTGCCCCTACTCCATTGGATCAACCTCCTAGTCAAGAGAAGCATCCAAGTGGTGTGTATCTAGAAGAGGCAACTTTATCTCAATGGTGTAGGCTTGACAAGACAAGTGAGCATTTTGAGCTGGATTGCCCTAAGTTCCAGATTGTTGCATCCATCTTTTAGTATGAGGTCAAAAAAAATTCCAACTATTAAGAGTTAGTACCATCCAATCCTCTTGAATCCTCAGTAATGGTGTTGAATCATGCTCCCTTCGCATAAAGTTAAGAAAATGGGCCAAGATAAGAGCCAAGTGAGAAGGATGATAAAGCAGAGCAAGTGTACAGTGTAGATGATATTTCACAATTGTTCAATGAAGGCCAAAAATGGTCCCTTGGATGAAGAAGAAGTTGGTATTGAAGAAGTATAGATGTTTCAACAACCTACCAAAAATATGACTTGATGAATAGGCCTACTAGAGGTCCATTCACTACATCTATTCCTCTAAAAAACTTTACAACACCTCCTAATCCTAAAACCAATAATAATCCATCCTATCCTCATGTGCCCACATAGTACTTCTCAAAAGGAGGAAAATCATACTCCTCTAGAGGGAGGAACATTGATGAGGGCAAGAAAAAGCTAGTGAATCATCCCAAGGATGTTCATGTTGATATGAACATGGACAAGCTAGGTGATTATGTGGCTAAATAAATCAAGAAATTAAAGGTAATTCTTTCTTCCTTCGAGTTATTAAGAGTTCCTGCTATCATAAATATAGTTCTAGGATCCTTTAGGCCAAATGTAGTCCCTCAAGAAAAGATAACTAGTGAGGTTGTAGGGAAGACCTTTAGTTTGCAAGTGCAAAAAGATCAAGGTCAAGTCCAAGCACAACCAAGAGATAAAGGGAAGGAAAAGGATAAGATACAAGTTGCACAAGTTGATACTCAGCTAAGCATATTTCAAGGCAAGACAAAAACCCCCCCTTTTCTGATTTCTCTTCACCTCTTTAGGAAGAATATTACAATTTCCAACTAGATTTCGGGGCCTCCATGAATGTTATGCCTTTTGTTCTCTATAGAGCCCTAGGTATTACTCCTGCAACCTCTTAAAAGACATTCACTTAGTTAGAAAAGATAGAGGTAAATGTAGTGGGAGAACTAAATATGACTCCTCTGCAGATTGCATCAGATCCCAAAATTAAACAAGTTATTAATATTAAGGTAGCATACATCCCCAATACTTATGGTATGATTCTAGGTAGAGATTTCACTAAGGAACTAAACATATATGCATCAACTGATCATTCCCACATGTGGCTTCCCTGGAAATGAGTACCAAATAAAATTAGGATTGAAAGGGATCCTAGAATGAAGTATGTAATTATTGAATAATAGAATACTTCAAATGAGATATTGGTATCAAAAGTTAGTCTAGGGAATTATGTATTGGAAGCCCCTATTTTAGAGTTAGATACATAGGAAATTTTTATGTTGCAAAGCACACCAGTTGAACTCACATCAAAATCCAGCATTATTGGGGCATTAGTTGAATCAGTAAAGGAAGGTGATGACCAAGAAGATTGTCAACTTAGCTTGTTGGATAATTTTCAAGAGTTCATTAAAAAATGCATAGAAATACTATTCAATTGGGTAGAGATATGAATTTTGAGGAGTTACTTCTTCCAAATTGGTGTAGAGTCCATCATGCTTCTCACTTAGAGCTAGAATGTTGCCTATGCAAGAGAAAAATAGAGAAAATACATAGATGTATCAATCCACCCCAACTATCAAGATAAACATATAAAGAGTTCAGGATGATCCTAAAAGAAAAAGCTCAATGCATCATGAAGAACCACCCAGTAGTAGTAGAACAAAAGAAATAAACAAAAGGAACTAGAGCCACTGGCTGTTGGACACTTAGATTCGATGGACCCAAATCAAAGCAAGGTTTTGGGGTTGGATTTAATTTTATTAATCCTAAAGGTAAACCCTTCTTTGCTACTCATAGAATCCAATTTCATTGTACTAATAATGTAGTTGAATATTAGGCTTTGATTCATGAGTTGTTGATGGAGTTAAGAAAGAAGGTTAAGATTCTGCAAGTATTTGGAGATTCAAAATTGGTGGTCAGGAAAGTTAGGAAATAGTAATCATGCCATGATAGAAGAATTACTAATTATAGACATAGAGTATGGGACCTTATTGAATGGTTTGATACTTTCAACATTCAATATGAATCACCCCTAAATCTGCAAATGAACCGTCTCTAACACTCATTAGTGGGGTTATTTTACACACATGCAAATCTATGAATACCTCTATGGAATAATATGTCAATGCTCAAGAAATGCAACAAATAACAAGGATTAAAAGATATTAAAAAACATGAAATATAACTATTCCATATTGGATTGGTGTCAATTGTGCCAATGACCCTTTCCCAATCCTTGCTAAAACTTAAATGATGCAATGCAATGGTGATGGTTAAAATTAGTTCTTAGTTTAAGAGAGTAACTTTGCATGAGAGTGTAGATGGGTTGATGAAGAATAAGCCTTTCATTTATATATTTTCAAATTGGAAGAGAGCTCCAAATAGAGCAATGTGGGATAATGATTTGGCCAATGAGATGAAGCCACTTGTCACATTATGATAGGTTGAGGAATGCGCAAGTTTTGGACAATGTGCCAAAGAGGGGGAGATTCAAATTTGAAATTGAGAGTTAATTGTAAGTGGGGTACATGAAAGAGAGAAGTTATTGGCATGCTGGAAGGGACAAGTCAACTTGTCTTCATATTCAAACCTGAGGGAATATTCCATTTTTATGCCAAGTTGAAAGAAAATGATGAATTTATAAATGAAATAAAATGCTTTATTGGTGCAAGTGGGAAAAGCCAGAGGATGTGATGGGTGGTTAGGTTAGGTTAATCTGGATTAGATTACTTAGGTGATGATTAAGACGATTTGAACCATTTGAATTGAATATTTTGATTTATTTAAATCAAGAGGGAGAAATATGAATTTTGAGATTTAATTAAATAAAGTCTTGATTTATTTAATCAAAGAGGGAATGATAGGGTTAAATTAAATAAAGTTAATTTATTCAATTTAAGTGGATAATCCTTGGAGATTGAACCTGATTTTCCTAATGAATGGATTTAATGAACTTGATTAATTTTATGAGCGGATGATTGTCAACTTGTTTTACTTGATGAATGGACCTAATTAAATGCATGATGCTAATTTTGCATGTCTACATTTTTCCCCTCTTTGAAGCAATGTACTTGTTGCATTGGTTCAAAGAATAAATTTATTGCAATCAAAATTCAAAAAAAATTTGATTTTTTCGGTTGCCTCAGTGGAAAGAAGTAGACTAGTACATTTCCCCCTCGAGAGATCAAATAAAAAGATTCGATTTGAGGGTCGATCTCATGATAAAGAGGTTCAAAATGGATGGTTATGGATGATGATACAAATGAGATGGTTTTAAGATGCTTAAAATAACCTATCTATGTTATCTTAAACAACTTAAATGATGATACATTGTGAGATGGATGAGATGGATGAGATGCATGATGTGATATGTTGTGATTATGTAATGGATGCTTTTATGTAAATATATAATTTATGAGATGCTTAGACTAACAAGTCTATATTATGATGATGGACATGCATGTGGGATGATATGTAGAATACTAATGGTTTGTGGGTGCAAGATGGATGCACTAGTGATGATGATTAACTATTCATGATGCGATGTTAGTGCGGAAAAGAAAAAATTAGATGATGAAAAGAGGATCGAACAAGCCAACTTTATGAGAGATGATGATGAGAAATGATGATGATAGATGGATGATTTTCTTATCAAGGATTGGGATTTTAAAAGGGTCACTTACCTTATGTTTGATAACATGCATAAGCACGATGCATTAAGGTATAAAGGACTAGGATGGCGTTGTACTTAGTGTGATGGACTTTGACTCAACAAATAGATAGGAGTATTCTTGTTCAAACTTGACATACATAAACCTTGCTAGGATGCACTTTAGAAGTTTCAAAAATCTCAGACAAAAACATGGAAAGGTATAACCAATCAATGCTATAGTCAACAAGCTGTCCAAAAAAATCCTCAATACATATCTAACAAAGCAAGTATTTGCCAAGTTATTTTACAAGAACGTCCAAAAGGCACAATAGACAAAAGGATAATGATTGTTTCCCCATTCCTATATCTCTAAATCCTTCGTTCGAATATCATCGAGAGGTCCTTGGACTGAGTGCAATAAGATAAGTCAAAAGATAAAGATTAAGCACACAAACAAGTTGATGTTCTTCAATACCGCTAACCAAAAGGGAATGCATTTTTAAGGATAAGAACTAAAACTATTTCCAAAAGATAATTCCCATTGTAGGAAGGATACTTCCTAGGACATGTTAGTGGATGGTGGAATGCCATTTCATTTATCCAAAGTGCTCTTTCTAATAAATAATGCCCTCTGTAGGAAGGATACATCCTAGGACATGATGTTATCAAATGATTGATATGGGACTGATTGGATGATGGGCTACCAATGCGAAGAGTTGACCAACTTGTTTACATACTGACTTAGACTTGAGACTTGACTTTTTTGAGTTTTCTCTTTTAACTTACTAGACTTGTTTCTAAATGTTTCACCAAAGGTTGACGATGATGATCAATTTATTATGGATGGTGTTATTGCGGATGCAAGCGAGATGAGATGGATGGATTTTTTCAAATATTTGGAATTTTTTGACATTTTTCAATGTTTTGAGGCTGTTTTTGGTATTTTTTTATATTTTCAAATGTTTTGATTTTTGATTTTCTAATGTTTTGGGGTTTTCTAATATTTTGACCAGGAGACTAACCTAAAGACCTATCCAAGGGGCCTTGGGGGATGATCAATAGATTAGCCTTGCCTACATTATACATGTAGAGACCATGTAGTTCAATTAACAACTTGACCGATTTACAGATGGAGATATACATGATGAAATGTCATTTTATTATGACAAACTCCTAAAGGATTGACCTAAGTGTCTCAGGGGATGATCAAAGATAAACCTTGCCTACATTCAAGGCTTAGAGACCCGTAGTTTGACAAGACGACTTTGTTTTTAACTTTTTGACTGACTTTTTGACCTGTTTTGGGATTTTGATATGTTTTGGATGTTTTTGGATTTTCTAATGTTTTGATGTTCTTGGATTTTTCTAATGTTTTGATGTTTTTGGATTTTCTAATATTTAGGACTTTAAGAATATACACGAATCCAATACAATGAGAACATGCCCCCAACGTGATGCAATAGAATACTCTGATAAAGGCAGGACAAATTGACCTTGAGGATGGGCCGAGTAGTACTAGGGGGGATCATGATACGAAAACAGGACCAAGCTATGGTGCAGATGCTAGTGGATGAGTGATGGATAGAGATCTAGATGTGATGGATGATGCAACACAAGCCATAAAGATCCTAGTGGATGGAAAGTACTTATTTACACAAGGCACCTATTTTCCATGTTTTCACCAAGGTACTTGTCCAAAGTGCCACCGAAGTGGTTTTCACTAGAGGACGATTTTTTTCTCTCTACTATTTTTGATCCTTTTTCTGATTTTTTTGGATTTTTTTCTTTTTTGATTTTTTTGTTGTCACCAAGACACCTGTTTGCCAGGTTTGTGCCGTAGTAACCATTTTTTTAGGAGATTTTTTTTTTTTTGGTTCTATACCTTGAAAGATTTTGGCATAAATTTTTTTTAGGTGAGAGCTATTCATGGGCTCTTGCAAAGGTTCCCCTTTAGGTGTTGATAACTGATATGCCCTTGATTTGTAACTTGCTATGATGAGGAATGGTCCCAGCCAATTGGGTTCAAATTTTCCTTTGCTGCTTGGGTTTGGGACATTCTTCTGATTTTATTTTAAGACTAGTTCTCTGACTTGGAAAGTCTTGCTTCTAATTTTATTATTGTAGCTTCATTTGAGTTTATTTTGATAGACTTGCAAATAATTCAAAGCATCTATACGTTGCTCATCTAGTAGCTTCAACTCATTTAGTCTTGATATTCAGTACTCTTCATCTGTGATGAGGTTTTGCAGTGATATCATAAGTGATGGGAGCTCAATCTCAACGGGGAGTACTGCTTCTGATCCGTAGACCAGGGAGAAAGGGGTGGTGTCGGTGGGTGTGTGAATGCCGGTTTGATAGGCCTAGAGGGTGGGATTAAGCTGTAAATGCAAGTCACGACCTGTGCCATTGACTGTTTTCTTGAGGATTTTCAGAATGGTTTTGTTTGTAGCTTCTACTTGGCTATTGCCTTGGGGATAGTATGGAGTGGAGAAGTGATGTTGGATTTTTAATTTCTCGCATAAGTCATAGACCTCCTAATTTTTTAATGGTGTTCCATTATCTGAGATAATGGCTTGTGGAACACCATAGTAGAAAATGAGATATTTCAAGATGAACTTTGAAATTTGCTTCCTAGTTATGTACGTCATGGGTATGGCCTCCACCCACTTAGTAAAGTACTCTGTTGTAGTTATGATGAATTTGTGGTAGTTAGATGAAGTGGGTGTGATTTTTCCTATGAGATCAAGTCTCCACTATGAAAAGGGGCATGGTGTGATGATAGGATGAAGCTCTTGAGGTTGAGCATGGATGAGGTCCCCATGCTACTAACATTGTAGACACTCTCTGGCATGATCATGTGCTTCTCTTTCCATTATGGGCCAATAGTACCCCATCCTCAATAGTTTCTTGGCTATGGTAATTCCACTCGAGTGTGAACCACAAATACCATTATGTACTTCAGTTAGAGTTGTTAGTGCCTCCTCAACATTTAAGCAACATAGTAGGGTTCCTTCTATGCTTCTACAATATAGGGTATCACCTAGGATGACAATTCTAGATGCATTTTTAACAAAGGTTCATTTTAGGTTTGAGGGTAGGTCGGCGGGTATGACTCCTATTTTTAAGGTATGTGTAAATGTCACAATGCCAAGGATCGCCAGGACCAACGATTTCACACACATATTCTAATTCTGGTACGTTGAATGCAGGAATGAGAAGCTACTCAATTAGGAATTCATATTTTGGAACATTATGGGGGATGTCAAGCAAGGATCCAATTGTTTCCATGGCATTTGCTACTCTATTGTTGGTTGTAGGAATCTACTCAAAGGTTATTTCAATGGAGGATTCTTTGAGAGTCTCCACCAATTTCTTGTATGGAGTGAGCTTGTTGTCCTTGGTCTGGTATTCATCATTCACTTGATTTATGATCAATTGGGAGTCTTTGTATACTTTTAGAGCTATAATGTTCCACTGCACTACTATTCTAAGGCCTATGGTTAAAGCCTCATATTCTACAGTGTTATTGGTGTAGGTAAATTCTAGTTTGTATGACCTTGGTATGCAACCCCTTGTGGGGTGATGAAGAAGACACCAACTCTTGATCCATGCTGTGTGTATGAGCCATCAAAGTACAGTTTCTAGTGGCTAGCTACATTGAGATTAAAAATGGATTAATCTAGAAACTCTAAGACAAGAGGGTTCTCTGAATAGATTGGTGCTTTTTTCAATTGATCTATGATGACTTGGCCCTTGATTGCTTTCCACTCCACATATTTAATGTCGTACTCTGACAGTATCATCACCCATTTTTTCATTCTTCCTGTGAGCATTTCCTTTGATAGTAGATACTTGAGAGGATCAATTTTGGCGACGAGATTTATTTTATGTGCCAACATGTAATTTCTAAATTTTTGTGATGCAAACACTATTGCAAGGCATGCTTTCTCAATGAATGAATAGTTTATCTCATGCCCAACCATTGTCCTGCTGACGTAATATATAGCCCTTTCTATTCCATTTTCATCATACTGAGCTAAAAGAGCTCTAAGGGCTGCTATTGTTACTGACATGTATAGAATCAATGATTTTCTTGGGATTGGTGGCATTAAGACTGATGGTGTCAGTAGGTATTCCTTGATTTTTTTGAATTCCTCTTAACACTTGGTATCCCATTTGTACGCTACTCCCTTGTGGAGTAGGTGAGAGTATGGGTTCAGTTTGTCTACCAGTTGTGTTATGAATCTTTGAATGGATTGTAGTCTACCTTGGAGACCTCTCAGTTTCTTTAATGTTTTCGGTGCCTCCATCTTGAGGATTTTTTTTGCTTTTGTTGGATCCACCTTGATACCCCTCATTGACACTATATATCCTATGAGCTTTCTTGATTGTACGCCAAAGACACACTTCTTTGGGTTTAGTCTGACCTTGTACTCCTCTAGTCTATCAAAGATAGCACTTAGGGTTGCTATGTGATCTTTTCTCCTTCTGGACTTAGCTAGAATGTCGTCAACATAGTCTTCAACTATCTTATGAGTCATGTAATGGAATATCAATGTCATTGTCCTTTGATATGTTTATTTTGCATTCTTTAAGCCAAATGGCATCATGTTCGAATAGTATGTCCCCAATGGACAAGTGAAAGTTGTTTTATGTTGGTCCTTTTTAGCTATCATGATCTAATTGTACCATGAGAATCTGTTCAATAGTGACAACATCTCATGTCCCGCTATCATGTCTACTATCATGTCGATGTTGGGAAGTGGGAAGTCATCTTTTGGACATGCCTTGTTCAAATCTGTGAAGTATGTGCAGATTCTGATGTTCCCATTGAGTTTTGAAATAGGTACCAAGTTTGACACCCATTCTAGATAATCTATTTGTCAAATAAATCCTGCATCTAATAGCTTTTTTAGCTCCATTTTGACCAATAGGGTGATCAGATGATGCATTTTTTGAAGCTTTTTTTTTGACAAGCTTTTCTTCTGGATACACTGCTAAGTGGTGAACCACGATCTCTAGATCAAGTCCTGGCATGTCAGCATAACTCCATGCAAATTTTATTTGTCTTTCTCTTAGGAATGCCGCTAGGAGCTCTTTCTCTTCTAATAATAGTGATTCTGCATAGAATGTGATATGCGGGGTCTCCTCTATTCCTAGGTTGACCAAATTGCATTTTTTTGCCAAGAATCCTGACTTTTCCTAATGAATAGATCTTAAAGGAAGATTGAATCCCCCATCCTCGGGTGCCTCAGAGATTTTTTCACCATTGGATACATCCTTTCTGTTTACTTTTTTCTAGTCAGAGAGTGCCACAGTGTGGTTTTCACTCAAGGACTTGGATATTATTCTTAATTTCTCACTTTTGCAACTGAAGGATTCAATTGTTTCCCCATAATAGGCATGTGTGTTCAACTTTATTATAAACCCTACTTTGTGATCCCCATCTGGAATGTTATCTTGTAGTCCCTTGAATTCTGAGAGTGCCTCATCATTTTCAAATGTATCAAGAATTGGTGGTCGTCGTTGGTCATAGTCGATGAGTTGGGGATATACTAGGCGGATCTCATGATTTTAATGGTTTGTTTCAAAAGATAGGGTGCTAATCATGCAAAGAGTGGTATCCTCAAATACCCTAGGTAAATTGGTCATGGTATCCTCGTCATCACTACTACTACAAACGTTGGTTATATCAAATGTAAAGTTATCTATAACTCTACCTGTAGACACTGGTAATTGTAGTTCTATTGGGGTTGGCTGAGGAGGATTATTAACCATTCTAATGGGAGGACTTTGGCCATTTATAGTTATACTCAGAGGGTACATCCAAGGCCAATATTTTTTATTGGTCGCGTCTCTGGCATGATAGGTACTATGAGCCCATTGTCATTTTTTCCAAGTTTTTGATTTTTGTCGTAGCCCATTGCGAGCATCATTTGTAGACCCTTGCTTTTGTCATCCATTGGTAAGTCTAGTACTGGTCTTTCATCTTGATATAGAATATGAGATGGATCTACCTCAATAATTTCTCATCCAAGATCTCCCCAACTTGTAAAGGTGGGATAGTTTTAAGGAGATTTTCGGGATGTGGAGGCTTCATTTATTTGCAGACGTCCCCATGATCTAGCAAATTGTGGTAACTCTCCTACCATGAAAGCATTTTTAGGTATCGTGTAGTTTCCACAACTATTATCTTGGACAATGACCCTAATGTTAGAGATGGTGGGGATGGTGGGACTGGCGGGTGTCTCTATCACAGAAGTGGACATGAGAGTGGTAGGGTAGATGTATGGTGTGGATGGGCCCTCATCATTTTTTGGTACTTGGGGGATTTTGTAATACTTTGCTTCAATATTTTTGCAATATGAGAAAGGTTCAGGATCTCCATGGATAGTAACTTCTTGTCCCTTATGTGTGAATTTCACACATTGGTGGAAAGTTGATGCTACTGCTTTCATCGCATGAATCCATGGGCATCCTAGGAGGATGTTATACGGCAAGTCGAGGTCCAAGACCTGACAAGTGGTTTTCATGATGGTAGGTCCTACTTGAATAGGGAGTTTGATTGTGCCCTGAGACACTCTTTCTTGATCATCATATGCTCTTATCGTGACACCCTTCCCTTTGTTGATAGATTCTTCTGATATTTTCAACTGTTTGATGAGGCTGAGAGAACAGATATTCAAACCTACACCTCCATCCACCAAGACCCTTTTGATTTTTCTCTTATGTACTATGGATTCCAAGTGAAGTGCACAATTGTGAGATGGTTGAGTGGGGAAATCTTGGTCTGAGAATGTAAGATGATTATGCATAATGATCTTTCTGACCATAGCTTGGAATTGTTCTGCATCAAGGTCTACAGGGATAGTGGATGAGGCCAATGCTTCTTCAAGGATTTTCCTATGGGAAAATGAGATTTTTGTGCAACTTCATGATGGATATTTGTGTTGGTGTTCTCTTGAGTTGATCTAGGACATTATAGCCATTAGGAACAGATCTAGATGTAGGGACTTTGTTTGGCTGGGATGATCCTGTGATGGTAACTTTGTTGCCTCTTGTGGTGACTCCATAATCTTCGACATAGGAACCCTTAATGGTGATAACCATGCAGTTTTCATCTAGGGAGGAGATGACTATTTCATGCACATGATTTACGTTTGAGTGGGTGTCTTTCCCTTTATCTTTGTTATTGTTTTTCCCTTTGTTGCCATGATTAGGCATCAGATTCGTGTATATCTTAAGATCCTAATTTCCTGTAGGTTGTTCCACATTTATGATTCTTTTATCAATGAGATCTTGAATTATGTTCTTTAATCTCATGCAACTATTCATAGTATGGTTTTTGATTTTATGGAACTCATAGAGTTGATTCTCATTATACCAAGGAGGTTTCACATCCGGTTCTTGGTCTTTCTCAAATGTAGGAGCATTGATGAGTTTTTCGTCTAATATCTTTTTCATTATGTCCTTAAGTGGTTCCCCCAAAGTGGTGTATTTTCACTTGGGATAACTCTTGCATTGGGGTGGTCCCCTTTGATCATTGAGATTATTGATTGTTGGGTTGTTGTTTGGTTGGTGTGTTGTGTGATGATTATTTCGGTGTTGGATTTGGATTTGTGGTGCAGGTGTATGTTGGTGAGGGGAACTAATGACCACCTTGGCATTAACAACACCATCATTAGTAATGTTTTTGTTCCTTGCTGACGTGTGAGGTTTATCATTGTAATTGGAGGGTGGGAAGTTGTTTTGTTGTTCAGGGTATGAAGTTGATCCCTCGAGTTGAGTCATGAGGGCTCGTTCGATACTAAGTGCCTTGGAGGTCAACTGATTGTATGTGGTGATGCCCTAAACCTTGAGATGAAATGCCAAGAGGCCGTCAAGGTTGGCTATGATGGTGTAAACTTGTTATTCTTCATGCATGTTCCACTTGCTCCGATTGGCCTTGGATCTCCATCATTGTAAGAATGAAGTGAATGATTCACCCTTTCCTTGTTTCAGAGCTAAGAGTTCTTCTAGAATAACATCCATTGCCATGTTGCATGCATAGTTTTTTATGAATGCGTCTATAAATTATTGGAATGTCCTAATACCTAGCGGTAGGCAAGAGAACCATTCCATAGCGTGGCCAGCCAAACTCCTAGGGAATAGCCACATCAGATAAGTATCCTCATATGCGACTTCCATGCAATGAACTTGGAATTCCCTGATGTGATCTTTAGGGTTTCCTGTCCTACAATATTTGTCAAATTTAGGGATATAAAATCCCTTGGGGAATGGTTTCATTACTAGGCTCCTATCAAATGGATAGGGAAACAAGTTGCTTGGTGTTTCTTTTGTTCGCCTTGATTGAAGGTCAAACACTTGTTGCGAGAGTAACCTGATTTGTGTTGTTACGTCATTTTACAGATCAGGGGGTGCGATGAAGGTGTTTTGGGGTGCTTCCATGAGGCCATATTGAGATATTTGTTCCATTTTTTATGTTTTTATATTGTAACAAGGCCCACAAGACCACCTTTGTGGTGTTATAGGTCTTAGGATGTTGTTCATTTCTCATATATTGTAAAAATTGTCAAAAGTGCAAATTTAGGTAGATGAAATGTCATTAAGGTGTTTTGTCAACATACTAATCAAAATGTAGTTGAAAATAGTTGGTTTTTGTTGAAAATTTATAAATAAACCCTCCAAAACTTGAATTGGGGGTTGGAGACATCATTTTTGAAGATTAATGAATGGACCTCAAATTTTATGCATTTTATGATTTTCACCTTCTTTCCATATTGAAGTTGTGATTTCTATGGCATGGTAAGGACTCAAATAATTGAGTATCATATATGGATGGAAATATCTCTGTTTATAGTTTCCAATTATTTTTGGCTCATTGAATTTAATTGAGTTTTGTGGGAGATATGACTATTTTGGTGAAACGGCCTATTCTAACAATATTGTGTAGAATTTACAGTCTGAAAAATATGATGGTACAGATTGTAAAGTCTATATTTTGGATCTAAAACCAACTGTATTTTGGTTCTATGTGAATCTACTTCCATTTACTTCAAGTCTCATCAAATTTCATTAAGATTTGAATAAGTTATGAACATTTTTGTGAGGGAAGGTCTGAACCCTACCTAGGGTTTGCAGTTTTGGGAAAAATACAATAATTTTCATTTCCACCATTGGATCTTCATAATAATTGGAGGAAACGTCTATAACTATGTTTTCTTTAATCTCACGAGAGATATTTTCTTCATTATTTGTTTTGTAGAAGTTATTAATGACTGTTCATGGCAATAAATTGTGGGCTGCCATAGTCATGTTTCCAATGTGATATACAATGCCCAATAGCATGTGTTATACAAAGATTGTTTTGGATTATTATTGAATTTTGTGAGATGTGTTGTGAATCCTTCTAGCTCTGCAAAAAATTGTCACATCTCAAAAACTTCAATAATAATCCAAAACAATCTTTGTATAACACATGCAATGTGGCATTGTATATCACATTAGAAACATAACTATGGCAACCCACAATTTATTGCCATGAACAGTCATTAATAACTTCTACAAAAAAAATAATGAAGAAAATATCTCCATTGAGATTGAAGAAAACATAGCTATAGAGTTTTCCTCTAATTCTTATGGAGGTCCAGCAGTGGAAATGAAAGTTATTGTATTTTTTCGAAAACTGCAAACCCTAGGTAGGGTTCAGACCTTCCCTCACAAAAATGTTCATAACTTATTCAAATCTTAATGAAATTTGATGAGAATTGAATAAAATGGAAGTATATTCACATATAAACAAAATAAAATTGGTTTTAGATCCAAAACATAGACTTTAAAGTCTGTATCATCATATTTTTCAGACTGTAAATTCTGCACAATATTGTTAGAATAGGCAGTTTCACCAAAATAGTCATATCTCCCACAAAACTCAATAAAATTCAATGAGACAAAAATAATTGGAAACTAGAAATAGCGATATTTCCATCCATATATGGCACTCAATTATTTGAGTCCATACCAGGCCGTACAAATCACAACTTCAATCTGGAAACAATGTGAAAATAAAAAAATGCACAAAATTTGAGGTTTCCATTCATCAATCTTCAAAAATGATGTCTTCAACCCCCAATTCGAGTTTTGGAGGGTTTATTTATATATTTTCAACAAAAAAAAACTATTTTAAACCAAATTTTGATTAGTATGTTGACAAAACACCTTAATGACTTTTCATCTACCTAATTTTGCAGTTTTGACAATTTTTACAATATATGAGAAATGAACATCCTAAGACCTATAACACCACAAAGGTGGCCTTGTGGGCCTTATTACAATATAAAAACATAAAAATGGAACAAATAACTCAATATGGCCTCATGGAGGCATGTGATCAAATAGGTGCTCCTACACCAAACTCCCGAGGGCAAAAGAATTCAAGCCCCTTTGAATTGTCTTCTTCCTAGTCTTCTAGTTATGTTGCACGTTGTCCTTTGTCTTTTCAATAAATTTTTGTCCTTTATTCCTTTTTTTCTTCTTATGCCTTGTCCTTTCAAGAATCCCTACAACTTGTAAGTCCCAAAACTCTATCATATCATCAAACATTTCACTTTGTCCTTCATAACTTGCACATACATAGTCCAAAGAAAAATTAGAAACACAATATAGAGACCTTGAGGTCTCCTCCTTGTCTTCTTGTAATTCAAATTCCTCTTCACCCATAACCAACTTATCCAATATTGACACCAATTCACTTGCAACCTTAATGTCCTTATTTTCTTCTACCTTGATGAGTTCTTCTTCCTCTTGTTTGACTTGTCCATCACCAACCTTACTATTCCATTCTTCTTCAATGGCTGCATATTGTGCCCATAAATCTTCTTCTTCATCTTTGACTGAATTTGCTGCCTTATTTTGTTTTCTTTCCTTCTTCATAATCTTATTAGAGGCCATCTTAGCCTCTTTTACATTGGTATATTGCAACTCCTTAGTGATTTCTTAAGAATTTGGTGTTCTTTGTCTAATCTTTCCAACCTTTGGCTTATCTCTTTCATGGCTTTATCAAACTCTAATTGTCTTTCCTTCTTTCTCTCCATCTTTCTCAATTATTTTTCCTCTCTTTCCTTCTTCCTTCATGAATCCTCAACCTACAAAAATCTTTCCAATATTCTCAACAAATCCATCTCCACAAGCAAGTCTCTCCTTGCTTTCACTTCACTTTGCCACATCTAGGCAATCAGGTTCCTTCATCAAACTGCACAATGTACAACCACAAACACCAACACAAAACCAACAAAATTCACCAGCCCATATCTTTTCTAGGATCTGATACCAATTTGATGTATAGCTATAAGGATTCACAACACATCTCACAAACTTCAATAATAATCCAAAAAAATCTTTGTATAACACATGCTTTTAGGCATTGTATATCACATTGGAAACATAACTATGGCAACCCACAATTTATTGCCATGAACAGACATTAATAACTTCTAAAAAAAAAAAAATGAAGAAAATATCTCCAGTGAGATTGAAGAAAACACAGTTATAGAATTTTCCTCCAATTCTTATGAAGATCCAATGGTGGAAATGAAATTTATTGTATTTTTCCCAAAACTGCAAACCCTAGGTAGGCTTCAGACCTTCCCTCACAAAAATGTTCATAAATTATTCAAATATTAATGAAATTTGATGAGAATTGAAGAAAATGGAAGTAGATTCGCATAGAAAAGAAATAAAATTGGTTTTAGATTCAAAATATAGACTTTACAATCTGTACCATCATATTTTTTAGACTATAAATTTTGCACAATATTGTTAGAATAGGCAGTTTCACCAAAATAGTCATATCTCCCACAAAACTCAATAGAATTCAATGAAACAAAAATAATTGGAAACTAGAAATAGAGATATTTCTATCCATATATGATACTCAATTATTTGAGTCCATACCAGGCCATACAAATCACAACTTCAATCTAGAAACAATGTGAAAATAAAAAAATGCACAAAATTTGAGGTTTCCATTCATCAATCTTCAAAAATGATGTCTCCAACCCCCAATTCGAGTTTTGGAGGGTTTATTTATACATTTTCAACAAAAACCAACTATGTTGAACCACATTTTGATTAGTATGTTGACAAAACACCTTAATGACATTTCATCTACCTAATTTTGCACTTTTGACAATTTTTACAATATATGAGAAATGAACAACATCCTAAGACCTATAACACCACAAAGGTGGCCTCGTGGGCCTTATTACAATATAAAAACATACAAATGGAACAAATAACTCAATATGGCCTCATGGAGGCATGTGATCAAATAGGTGCTCCTGCACCAGTTAGATGGATGGGTTGTTTGATTTGTTGTTCGATGGTATATGTATGTTCTGCCAAGCGAGGTAGGCTTCCACCTACTGTTGTATGAACAATGCTTGTTATTGATCTTGTTGTTGTGCTAAGATTTGTGCTTGCTATTGTGCTTGATGTTGTGATTGTTGTTGTTCCAACAATACTTGTTGTTAGGCTGCCAATTGGGCTACTTCTTGCTGCTCTTGATATTACTTTATTGCTTGCTGATATGCTTGCAATTGTGCTACTTGTCTTTGTGCAAGAAGTTGTGCTTGTGCTTGTGCATGTTGTGCTTGATATTGGGTGTTTGTCTAAGCTTGAGCTTGTGCTTGCGCTGCTTGTGCATGGGCTTGTGCTTGTGTTGCTTTTTGTTGTAATAGAGTTTGTGCTTGAGCAACCTTTTGTGCTTGCAATGCAGCTTGGGATACTTGGGTGGATTGTGCAGCTTGAGCAACTTATTGTTGTTGTTGTTGCAATAATGCTTGGGCTTGTTACACTTGTAATGTGGCTTGGGCTACTTGGGAAGCTTGTGCAGCTTGAGCGGATTGTTGAGTAGCTAGTTGTATGAATTTTTGTCTTTTTACTTGTTGGAATAGCCTTTGAAAAGTAGCTTGCAATGCCACATTGTATTGGCCTAATGTGGTGGAAGTTGGTGGTGGTGGGGGTGGTGGATTTGGAATGGCATTTGTGAAGGTGGTGAGTGGTGATGTCGTGTTAGTGTTTTGAGGGATGGATGGTGGTGTTGATGTGGTGGTTGGTTGTTGAGAGACCATGCTTTGTGATATTAGGGGGGTGTTTGATGATGTTGCAATTGCTTGTGTGTTTGTCATATGTTGTTGTGATATTGACGACAAGTTCTGTGTGATATTCAGGATGTTGGTTTGATTGATACTTGGTAAAGGAGGAATCCCTAAACCAAGGACTGGTGTGGATGATGATGGTAATGGTGGAAGGGATGGAAATGTAAGGGGTGTGAGTTCTTGCGAAAATGTTGTGGTGTCAAAGATGCCCCCTGGTCCGAACATGTCTCCTTCCTCTTGCAAATTTATGAGGAGAGGAGTTTGAGGTTTTGAGTGGAAAACTGTTGATGATGGATCATGATGGAAAGTGAGAGGAACATTCTTATGTAATGGGTTTTTGAGTACGTTTTGTTCCAAGGTGGTGTTTGCATCCAAGTTTTGATTATTAACAAGGGGGTGTGCTTGAATAGCATTGAGAAATGCATTTCCCTTATTAACGTTAGGTTGGGTTGGAGCAAAAGATGTCATGATTTGCGGAATGCTTTGAGTGATATTTTGGGATGGGGGTGTGGATGAGATGGGAATGGTGGATGGGATTGGAGGAAAAGATGTCTCCACTATGGTACTCATGTCAAAATTCGAAGGAAATTTGGCCCCTTGCTTTGCTAGTTCAAGCAAGTATAATGAAGGGTTAAGACTCATCATGATATTGATGATCTTATGGTTTTCTAGATTGTGAAGCATTTCAGTTATGTCATTGTGAGACATCCCAAAGGTGAGGTCTTCTCCTTGGGATTCTTCTTGTGGGTTTTGAGATGATGTTGGAAGGTTAACTATGAGATTTCCAGACCCAATGGGATTCATTTCAGGAGTGGTTTGACTTAAGTCACTTGTAGTAGATGTTTCTTTGTTGGCTTCCATGTTCTTGTTGTGTTAAGTTCTAGTTTGCACCATAAAATAGGGATCAATCGTTAAGAATACAAAAGATGAATTCTTTAATTCTTTTCAATTGATCTAACTGTAGGTATAAAAGAGAAATTTTAGGGTAATTTAAGGATCAAAGGATGATAATGATATGAATGTAAGATGGATGTTTGATGGATGAGTGGAACTCTTGCAAGAATCTTGAAGGGAAATGTTAAACTTTAGGACTTGATATAGGATTGATTTGTTTCAAATTCGGATTTTGGTGGACTCATAAACTCTAAGAGGTTGGATGTTGTCCTAGAGTTAAATCATTCACAAGATGATAATTTGTCTAGGTGTGAGGAGAAGGATTCATCTAAACACTCCTATCCAAACAAGATGATTTTGATAATGAACTCCTAAATCCCAATATTTTGGATGTTTTCAATGGATGAATTTGTTCACAAGTTTGATAATTTGATCAAATATGTGTAGAAGGATACATCAACACATGCTCAATCAAACAAGGTGATTTTGGATTGATTTCAAATGATTTGCCAAAAGTTTAACATAAATGATTTTTTCAATATTTTGAAGAGTTGTTGATGAGATGTTTTTTATTTTTTGACGTTCAAGGATGGATGAAGTTTTGATTTTGATCCTAGGATGTACCTAAAAAGACACTTGTTTACTTAGACCTCGGTATTGAAGAACTAGCTTTTCTCTAAACAATATGTTCAAACTCTCTAAAAATATTTGGGTTTTGGTAGAATAGAATGAATACAAACCAGGATTGTTTCTTGAAGCCTTCCTATAAAAGTTAAAAAGCAGTATTTGTCTAAATTTGTATAGTATTTAAAGATGATTTTGATGGGCTTTCAGACTAAGGGCTTTCACCTTTGATTTCTTGATCTTGATTTTGTGTGAAATCATTGGAGACACATGTGTGGGGTCCAATTGTCTTTAATATTTGCTTAATAACTTTGTTTTTACCACAAACACTTCTTGATTAGGTTTTCAAACAACATGTCCAATGTCTCAAATTCTTCTCATTTCACAAGGTATATTATGCAAAACTTTGATGAAATTAAGGCAAGGGTTACCTATTGTTTAACTTTAGTGGGAAAATTGAGATGTAAATTCAAGTGCTTAGAAACCTCTAAGGATGTAATCCCAAGGGCAAGCAATAACATGAGAATTTGGTCAATGGTATTTTCTTCCTAAAGGGTTTGAAATTTTGATGATCATGTTAAATGTTTATTTTCAAATGTTTTCGAACAAGCAAGGCATTTAGTAACCAAGAAAAAGTACAATCCTATGGATATGAAAGATATTATTTGTTGAGTCCCCACTTGGACAAGTCCAGCTACGCTTATCTTTAGCGAATGGTTAGATGCTTGACCCCACTAGCTCCCCTCCATGACACTCACTTATATGGGGTAGCCAAGCATCAACACCCATGAAAATGACATGTTTTCCATGTCTACTAAAGACCGTAAAAGTGTGGGGAAGCTTCAGAATGACCGTTCTTGCACCAACAAATAGATCAAGGATTTTGGAAATTCTAGAACATGGGTTTTAATTAGGACTTTATGTTCATAGAGATTGACCCATATGGCGAGAGTCCCCTTTCAGATCCATCTCGTTGGAATCAACCACGTGATATTGGCATTTATTCCAATACCCACATTTATATCCCATATGGAAATACTCTCGTGTTCAAAGTGTTACTAGTTGAGTCGTTCCCTTGGGTGAGTACTTTTTCCCCAAGGTAGGCCCTCTAAGATAAACAAAAGCGAGTAAATACAATATTTGTAACTTGATCAATCTTTTTTCGCAACACAAAGAGAGAGAATGTACACAATAATTCTCTACTCTCACTTGCACAATGTCTTGTTCAATTTTTAAACCCAAAATGAAGTGTGGGGGCAATTAATTACACAATTTAATGTTGCCAAAAGCCTTTTGATTCTCAAGATCATCATGAGGCACGAGAGAAGTGCATACATCTTTTGATGATATTACTTTGTGTAAATAATTACAAAACAATAAAGATACACATTCATTTTATCCTTCAAAGCAATAATTTGATTGTTCAATTTGTTAATCTCAAATGAAATCTAGTCAATGTTGCCTAAACTTCATTTTAACCTCTTTGCAATGAAATTTGAAAGCCTATCCAATGTTCATTTTAAAGCCCAAAACCAAAAGTGAGTTAGCCTAAAACAAAAATTTAAGGCATGTGACGGAAGCTCGAAGCATTTAAAAATGCTTTTGGGTTTCAAGTTTGATTTCTCAAATCCTTAACTTTGATCTTGCATTTGTTTTTGCTCAACTCCAATGCTTGATTCCAATGTTTATTTCACCTTTTTCCTTTTTCCCATCAATATCACAAATAAGAGTTAAAAATTAAGGCATGTCAACTTTAGGAGGAAATCTTCTTAAAGAGAGGAAAAATAAAATTGCATTGACATTCATTATTGACTTTTTATTATTTAACTTATTCATTTATTAAAGAACTTAATAAATTCATATAAATAATAAAATAATAACTCAATAATGAATGTCAATGTGTTTTTGATTTGCACATTCTTTCATATTCATGATGAAATTGATAGCCAACCTTAAAATATTTACCCTTTTTAACAAAATGGATGATCTCATGAGAAGATATGACCAACTATTTAGATATATAACAATGGTTTTCAAAAACAATGGTATTCAAAATCAATAAGCCAATAGCTTGATATGCATATAAGTCAAATAGATGATAATAAGCATGAAAATTGAAGACTGGCTGAAAAAGTCTTCGAGTTGATCGTAATTAGCAAGAACATAAAAGACAACCAATAATGATATTCAAAACAAACTATTGACATATCCAAAATATTTGGTAAGTACCATAGGACAAAAGTCAAAAAAATCAATCAGGGAATTTAAAAAAGAATCACACAAATCACAACACAAATCATGATAGGAAACAATCTAATGTACATTGTGTATTTTAAAGACTACACCATAAATGCACCCAACAAGCAAGTTGCACCATAAATTCACCCAACACACAAATGGAAAAAAGTGGCGTATGGATTGAAAAACACTGGCAACTTTTACCCACTTTGTAAATTCATAAGATCTTTTCTACTTCTCAAATTAATTTGGCAGATACCCCATGATATTGTTGAGGTTAGTGGTAATGGCAATCAATTCTCTTGGCTTGATCCCACAATTCTCTAGCCTAGGCAATGATGTGATAGTAAGGTGGAGTTAATATGATTTCAGGAGGAGACTAATACATCAACCAAAGTTGTATGGACTATAGCTGCAAAGACTGGTGAATATTTATTTGGTTTTTTTACTACCCATTACCTGCTAGCATTAAGCTACAACAAACAAAGTCCAGCACGCAAGGATCAACTTATAATGAACATATAATTTCACCAAATGGTCATTCTAACCCAACAACAAAAAATCCATACGTAGAAATACTCCATCCCAACAAAACAAGCCTTGTTATCATAAAGACTATGAAGTTACACTCATGAAATTTGAATTTTTGTTCTATTGTTGCTTTCTTCACACGGGATTCAAAGTGCAAAGGGTAGCAATGGGGCACGACACAACTTTCTCCTATGCTATTGTTAATAGACGTTGATAATATGTGTTTTGATACAGCCATTAATATGGATGTAGGAAACCCTTTTTGTTAGAATGTCCCCCAAATACATAATAAATGACTGCAGAATATTTCAACTACAATATCTCTCCAAAAAATAGTGATAGAACGATTAGCAGTTGTTTTAACACAAAATCATTTGTAATATGCATCACATGGTGAAACCATTTGAAACCAATAGAAAAATAACCTTATGTCACTTCATATTTTACTATACTTCCATCGCCATTTCATTCAACAAAGAGAAAAAAAAGGATGGTCACTCACAAAAGCAACAAAAATAAGCAAAAGGGGATACACACTGCAAGAGTTCAAAGTCTCCAAAGTCAAAGAAGAATCAATGAAGTGCAATTTGTAGACATAAGATCATATCAATAATGTACATAATAATGGTAGCGTGAGAGAGGCCATCGATTGGGTGATGTACGCGCAGCGTGTGGAACAATAGGTGCAGCCTATGCAGTAGGATTATGTTTCTACTATGCCCTCTGTGAAGATGGTGTCATATCTCACATCACTAGACATGATGTTTGGCTAGGTGGCATTTATTTTCTTTAACTCATATTTATTTCCCTTTGATTAACAGTTGATAACGTTGCAGTTGAGTTTCTCAAGTGGATTAAAAGGTTTGCTGTCTAGACACACACTGGAAGAGTACCTAGCTAAAGGCAGCTGGAGACAACTAGATAGAATGAAGTCTTTTGAATAGATAAGATAGAATGTAAGTTACCAAAAGGTCATTTAATCTTAGCTTAGATCTCTATTGGGTGCACATCCCTTTATTTTGAATATGGGGCATGATTTGAGAGGGAAATGAAGTCTATAAGATGTAGTGGTAGCGGTATGTTACGAGGATATGGTGACTATTGATATTGATGGAGCGCAAATGGCAATCACAAGCTAAAAGTAATATCATATGCACCTTGTTTTGAGAGCATTTATGGTAAAGGAGGAATAGGTATAAATCAGCCAATGAGGGGATACCTTTAGAAAAGGTTGCAGCTAGCATAAGTAACAGATCATGGCAAAATACATACAGAAGGCAGTAACAGATTACATCAGGATAACCTTCTAAGTTTGATGCATTTTAGATCAATGTTAGAACATAAATATGATAGACCAATCATGGACTGTAAATATGGGTGTTGTTCCTAACAGTTCAACTTAGACATTTATTGCCTATCAATTAGAGGATATAGATATCTAACATCCAAACTATCTAAAAAATTATGGAGAAAATTTTGATAGCAGTACAACCCTCCTTCTAGCACCAATATGAAGCACCCGTAAATCTAAAAATGAACCATCTCTAACACTCATTAGAGGGGTTAGTTTACACACATGCAAATCTATGAATACCTCTATGGAATAATATGTCAATGCTCAAGAAATGCAACAAATAACTAGGATTAAAAGACATTAAAAAATATGAAATATACCTATTCCATATTGGATTGGTGTCAATTGTGCCAATGACCCTTTCCCAATCCTTGCTAAAACTCAAATGATGCAATGCAATGGTGATGGGAACAATTAGTTCTCAATTTAAGAGAGTAACTTTACATGAGAGTGTAGATGGGTTAATGAAGAATAAGCCTTTCATTTATATATTTTCAAATTGGAAAAGAGCTCAAAATGGAGCAATGTGGGATAATGATTTGGCCAATGAGATGAAGCCACTTGTCACATTATGATAGGTTGAGGAATGTGCAATTTTTGGCCAATGTGCCAAAGAGGGGGAGATTCAAATTTGAAATTGAGAGTTAATGTTGAGAGGGAGACATGAAAGGGAGAAGTTATTGCCATGTTGGAAGGGACAAGTCAACTTGTCTTCATATTCAAACTTGAGGGAATATTCCATTTTTATGCCAAGTTGAAAGAAAATGATGAATTTATAAATGAATTAAAATGCTTTATTGGTGCAAGTGGGAAAAGCTAGAGGATGTGATGGGTGGTTAGGTTAGCTTAACCAGGATTAGATTAGCTTAGGTGTTGATTAAGATGATTTGACCCATTTGACTTGAATATTTTGATTTATTTAAATCAAGAGGGAGAAATATGAATTTTGAGATTTAATTAAATAAAGTCTTGATTTATTTAATCAAAGAGGGAATGATAGAGTTAAATTAAATAAAGTTAATTTATTCAATTTAAGTGGATAATCCTTAGAGATTGAACCTGACATCAGAATCCAACATTACTGGGGCATTAGTTGAGTCAGTAAAGGAAGGTGATGACCAAGAAGATTGTCAACTTAGCTTGTTGGATAATTTTCAAGAGTTCATTCAGAAATGCATAGACGATACTATTCAATTGGGTAGAGATATGAATTTTGAGGAGTTACTTCTTCCAAATTCATGTAGAGTCCACCATGCTTCTCACTCAGAACTAGAATGTTGCCTATGCAAGAGAACAATAGAGAAAATACAGAGATGTATCAATCCATCCCCAACTATCAAGATAAACATACAAAGAGTTCAGGATGATCCTAAAAGCAAAAGCTCAATGCATCATGAAGAACCACCTATTAGTAGTAGAAAAAAAGAAAAAACAAAAGGAACTAGAGCCACTGGCTGTTAGACACTTATATTCGGTGGACCCAAATCAGAGGAAGGTGCTAGAGTTGGATTTAAGCTGATTAGTCGTAAAGGTAAAACCTTCTTTGCTGCTCATAGAATCTAATTTCATTGTACTAATAATGTAGTTGAATATGAGGCTTTGATTCACGAGTTGTTGATGGAGTTAAGAAAGAAGGTTAAGATTCTTCAAGTATTTGGAAATTCAGAATTAGTTGTCAGGAAAGTTAGGAAATAGTAATCATGACATGATAGAAGAATTACTAATTATATACATAGAGTATGGGATATTATCGAGGGGTTTGACACTTTCAACATTCAGTTGATACCTCATAGCAAGAGTATGGGATATTATCGAGGGGTTTGACACTTTCAACATTCAGTTGATACCTCATAGCAAGAACCAAACTATAGATTCTTTAGCTCAGGTGACTAGCACATTACAACCCTTGTCACTTTCAGGATTGAAGAAGTTTATTGTAGATCTCACTCCAGCACCATCAGTGCCTGACAACGTAACTAATTTTCAAGTGTTTGAAGATGATAAGTATATTCTTGATTTTATTAAAAGTTATGATGTGTTTACCTCTTAGATAATCGATGAAGCGAAGCCTCAAGAAGCAGAGATGAACCTAGAAGGGGTCATCAATCTGAAGACCAACACTATTCCAAGAGGAATGGTGCAATTGGAGAGAATTTTTGATCTGGATAGGGTAAGAGATCAAGAACAACAAGCTAAGAAGGATTCCATTAGTAGTCAATGTGATACATACAACATGGGGACTCCAGACAATGTTAAGAATGTCTTTATTGGAAAAGTATACACTCTTGAGGAAAAGAGAGGAATTGTTGATACACTACATACATATCAAGACGTAATAGCTTGGAGTTATGAGGACATGAAGACATATGACATATCATTATTACACACACCATCCCTCTCAAGCTAGGTGCTAAACCTTTCATACAAAGACAAATACCCATCAATGCTTTGTTGGAACCCATCATTCAAAAGGAGGTATAGAAGTTACTATCTGATCGTATCATATTTCCCATTAGACATTCAACTTGGGTGGCTAATTTGGTCCCAGTAAGAAAGAAGAATGGATAAATCAAGCTTTCTGCTGATTTTAGAAATCTTAATCGAGCATCAGAAAAGGATAACTACCTAGTCCCATCATTGGATGAGGTGCTACAAATTGTTAATGGATCCCAAATGATTTCTTTTCTAGATGGATACTCTGGATACAAACAAGTCATGGTACAATATGAAGATAGGCACATAACTGCATTCACTACTAAATGGGAAACTTTTTCTTACAAAAGAATACCTTTTGGGCGAATGAGTGTTGGAGAAACTTTCCAAAGGGCCATGTATATTGCTTTCAAGGACAATATTGGTAAGTGCATCATTATTTATATGGATGATCTTATAGTATTTTCCAAGAAATGAGGATATCATATTGCAGACTTGTGCAAGGTATTCCAAAGGTGTAAGGAATTTGGCATTTCACTTAATCCAAAGAAATGTATCTTTGGAGACACTGAGGGAAAGCTGTTAGGACATGTTCTCTCAGAAAAGGATATTTCTATTGACCCTGAATGAGTGGAGGCCATACTTAAGATTCAACCCCTACAAGTAAAAAAGAAATGAAGTCATTCTTTGGAAAAATAACTTTGTCAAGAAGTTTATCACTCGATTTACAAAAATAGTTAAACCCTTGAATGCAATATTGAAGCAAGATGCAAAGGTTGAGTGGAGTGTAGAAGCAAAAGAAGCTTTTGCAGAAATTAAGAGGGCAATAGCTAATGCCCAAGTGTTGGTAAGTCTTTATTACTCCAAACCCTTTTATATATATTCTTTTGCATTAGATCATTCCTGTGCTAAAATTTTAACCCAAAAATATGACCAAGGAAATGAGCATCATATAGCATTCATGAGTGCTCCTTTAAAAGATGCAGAATTGACGTATCCTAATGTAGAAAAGTAGGCTTGTGCTTTGGTCAGGGCTGCAAAGAAATTCAAGATTACATCTTGATAAATAAGGTCTTTGCAATAGTGCCTAATCACGTGGTTAAGCTTCTACAGATGTAAAATGAATTGGGAGAACAAAAAGCTAAGTGGGTGACATTGTTACAAGAACACAATACTGAGATACAACCTATGAAACTAGTAAGAGGACAAGAATTAACTAATAAAATAGCCAAAATGGGACTTGATCTTACATCCCAACACTATCACCTCTAGGATGTTTCCCCAACGGAGTTTTATGATGATATTATTTAATATTTGTTAGATCAATAATGTCTTGATCATCTTAATGTAGTGCAATGGAAATATTTGCATCTGAAAAGTGATAAATTAATGCTAAAAGGTGCCATTTTATACAAGAAGAATCATGAAGGAAGTTATCTCCATTGCCTAAGAAAAGAGGAAGCTAAAAGAGTGATGATTGAATTCCATGATAGGTATGGCACATGCCATGGTTCTGCACCATCTATTGTAAATCATATCCTAAGGGCAGGCTATTACTAGCCCACTTTGTTCAAAGATGCCCACAACCATGTTATGACCTACCATGTGTGTCAAACTACAGCTAGTAAGGAGAAGTATACATCCCTTCCACTTCAATAGTTATAGAGGTAAAACCATTTGCACAATGGGGTTTAGAATTCATTAGTCTGATCAACCCACCTTCCTCTGTAGGCCACATGTGCATTCTCACCATAATTGGTTACTTTACTAGATGAACTAAATCTCTTTCTTGTAAACAATGCACTTCTGAGGTGAAAATCAATTTTCTAGAATCAGGTATTATCAATTGCTTTGGTTGCCCATTTGCTTTGGTCTATGATAATGGTCTTGCATTTGCATCATTAAATTTTTCTAGCTAGGCTTTTGACCATGGAATCATTGTTAAGTTTTCCTCTAATTACTACCCACAAGGAAATAGTCTGGTTGAGTCCTCAAACACGAATCTTTTAATAGTCATTCGTAAATTGTTAAAGAGGAACCCCAAAGATTTGCATACCTAGCTTAGATTTTCTCTTTGGGAAGATCACACTAGGCATAAGGCCTCTCTAGGAAACTATCCCTATCACCTTATGTATGGTCTAGAACTAATATTCCTTATTCAATTGAAAATGCCTACTTTTCAATTTATTAACAATTACTATGATGAATGGGATAAGTGTGAAGCCTACCTAGCTAAACTTCTACACCTTGAGGAAAAAAGGGATGAAGCCTTAGAAAAATATTCTAAACATCAAGGTGTTGTCAAGAGATGGTTTGATAGGAGAGCGAAGGTGAAACCCTTTAGAATCTCTTACTTGGTTCTCTATTGGGATAAGGCACATGATCAAAAAGGGGAACATGAAAAATTTGATAAGCTTTGGCTAGGCTCCTACCAGATTTCAGAGTTACTGGGATGCAATGCTTTTCTTCTGAAAACTCTCACTAGAGAGGATGCCCCATTTCCTATCAATGGGCAGTACTTGAAGTGTTACTTCCAATCCTAAGATGCTTGCAACTTTTTTCTTGTAAATAGTTAGGTTAGGTTTCCTTTTTCTTTGCTTCATTTTGGTTTATTTTCCACTTTTGATTAGTTTAGGTTTGCTTTGGTTTAGGTTAGTTTTTGTTTTTGTTTTGCTTTGGGTTTTTGGTTCCACTATTTTCTTCCGAGTTTGTTACACCTACACAACAATCATTCCATTATTAGGGATTGTTCCAATTATTTCTTTTACAAACTCTAATCATCCTTCCAAAGTTAGTTTGTAGAAATCCTTTACTTGGTGTCATGTGTGCTAATGCTTGAAGTGGATAAGTCTTTGGACTAAGTTAAATCTAGAATGTGCTTATATCTTACACTTATAAACACATCTTAAGAATTCCAAAGTTGTTAAGGTTCCTTATGAGTTCTAGTCGAGTGAAAAATCTTATTTATGTTTCAACGTCACTATGGTTCTCAGCCTTGAGTGTGAGCTTCATTGCTTACAAGGTGAAAGGGAAAGTTTAAAAGATCTTAAAAGAATATCAAGAAAGAAAAGAGAAAATAATATTGCAAATAAAAAGTGAATAATCACCTCATTAGGATTATCCAAGTAACTCTAGTGAGGCTATGGATGCATAGCTAGTAGTAGATCTATGCTCATGAGCGCCACAACGATAACCTCATTAGGGCTATGGATGCCTGACTAGTAGTGAGACTCTATCTAGGAAGCTTTTGGAGGGCCAATAGAGCTTTGGAAATCATGAATAATGCATGGATATTGAAATCCAAGTAATACTACTCAAAATTTCCCAAGTAGCTACACAAGAGTGACTTTAAGAAAGAATATCATGATATCATAACTCTTTTGGGAAGATTCATGGGAGTGGAGGAGGCACACATATTCCAAACTTGGATGTTCCATCCCATTACATAGATTGTGGCTAGTAAACATTATCACTAGGAAAGAATCATAAGCAATAATCTGGATGCCCAATTGAGGAGTGTGCAAGAAACTATCGGGTTTACTATGACCTCCTATCTTGTTTATATGTTGGCACATAAGACCAAATACAAGGGTCTCAGTTGCAAAGGAACCCTAGGGTAGAATAAGATATGGGATGTGTACCCACAGTTGCAACACATAACATCTAACTAAAAAAGGGATAATGATTCTTTCTTCTTGTATATTCCCATATTGCTATAGGATGTTCTTCATGTCAGGGTTTCTGTTGATGCCATTGACTTGATCAAGCAATATGGCCAATGGTTCATCCAATTCCAAAGGTTTACATACATTTGTGTGTAAGGATCTCTAGCTGTCCCTCTCAGGCTACCTCGATATCCCATCAATAAGCTCCTAATGCTAGAATTGACTAGACAAATGGTAGGCTTCGAAGAGATCCTACAAAAGGTAGTATAAAGAAGAAGTAATTGGGATTAGAATTCAAATTGTGAATGGGAACTTTGGAGGCCTTCCCTTCTCTTAAAAGTGCTCAAAATTTTGTGAAGGAGATGGCCCAATTTGAGCTATATTCACACACTGATAGAACTAATTTTGATCCTTATGGTAGGGTCGTGAAGGAGGCCAATAGAACATTAAGGCACAAAGATCATATTGAGGATTATTGGGCCAATTTTAGGGATGAATTTGATGTTTTGAGAAGAAGATTTTCCAGGGTACCCCTCAAATTGATAAGGTTGTATAAGGTAGCACAAGTGCCTGATCAAGTACAAGATGAGGAGGTAAATTTTCTTTAATATCATGATTATTAACCTTACAGGAATCAACCACTGCTTTCGATTAATTGGTTAGAGGAAGAGGTCACAAACTTGAATCAAGTTATTGAACCAGTGAATAAGTATTCCAGATTGTGGATCAAGCATAAAGTGTTAGAATTGGAAGTTGAAGGTGTCAAGTTGACCTATGATTTATGTTGGACACTATGGATGTGTTGTTCATATGTGGTTGTCATTTATGTCAACACTATTAGAATTTGGTGTATCAGAGGTTGTATATGTCGAGGATATTGATAAAAATGTAAAAGAAAGTGTTTCAGGTTCCCAGTGGAATTGTGCAGGTCATGAAGACATCTTGTTATGTATGTTGAAGTTTAGCTACTATGGATTAAAGGGTTTTCTACTGAGTGTATCTAAATAATCTATTGGAAGTTTCAGAGGTCTGCATATAGATTTGATCATGTTATGGTCTTACAGTGTTTTTGTAGTCTTTATCAATGTTCTTGAGTAATGTTTGTGTGATATGGAAATCTCAATTTTTGTGGATGTTTCTCTATTGTTTCTTTGTGCTCTTCGATGTTTCTAGATCGTGCTCTATCCTTATGGTACATCCACATTGATCAGTGTGCTTGTGGTCAGAAATTTTTCTTACGTATGGTTTTTCTTGTTCTTGGCCGACATGTTGGTTGTAGCGAGTTGTGGATCTTCGAGGAGGAAGTAAATGAAGTCTTTTTGTGTTGGATTTAGTAATTTGGGACTCCACTATGTTGTGGCTGACCTTGGTTGATTCTCATTAAAAAAATTATTTGTAAATATGGGCCGACATTGCAAATATGTTTTATTTTCCCAACTGACTAAGTTGTTGATGAAATTTCATGATGTAGATATACAAGTGTGATTGTTTCATTGGTGTAGTGTGTGGAAAAGGTGCTTCATGTGCTAGGTGTGATCTTATGTGTGTATGTACGAATATCATTCTATTCCAGAGAAAAGTGTGAAGAAGATCAAGTGAAGTGTGAAGAGTGAAAAGAGGAGTTTTTTGTGCTTAATTGGAACTGTAATTAGGTTTTTGCAGAAGCTTTTTCAGTTCATACCCTCTAGATTTTAATCCTATTTTATATTGTTAGGTAGTGAGCCCCTTCTATAATTGAGTAGTGAGCTCTAGGGAGTGTGCTTGAATGCATGTGCATTCCCCTTTATTGATTTCATTATACTTTTAATAGGGTATAATCTTGTGGACTAGCATCCCCCATGGTTTTTCCCATAAAAAGGTTTCCACATAAAAAAATATTGGTGTTCTCTATCTCTCTGATGTGTCAATTTTTTATGGTTAATTGCTTATTCATTATATCTTACGTAAAGTTTGAAAATTTTATCATTCTATGACAACTGATTCATGCCCCCCTCTCAATTGTATGTCCTTGTTTTTCCAACAATTGGTATTAGAGTAGGTTCCTCTGAAGAAGTCTAAAAGTTTGAGGTGATCCGAGATGTGAACATTCAAGAAGGACAGTCCAAGATTTGATGGAACTAACTATTCACTGTGGAAATTCAGGATGCAATGTCACCTAAGGTGTATTAGTGAAGCCTACTAGAAGATTACAAAAGATCCATATGTTATTCCTCACAATGGTCCCTCCACTACTGATGAGATCAAAGATGCTGAAAATAATATTAGGGATATTGAAGCTTTGGTGAGTGCTCTAACAAATTCAGAGATGGAAAATGTGGTAGGACTATAGAAAACTCATGAGATTTGGACAAAGCTGGAATTTTTTTATGAAGGAGATGCATAGGTGAAGATGGCTAAGTTACAAAGTTTAAAAGGAAATTATGAGAATTTAAAGATGGGTAAAGATGAAAATATCACTTCTTTTATGAAAAGAGTAAATGAAATAATGATGGGTATTACATGTTCCAGTGGTTCTTTGGATGAGGATGAAATTGTTGCTAAGATACTTAGATCCTTGCCTCCCTCCTACAAAGCGAAAGATCACGCTATTGAAGAGATCAAATCAAGAACAAAGATGTCAAGAGACACGCTCGTTGCTAAGCTTGCTGATTTTGAATTAAGTGAATTTGGTGAATCTATTCGAAAGACTAAATCAACATTCAAGGCTACTATATCCAGAAGTAATAAGAAAATATATGGTTTGGGAGAATGTTCCAAAAAGATATCCAAGTATGATGAAGAACTGAAGCAACTTGAAGATAAAGAAAGAGAAGTAGAATAATTGGAAGTATTGATTGCAAAGAAAGAAGGAAGAGGAAAAGGTAAGGATGAAGGAGTGTTACCTATTAATTATTTGTCTTGCAGTAAAATAGGTCATTTTGCATTAATATGTCCTAAAAGAGTTCATAGAACTAAGCCTAAAAATTATAGATTCCAAAAGAAATGTTACTTTGTTGAAGAAAGAGTAACTGATGATGGGCCTAATAGAGATAATGGAAATGAAGATGAATGGGTTTTCATTGCTACCATTGAAAATAGTCCTTTGGCTATTGAATCTACTAAATATGAGAAAGCTTGTGACACCCAATTTGAAGAAAAGGATGAGTGGGTTATTGATAGTGGATGCCCACATCACATGACTTGTGATAAAAGTGTTTTTGTAAGTCTAGAGAAGTATGATGGTGGTGTTGTAAGATTTGGAGACAACAATGCTGGTGTGATTCATGGCAGCAGTTCTATTTGTCTTGATGGTAAGGATAACATTGATGATGTTCTTTATGTTGAAGGATTGAAGCACAATATTTTGAGTGTTGGATAGATGGTGGGAAAAGGCTATGATCTACAATTCAAAGATGAAAGATGCAAGATACGTGGAAGTTCCAACAATATGATTGCTACAGGAAAACAGACAAAAGGTAATATTTTTAGCCTGAATACTACTAGTGGGAGTTTTTTAATTACTCAAGTAGATGAAAGTTGGTTGTGGCATAGGAGGTTGTGTCATGTAAATTTTGATAACATTGTCAAAGTAAGTTCCACTCAACCAGTAAGAGATCTACCTAAGTTAGTGAAGCCTACTAACACAATTTGTAGAGAGTGTCAAATGGGTAAATAAACTAGAGTCTCCTTCCAAAGCATATAGTTTCATTCAAATGATTTGCTAGAGCTGCTACATACTGACCTATGTGGTCCCTCCAGATTCAGAAGTATTCATGGAGAAGGTTACTTTATGTTGATTATTGATGAGTACTCTAGAATGATATGGGTTTCCTTCCTAAGAGAAAAATGTGAAGCATTGGAAAAGTTCAAAATTTTCAAGGCTATGGCAGAGAATGAGAAAGGTCTGAAAATCATGTGTCTAAGATCTAAAAGAGGTGGTGAGTTCACCTCTAGGGATTTCAACTCTTTTTGTGAAGAAAATGGAATCAGAAAATAGTTAATTGCTCCTTGAATCCCTCAACATAATGGAGTTGTAGAAAGAAATAATAGAATTTTTTTTTATGTTGCTAGAACCATGATGATAGAAGGAAATGTGCCCCAGACCTATTGGAGTGGACTGAACATGTAAGCACTATTGTGTACACTTTAAACTAGGTAAATGTTAATTGAAATTCTGGTAAGACCCCTTTTGAGCTATGGTTTGGTTACAAGCGTACTGTTAAAATTTTCAAGATCTTTACAAAAATATGTTATATCAAGAGAGATGATGATATAGGCAAGTTTGATGCAAGAATTTATGAAGGAATCTTTTTAGGCTACTCTACTAAAAGCAAGGCCTACTGATGCTATAACAAAAGACTGAGAAAGATGGTTGAAAGCACAAATGTTAGAGTTGATGATGATTCTACTAAATCATCTAGATATTGTGGATATGATTTAGATGAAGATAATACAAAAAGGGGAAAAAAATTTAGAAACCAAATCTACTTCAAATTATTCCATATGTTTTGGCAAAGCAACCTCAATTCGCTTTGGTAAATCAAGTAAGTCAGGAAGCATAGACAAGTGCAAGTGCAAAAGGAAGATCAGAAGAATCAAAATTTCAAGAAAATTCCAAAACTCCAAGGTATGTAAAGCTAAATCATTCTGAAAACCAAATTATAGGAGATAAGAATAAAGGAGTGAAAACTAGAAGGAAGATTACAAAAGAGTGCTGCCTGATTTCCAAGATTGAACCTAAAAATGCCATTGAAGCTTACCAAGATGAACACTAGATGGAAGCTATGAAGGATGAGCTAACAAAAATTGAAAAGAATGACGTGGATACTGGTTCCCAGACCTAAAGAAAAAAATGTGATTGGTACTAAATGGGTGTTTCAGAACAAGCTGAATGAACAAGGTGAAGTGGTCTAGAATAAAGCAAGACTGGTATGTAAAAGGTACTCTTAGATGGAAGGTGTTGATTTTGAAGAATTTTTTTCCCCTATTGCTAGAGTCAAGCTATTAGATTATTTCTTACTTATGTTGCATACAAGGACTATAAAGTCTATCAGATGGATGTGAAATAAAAATTTTTGAATGGAGAACCGAAAGAAGAAGTATACATTGAACAGCTAGATGGATTTTAGCTAACAGACAAGTAAGATATGGTTTTCCACCTGAAGAAAGCTCTATATGGACTTCAACAAGCCCCAAGAGCCTAGTATTATAGATTGGACAAATGCTTACTAAAGCTTGGATTCACTAAAGGTATTGTTGATAGCAATTTATATTTCAAATTGGATCATGATAAAGAGTTAATTATAGAAGTCTTTTTTTATGACATCATTTTTGGAGGAGATTACAATCTATGTATGAAGTTTTTCAAGAAGATGAAGGACGAATTTGAGATGAGTATGATTGGAGAGATGAAGTTCTTTCTAGAATTACAAGTGACCTAGTTAGACAAGGGAATTTTCATATCTCAGTCCAAATATGTGAGAGAGCTACTGAGTAAATTTGGGATGGAAGATTCAAAGCCTATTGGTACTCCCATGGTGACTGGATGTAAGCTAACACAAAATGATGATTCTCCTAAGGTGAATCAAACTAAATATAGGTTAATGATATGTGGATTGCTTTATTTAACCCATACTAGACCAGATATTATGAATGTTCTATATATGGTTGCTAGATCTTAGGATGATCCAAAAGAATCACATGTGACTATTGTCAAGAGAATCTTCAGATATCTTAAAGGAATAGTTTACTTTGGACTTTGGTATCCAAAGGATGATGATCTCACTTTGAGTGCATATACTGATGCAGATTGGGCTAGAGATGTAGATTACAGGAAAAGTACTAGTGGTGGTGCTTTCTTCCTAGGGGAGAAGCTGGTATCCTGGTTGAGAAAGAACCATAATTCCATTTCTCTATCTACTATTGAAGAAGAATATATTTCTGCTACAAACAATTGTACTCAAGTAATATGGATGAAACAAATGTTGAAATATATCAGGGTGGTATATGAAGAGCTTATTGCCATATACTGTTACAATTCAAGTGCAATAAATATTTCAAAGAATCTGGTACTTCACTCTAAGACTAAACATATATCAATCAAGTTTCACTTCTTAAGGGAGTTTCACTTCTTAAGGGAGAAAAGGAGAAAGTGAATGAGAAAGAAGTCAGATTGGAGCATGTGCTTACCAAAGAGTAGATTGTAGAAACATTTACTAAACCATTGTTGAAGAATACTTTTGAGTATCTCAGAGGAATTCTAGGGGTAATCACCCCTCCCGATAAGAAATAAGAGATGCATTTAATTGCATCAATCTGTGAGCTACATTGCTATATTATGATTTGGATTGATGTCTTTGTGGCTGCTACTCAGGGGGAGTAGTTAGATGTGAATATATGTGGTTCAAAGCATGTATGGTTACCTTTTCCATTGATGTCAAAGGGGGAGAAGTGCAATGTGAAAAATCCTTTTAAGGGTCAAAGAGAAATTGAGGAGAAGAGTTAGAACCAAAGGGAAAGCAAGTGTGTTGGGTTGTTGGTATTTTTCACATCATGTGTTTCCATCAATGCCAAAGGGGGAGATTGTTGGATGTTGTGGATGTGTTTTTGATATGTGGTTTTCATTGATGTAAACATTATTAGCATTTGGTGTATCAGAGGTTGTATATGTCGAGGATATTGAGAAAATTGTAAAAGAAAGTGTTCCAGGTTCCCAGTGGAACCGTGCAGGTCATGAAGATGTCTTGTTTTATATGTTTAAGTTAAATTATTGTGGATTAAAGGTTTTTCTATGGAGTGTATCTAGATCATCTATCAGAAGTTTCAGAGGTCCATGTATAGATTTGATCATGTTGTGGTCTGAAAGTGTTTCTATGGTCTTTGTCAGTGTTCCTGAGTAAAGTTTGTGTGATATGGAAATCTGAGTTGCTGCAAATGTTTCTCTATTGTTTCTTGGTGCTCTTGGATGTTTCTAGATCATTCTCTATCCTTGTGGAACATCCACATTGATCGTTGTGCTTGTGGTCAAAAAAATTTCTTGCATATGTTCGGTTTTTCTTGTTCTTGGTTGACATCTTGGTGGTAGCGAGTTGTGGATCTTGAGGAGGAACTAATTGAAGTATTTTTGTGTTGGAGATGTTAATTTGGTTTTCCACTATGTTATGGCTGACCTTGGTGGATTCCCATTAAAAAAATTATTTATAAATTTGTGCTAACATTGCAAATATGTTTTATTTTCTTGGCTGACTAAGTTGTTGATGAAATCTCATGATGCAAATATATAAGTTCATTGTTTCATCAGTGTAGTAGTATAAAAGGTGCTTCGTGTGCTAGGTTTTCTCTTATTTGTGTATGTGTGAATGTCATTCAATTGTAGAGTAGAGTGTGAAGAGTGAAAAGAGGAGTTTTTTGTGCTTAATTGGAACTGTAATCAGGCTTGTGCAAAAGCTAATATTTTAGTTCATACCCTCTGGATTTTAATCCTATTCTATATTGTTGGGAAGTGAGCCCCTTCTATAATTGAGCAATGAGCTCTAGGCAGTGTGCCTAAATGCATGTTCATTCCCCTTTATTGATTTTATTATACTTTTAATAGGGTATAATCTTGTGGACTAACATCCACCATGGGTTTTCCCCTAATAGGGTTTCGACATAAAAAATCTTTGTGTTCTTTGTCTCTTTTATGTGTTTATTTTTTATGGTTAATTTCTTATTCATTAGATCTTAAGTAAAGTTTGAGAAGTTTATCATTCTATGATAACTGATTCACCCCCCCTCTTATTTGTCTATCCTTATTTTGCCAACAATTTAATGGGAGACTTGGAGTCTCAGGATGAAGAAGAGATTGAAGCTAACAAGGAAGATGAATTTGTTGAACCCCATGATGAAGAAACACATGAAGAAGCAGTGTCTATTAAGAGGAGAATTAGGAGGTAGGCACAAGTGAAGCAAGGAGAAAATCCATCTACTAAAGCTAATAAGGTTCCTTAGGCCAGCACCAATGTTGAAGAAGGTGAAACCTCACAACCAGTGAGGAAAAAAAGAATACTCCCAGAGAGGTAGAAGGCTATGAAGGCAAGGAAAGATGAAACTTCCAAAGATGCTCCCTTTGCAAAAAGGGTTGTGGATTTGGATAGTTAAGGGGAAATCCCCAGGTATATGTTAAGAGAAACTCTCCTAAGAAAAATGTTGTTCCAATGGAGGAAGTGAGAATAGTAGAAGAAGAGGTGCAAGAGGAAGGGGCGCCTATTGATGATGCAAAAAAGGGAGCAGTTACAAGAAATAATTCTCCCATTCATTCTATACATCAAAATGTACAAGTTTTTGAGGAAATTCATGAAGAATGGAACATATATAATGATCTTAAAAAAATTAATGAGGAAGGTGATGAAATTTCTACCCCTGAGAATGGAGAATGGAAGAAATTTGTGAAAGAAATAAGGTAATCCATTTCTGGGGCAAAGAGAAAGAACATAGGAACTAAGGTTGTTTAGGGAAAAGCATCAAAGTACCCCAAGAAGATAAAAATTGATGAACAAGAAGATCACCCTGAGGAAGGAGAAAATAAAGAGGAAGTGGTTGGTAGTCCTCATTAGGACAAGGCTGAATATTAAAATCATCTAGAAATTGAGCAAGATGTTGAAGTAAATGTGGTTGATAGTCCCAATAAGGAAGTGATAACTGAGCCATCTACAACTCTAGAATGGTTAGAAAGAGGCTTAGTAAGAAGCCAATTAGTGTATAGGAGGATACCATGAGTTGGGAAAAATTTCTTGAACAATGGGGGCAGCCCAAGGAAAGGACAAGGGCTAGGATAGTTTCTAAAATGTCCAGAGATTAATTTAATAATAGGGTTATACATGTAGTTGTTCCTGCAACAGACAAGTTTAAAGATGAAGTCAAACTGTTTGACTGTAAAGTGTAGACAATAAATTTAGGGCCTACAACTAAGGAATAAGAAAAGGAGGAGTTTGAGGAATCTTCTCAAGCAATCCTAAGGAGATTGGATAGGGAAACAGAGGAGAAAGAAAAACTGCAAAAATAATTAAGTGATGTTTATAAATATGTAAAAGATTTGATGAAACCTTTGTAGACAATGGGAAGTGGAGGGGTTGTGCTAGAGGGATTGCTACCAAAAGAAGCAGTTACAAAAATTGAAAGATTAAAATATTCAATGCATTATACTAATAGTTGGCTCTAGGATGTCAGCAATAGAGAGGATGAAGCAATTGAATAGATCCTGAAAATATACACCATTGCTTCTGACTTTCTTGAGCATACTTCACAATTTGTTGTAGATTGCAATAAAATTGATGAGTCAACTACCGATGAGCTAAAGAAAATCCTAAATGTGTGAAGGGGGGAGATGGCTAGGCTAGATATCCTTTCCCGAGATGAAATTGGCAAGGTGAAGTAGTGGGTTGAAGTTTGGAACTATAGGAAGGAGCTTCTCACAAAGGCCTTGAAGAAGATAATGAAACTATAAAGGGAAATGAAGGAAATATACAGTAGTTGCATTAGTTTCCTAGAGATAATGACTAGAAAGAAATTTTTTGGCTAGAAGAATATGAATGTTGGTAGATTGCAGGGATGGTGGAATGAGATCTATGCTCCTAATGGTGCTCCAATTACTAAGTAAAATATGGAGGATGCAACTATCTATATTTCAAAATTGCACAAATACCATGAGCTACACATTGAGGGGAATAAAGTGATGCCACAATACTTGGAGGAATTTAAGAATCATAAAAAATTGAATTAAGTTTATTCCAGTTCACACCTAGAAGATATGAAAGAAATATTGGAGAAGGAAAAGGAATTATTTAGTGAATTAGAGGCCAATCAAAAGGGAGAAAAGGATAATAGTCAGTAGGTAGCCACCTAAATTTTTTATGCTAAACATGTGACCTCTAGCCAGCTAGATGGGAGACCTCAAGTTTTGTGCCATCAAAAGGATATTATTGGGAGACCTAGGCCAACCTAGATGAAGCCCCACACATTAAATGAAAATTTTATTTTATGAAAGAAATTTCTGGGCCGACCTTTTGATGGGAACCATAAATTGGGCCGACCTAGTGAATGAATTGTGTATAAATTGAGGTTCAAGCCTCCTTTGTAAGGGTAGAAAAAAAGTGAAGTGATAGTTGTAAGAACTAGAGTTGAGTTAGGAGTTATCATTTTTGTGAGAGCAAGTGTTGCTACATTGAATACTTGAATTGTTGCAATATTGGGTGATTCAATATAAGTAAAGACATTGTGCTTTGGTGCTCTTTCTTTTGTTGTTTCATTTTGCATGGTTCTTTTTATTCCATATCTTTAAGATTAATTTGATATTGTTAGTTATATGTTATATTTTAGATTTAAATTTAATGCAATGGTGTTGATGGTTTGATATTTGAAGTGTTTGAGCAATCCTTGGTCCATACTTTTAGCAACTTGCTAATTGTAATTTGCTATGTAAAGTTATCTTGGGCCTTGAATCTGTGCTAAGTTCAATTGTGGGTATTTATTCATTTCAATTGTCAAATAAGGTTGGATTGGATGAGTACTTCATGATCTGAAAATATTTAATTCATTAGAGGATTGTATTGTTTTTGTGAGATTGCAGATTTGATCTAGGTTAAGCAAGAATTGGTTTTGAAGGATTGGTCCACTTTAAGTGTTTAATCATTTGCATTGTTGATTTTGGGGATTAGTTTAGTTTTAAAATCTCTCTAAACCCTTGTCTTTTGTTAATTATTTTAAAATCTGAATTAGATTTGAGGATCAAAGTATCACCACATTGCAAGATCTGATAAGTCTAAAATTCCATTATTTGTTTTGTAAGGTTCCTTGTGATTACCAACATTTTCACATTTATCATTGAGTTGTTTTTTCATTGTGAAGACCTCAAATTAGAGACCTTGGGGTTTTCTTGTTAGAAACTAAGATCTGATTGCAAACCAGAAAAATCACCTTCCATAGAAGAGAAAAACAAAAAAGCAGAGATTTGCAAAAGATGTGCAAATTGATATATTCGAAGTACAAAAATATTACAAGAGATAATTTTCTTTATAAAAGAAAGATATGCATAACCATAATCTTATCTTGAGCAACAAGATAGCTCAATAATATAAGGATAAGAACCTATAACTTAGGAATTAAATAAAGCCTAAGTAAACTTATGCAAAGTGTAATTAAATATTAATTACACCAACACCCCCCCCATAAGTGCAACTTAGGGAGAAGCATATTATTATGAAAATATGAGTCTTGGAAACAAGGCCTTATCAGGTACTCATGTACAAATGTAAAGAGAGAGAAAAACTAGTGGGAAAACCCCCTTTCAATGAGATGAACTACTACAAAGAAGCACTGGAAGAACCCTGATGAAGCAACACTGGAACTCAAAATCTGACAAGCAAGGAAAGATACTTTTGTTTGCAAAATACCATATTAGAATCACAAATGCAACAATAGACCCGATGCCAAGGAACACTAGAAACTCACATACTGGATCAAGCCTGGAATTTGTAACCAACAATAAATGAAAGGATGAAAGGACCCATAATGATGAAAAATATGGAAGTTGTGTCTCTCGAAGCTAATGCCAAACTGAAACTAAAACTGCCCATAGGATGAGTACCATCAAGATTCTAGAACATTAACCATAAAACCATGGCCCTCAAATGAGAAAGATATGAACCAATGAAATCAAGAACTATAAAATCCCAATGTGAAGTGTGAACCAAAGCAAACCAACAATGTGTCCAACTAAGCAAGAAAGAAGCTAGAACGAGACAATAGGAAACTAGACAAACTCATGTGAGTTGTCACCAACATGAAAGATGGATGCAAGAACCCCCCTTAATGGAACTTTATATCAGTTCATTATTACAATACCCAATGATTGCATAAGGAGATAATGCAAAAATATAGAAACATAATAAAAAATGCAAACAAAGTGCACAAAACAAAAATGAATGCATGCATTTAATAAGGTACACATATTCTGTAAATGACCTTAGATCTACATAGAGGCTGAAACCAGCTTTCCAACACCGTGAAAATCATGAAAAATGGATAAGCGAGTCACAAGATACATCTCCCAAAGTGAAAAAGGAAACATCTGACTTCTAAGGCTGAAAAAGGCATCAAAAAGGAAAAACCAGAAAATCACACCTATACTATTGTGTAGAGCGTCGAAACAGCTTTCTGACGATATCTTGTTTTCAAAGAAAGGATGCCATATGCCCAAGATACACCCGTTTCTGTCAAAGCTGTCCAAAAAGCTCTAATTTGGCCCTTAGAAGCCCTCAGGGGTTAAAAAAATAGAGCCCTTGGTCGCATGGGTGGAGCAGGGGGCTAGCGCCCAAGGGGCTATGGCATAGTCCCTAGTCACCCATGTGACTGGGGCTGGGGCTGGTGGTTGGCTCCTACAATAGAGGCCTCGGTTCTCAATAGAACCGCTGCAGGGGCTTAAGGGGCCCGCAGGGGCTTAACAGTTTGGCCCCTGGTCCCCACATAACCCTGTCGGAGGGTAGAGCTGGTGCAGGGGGCTTCTGAGGTGATGGACTAGCTGGGAATTTTTAAAATATTTTACTGAATTTTTTTCAAAATCTGTGCATCAGAATGCGTGCCTCGGAGCCATATGGCCCTCGGGTAAAACATTTTTGCCTCTCTAGATGATTTTTCCCAAACTAGACAAATTTTATATGTAAATAGGGTTTTTGGGCACTGTGAATCCAACGGTGAGGTCCGTTTGGTCCCAAAGTGCTTTAAAAATTAGGCAACCCCTGGATCTATCAGAAAAATCACCTAGCTTGAAACCCTCGTAGATCTAGCAAACGGTGACCAAAATGAATAAAATAAAAGCCATTTCTGACTTTTTCCAGTGCTCTGAATCTAATGGAAAACCTTGATATGATCTAAGATGCTACATAAATGTGTTCAAGGAATAAAACCATTGAGGAACTCTGAACAAGCTTTGCATTGAAATCCTCCAAAAAAACTTAGAAGGGGTTGTGAATCGAGGATCCAATACCATGTTAGAAACCAAGATTTGATTACAAACTAGAAAAATCACCTTCCACAGAAGAGAAAAAAGAAAAAGAAGAGATTTGCAAAAGATGTACAAATTTATATATTCAAGGTACAAAAATATTACAAGAGATAATTTGCTTTATAAAAGCAAGATATGCATAACCCTAATCTTATCTTGAGCAACAAGATAGCTCAATAAGACAAGGATAAGAACCTATAACTTAGGAATTAAATAAAGCCTAAGTAAACTTATGCAAAGTGTAATTAAATATTAATTACACCAACATATCTCTTGAGGATTTTTGATAGAGATTTACCTTTCAAGAGATATAGAATATCACATTATTTCTAAGTTGTGCAAAAAACACCATCAACACTTCCAATGGCTTTCTTTCACTTTTAGGGTTTCTCACCTCAAAGGAGAAAGTTGGGCCAAAATAGGCAATGTCTACACTCAAAATCAATGCAAGGATGGATGGAATATGCCTAGATGCAATGTCTAAATGCAATAAATTGAGAAAAGGAATGATTTAATAATGAAAAATCTAAGAAATTCCAGTTGTTTGAAAACATAGTGATGTATGCAAAATGGCCTAAGAATGCAAATAAACAATAAAAAAATTAAAAAATATTGGAGAGATGCACCTGGAAACTAAAATGTGATGTAGAGTGGCTCTAGAATCCTAAAAATTCTATTCTTGAAGTCAATTGGAACACTTATGCCAAGTTGGGCGACCTAGTCCTATTTCGAGGAGATTTTTCCAGAATAGGTTTCTACCAAATGGGTACTCAAAAGCGTAAAAATCACTTTTCAAGCCTAGTAGTGGGACTAATTAACCATAGATGGAAACATAGTCCACTTGGGAGTCTCAAGAATTTGGGACAATAATCTGTAGCTTTCGGTCTGCACTTCCCTTCCTGACAAGTGTTTGATTCAGATTCTACAAAAAATGGGCTGAAGGAGGTTTCCAAGCTTCAATTAGGGATTTGTTGACTTGAATGACTTTGATGAGTTGACAACACCTTTTTAACACTTTCCTATTTGATAAATCTACATGCAATACCTACAAACACACATGCAAAGATGGGAAAAAGGGTTAAGGGTTAGAGAATAGGGGTTTTCCTTGGTCAAACCCCAATTTGGTAATCAAACCCTCTAAAATGAAATGAAATAAAGAGAGAATGATGAATCAATAACATGCAATGTCACAAACTCACCAAACCCTTGATGTTGAAATCTGATGATATGTAATAAGATGGTCCAATGGATGCTTAATTATGCCTTGAATACTTTAGAAAGATTAAGTAAATGGACTAAAGAGATTAGGAAATTATAAGATTGTAGGAGATGAAAAATAAGGGTAAAAGCTTTTATTTATACTTGTTTTTGCAATATTTCCCAAAAATAACACATCGTAGGTTGACCTCAAGGTTAAGAGAATAAAATCCTTCTAGAATTTTGAAATTATTTTGATTTTGTTGCCTAGTGGGACTAAGTCGTCCTAAGTGGTGACTTAGTCCAACTAGGGAAATTTTATTAGGTGTCAGGAATTAAAGTGCATTTAATGTTGTTTAATGGGAATATTCTCAAAAATACACTTAAGTAGGGTAAAAAAGTGCATTAAGGGGTCATTTAAACATAAGAAAGGGTTGAATTAGTGATGACAAGTCTAGAAAAGCATGAAATTTTGTTACAACTCTTTACAACACTTTGAAATAAGACTTGGTAAGTGGTAAAAAGGGGTTATTTAAGTGAATTATAATGAAAGGGTCCTAGAAAGCTATGAAAGTGGGTTACAACACTTCACAAAACTTTTACAAGACATCCTAGAATTCTTAATGATTATCAAGGGTCTAGGACCTAATGTGAATGTGTTGGCCAAATTACAATATTAAATCTAGGAAAAATCGGGCCAAAACCACTAGTAGGGCATAAAAATGAGAAAAAGTATAAGGGTTACTTTTTTTATGTCCACAAAAACTTATGCTAGGAACCATTTTCCTTTAGTGGTGAATGGGTCCTCCTCACATAGGACAACCCTTTTTTAATTTAATTGTGGTGGGATTTAATGATTTGTAATCCTAGATCTGGTGTCAAATTGATTTTTTTGAATTTTGGGGTTAATTCTCAAATTATGTAAAATATAAGGTTATTTTAAATAATTTCAACTAGAAGTTTTCAAGCAAGCTATGTAGAAAAGGAATTTTTCATGAGATCAAGCATTAATTTTCAAGAAGCGAGAAAGAGTGAATTTTGGAGCAGCATTGCAAGTCTTCTAGCTCATTTTGTGTCAAAGATCAAGCATTAGTGAAGGTTGATGATAGATGCCTATGGAGAATCATGAGGGATCCTAGGTGTTGGGAGATGCACAAGACATATAAAAAAGCCTAAGGACTTGTTTCCTAAATGATTCCATATTCAACAATAATCCTACTTGAATCCTAAAGAGAGGTATATTTAGATTTGTGGCTTAGTAAGGGGATTTGGGGATCTTCTTTAGCGAATGATTTGCATTGTTCATGTTTCATTTTAGGGTTCTATTCCAACACAATTAGATAAAATTTCCTTTAAATTCTTATAGATCTTAATCTTAGATGCACTTAAGGTTTGGATTGCACACACAATTAGATGTTTCATATTTTCATTCATCATCAAAGGTTTTATTACCTACAAGGGGTTTGATTGAAGCAAACCCCTATCCACCAACAATATTTAAATTATTTTTAGCAATTATTAGTAGATCAAGATCCGAAAGAAAGAATTTAATAGTGCAAGGAAGGAGTGCAGACTTGGAATTTGAAGATCGGATTCAAATATTTCTTGAGAGACCTAGTAGGACCCATTCACCTTTAGTGGTCAATGAGTCCCTGTGAGGGCTTGAAGGGTAGCAGAATTTAATTGTAAAATATTTTGTTTTAGATTCAGAGCTCCTCAGACAGGCCTGCTAGGACCCATTTTCATTTGGTGGAGAATGAGTCCTTGTTAGCACTTCAAAAAAATAGGACCAAGTGCACAATATTATCTATTCAATGTTTTTCTAGAAAAGTTATAGTTTCTTTCTGTTTTGTGTTAGATTCATGCACTAAATGTGTTAGACATAGAATTAGGGTTTGCTTATTAGTTCAATTTCTTCTCCCCAAATTGTGATTTAGCTCACCACCCCATCCTTGCATAAGGAAATATTTTAAGATCCCTAAGTCTCAATTTAATTCACCTCTTAGGTTGTGAACCAAAGTATTTTTGGGGATAGGTGGCTCTCTTACACTTTTTGGGTTTTGCACCTAAAAGGAGAAAGGAATCCCAAAAAAATTGAAGGATCACTCAAGATTAATGCAAATATGATTGAGATCTATCAAAGTAGAATGACCTAAATGCTAAAAACTAATAAAATATATTGACTAATGAATTCAAACTAAAGAAATGTAAAGTGTTTGAAAACACAATGTAGTATGCAAGCATATGATAAATGACCTATAAATGACCATGAAACTAAACGAAGAATTGTAAAACTAGAAGGTGTGCACCTAGAAACTGAAGAAGGATAAAATAAGGTATGGAATCCTTAAAAACATGATGTAGAAGCCAACTAGGACACTTATGCCAATTTGGGCGACTTAGTCCTAGATCTAGAAAACTGTTCTAGAGCCTTTTTTAGCCAAATGGGTATTTGAATCTATAGAAATTTCTAAAAAAATGTACAGTGGGACTAATTCACCATTGATGGTGACTTATTCCTCTTTAGCTTTTCTAAAAATCTGAACGTGGAGCCAAAAGTTCTCAGTTTGCTCTTTCTGTTCCTCGAGGTGTCTGATTTTGAAACTGCCAAATTTGAGCCTAAAAGCGACTTTTTGTGGATATTTTGACCTTTCCAAGAGGGAAATGACTCCAAATTTTTTGAAACCTATTCTTCAATCATTTTCATGCCAACAAGCACCTTAATCTGCAATCAAGCAAATGAAGATAGAGAAAAATGTTGATTGTTAGGGATTGGGGGTTTGCCTTGGTCAAACCTCATTTAGGTAATTAAACCAAAATGATGAAATAAAATAATGAAGCATGAAATATGAAAAAATAAAATTAGAAACTTGCCATGATTATGGATCTCTAATTGTTACAACAACGGATGAAGAATCTCACTCTTGAATTCCCTAGAATTGAGTTTGAATGTTATCTTGAGTGCTTGATTCTTGCTTGCTTGACTTGACAATATGAATGAATGATGAAAGGTGATTGAATTATGAATTAGGGTTAAAGGTCTCCTTTTATAGAGAAGATTTAAATGAATGGCTAGAATAAGGATCATGATCAAGGGCCAAGATTAAATTAGAAGATAATTTAATCAAGGGTGGAGGTTAATTGAGAGAAGAAAGACATGGATAGATAAAAACTTGAGGTGGAAGATAAGGTTGGTACAAAAAAAGAGGTGATAGAAGAAATAAAATACTAAAGATTATTTGATTTGGGAGGCCAACATAGGAGAAATAAATAAAATATTAATTTTATTTATTTAAAAAGAAACGTGAGAACAAATAATGAGATAATTAAATAATTAAAAATAATTATTTAATTATAGAAGAAAGGTGGAGTGTTAAACATTAATAATGAAAAATAACTATTTAATTGGGGAGATAAAGAAAGCATAAATAATTAAATAAATATAACATTTATTTAATTATAGAGAGAAAAGGCTAATGAATAATTATGTAATTGAAATTATTATTTAAATATAGAAGAAGAGGAAAAAGATAACTTTTGAATAATATTTAATTCAAAAGTAGGGAAGAAAGGACTATTAGACTTAAATGCTTAATAAAATTCTAGAAAAGTGTGAAAGTGATTTCCAACACTTTACAACACCTTTACAAGACATGAATTTTATTCAATTTACAAGGGTCCAAGACCTAATGTGGATGTGTAAAACTCCCCACAACACTAAATCAAGGCATCATTAAGTCCAATTTATCATTAATTATGTCCAAATCAAGCAAGTTGCCTTTTTTTATGCTACTTTTAGCCCCCACTTTAGTGAGAGGATGAACTTGCTTCAAACTCATTGTAAAGTAGACAATCAAGAGGGTTCCAATCATGCTAATATAGATGGTCTAGGACATCAAAGATAGAGGAAGTAGTCAACCCCCGAGATGCAAGATCCTAAGTCAAACTAACATGAGCACAAAAGGACACACACAAGGTGAATGATTTTCAGCAAAACAAGATACGCGATCATGTAATCGCAATAACTAGAAGGAAGAGAAGTATAAATGAGCAAAAAGAGGTGGATCAAGCTTTGACCATTTTTCCAACATGATGTGGATCAGATCTAAGTTGTTTGTAAAAAAATGCATTCTCACTCTGAGGTGATGGAACTCTTGGCAGTCCATCGGGTGAGAAGTCCTAAAAGGTGAGAAACATACACTCATGGTTGGTATGCACTCTCACACACATGTAGGTGGCTATGGGTAAATACATGCCTCAGAATGGGCTTCCTGATCAACCATACAAAAGTTATACCTCTTGATAACTTTAATAAGGTGCCTCAAAAGAAAATGGATTTTGTAAATTCTTTTGAATGTCATGTAAAAAATTTGTTAAAGAGGATTTTTGTTTGTTCATGTAAGGTCTTCTTAGGGAGAATTGTGCCTATTGTCTCCAAGAGAAGACAAGTCAAAGTATCATATCATTGCCCATGGGATGCCTCATTCACATCATGCCATGCATTTATATTGTACACTCTTAGAAGGAATCAAAACCAATGACACCACCAATAAGAGGACACATCACAAGAAAAAAGAAAAATCATGCCATAATTTTTTTGTCAAAAGATGTCATCATTGTATGCCACCACTTTAAAGCAGTTGCTACACCAACACTATGAGAAATTGTTTTAAAGTAGCCAATGATAAATGAAAGAAGACATGAGATCCAACTTGGAAATCCCTATTCCAAGTCATATGTTTCTTAATTGAACTATATCATGAATAAGTATGTCACATGCAAGCCAACTTAAGGCATGTCATCCACATCTGAAGCTTGCTCTTATATATTCATGAAAGGTTAATGACTAGCCAAAAGAGACAACTACAAGTGACATATGAGGACAAGGCTATCTAACCCCTTCAACCCACTTAGTGTAGGACAAAGATGAGCTGGATAGGATTAAAGTATGTATTAGTTAGATGAATTATGTGCTTCAACACAAAGAAGAGTACCACACTCCTTGAGATGTTGAATTTTGTTGTTTAAAGTCATAGATGAAAGGAGATAACCCAAGATCTTTCTTGAAAGAGAATGATATATCAGTTTTCTTCGTATGTTCATTGTATCCATGTGAAGGAGGGAGATTGTATCTAATACCATAACAATATTCCAAGTTAGATGAAGGGGGTTTATGATTCTGAGAAGGATTGGATTTTGCATGAGAATACAAACCCTTTTTAAAGTTATGTGTTGTTGCTTCATGAGGGATGGGAGTTATATGGCCCCCATCGCCACCATGAGGTAATTTTGTAGAGCTAAGTTGAGTGAATGAAACACAAGGTTGCTTAAGTGTAGATTGTGATATTTCACACTATACCTTAAAGGAAGGTGTGGAACCCAAATTGTTACTTGTGTCTAAAATTCAATCATTTTTATAAGATTCTTGGGACCATGCGGGTGATATTTTGGAACCTTTATTGAAATGAGGTGTAAAATCTAACAACCCAAAATTATCACTAAAGAGTTTTGTTGTAGGTGAAGGATTAGCATCAACTTGTATAGGGTCAAGTTTTGATATAGGAATGAAAGTATTAGGGGAGTTGGAATTATTTTGATTATTTGATTCATAGCTTCATTCATCTTTACCAACCATGTATATCTTGTCATTGTATTTGAATTTCATTGTAAAGTGTAGAGTAGAGGGGACTCCTTTCATAGCATGAATCCATGGTCTCCCTAGGAAAATATTGTATGGAAGGGGTCCTTACATGATATGTATAGAGGTAGGAAACACTACAGGTCTGAACTCAATAGGTAATGTGATCATCCCTAGTGGTTGCCTATTAACATTGTCAAAGCCATGAATATGAACATAATTAAGTTGAATGATCTTTTTGTCCATGCCAATTTTGTTGAGGAGGTCCATGCTACAAACATTAATTTTTGCTCCATTGTATATGAAGGTGTTCCTAACTAAAGTTTCATTAATGACCACCTTTATCTTCAAGGGGTCATTCTTGTTTTGAATCTCAAGTGAGGGTAATTCATGCTTAGAGAATGTGATTTCTGACTAGGTGACTTGCATGGGATGAGAGGAGGATGTTACATTATTTTATTTTATGTAATATTAGATCTCTTCCTATTTTATTTTTAACATCCCTTGAAATAAACACTTGAATTTAAGTGATAGTTGAACTATTTTCCATAAAGATATATTAGCAGGGGTATTTTTAAGGTCTTCAACACTAGGCACTCTATGTTGAGGATAAGGTAATGGAGTGGGAGTAATTTATGGTTTCCTACATTTTTGAGATAATAAGTTAAAAATTAATTGCTGAAAAACATTGTTATGATTAGGTTGCATCATGGATTTCAAGAAAGTTTTGACTTTCTTATGTGATTCAGTAATGGGAGGTAACTTTGGAAGCTCACTAATTAAAGGAGATACAATTTGTGTCATCATAACCTCAACAAGCTTATGCTTATTTTCATGATCTCTAAATGAAGAGGATTCTAATGCCACTCCATTATATTCACCTAAGGAAGGTTAAGTGTTTGGGAGATATGTGTTAATGTTCACATTTTCTTGCACCGTGATATTCTCCCTAGGAGTTGAGTTGTTAGGAGAACTACAAAAAAAAATACTCTTGACATTCAAAGGTTAATTCTTCTAAAAGGACGTCATCACGAGTAGGGGAATAATCAATGGTTGAATTATGTTGCTCAATAAGGGATTCCTTAGGAGAAGGGAGAAACTAAGTTCCTCATAACATTCATTGATTGTGTTTTCTAATATCAAAGTATCATCTTCACAACTAGGAGAGATACTAGGAGAAGAATTTTTTTTATTGTCATGATTACCTATTTTTGTGTTGTCTTGTTCATCAATGTATTGTCTATGAAGAGAGGTAATAGGAGAGAAACAACTAGGATTCTCAAAAATCTCATTAATTGATTATTCTAAGATCAAAATATCTTCTTTTCTAATAGAAGAGATATTAGGAGAAGAACGAATATGATCGTTAGGAATGTCCAAGGTTGTATTCTCTTTCACTAAAACACTCTTAGAGGGAGGGGATAGGAATTTTTTCTTAGCATTCCTAAATATTTAAGACACTAACATTGTGTGAACAAAAATGAAAAGCACCACTAACTGTGTTATGCAATTTTTCAACAAAGCAAACAATGTTTATCCAAAGATGCAAAACACTTTTATCCAATGTATGCAAAACCTTAAGAATGAAAACAATGTGTATCCAAGAATGAAAAGAAATTTCATAAAAATTATGCCAAGTTTTATGAATAGAAACATTGTGTATGAAAAATTCAAATGTACTTTTATCCATGTTATGCAAAATTTCATAAATTTGAGCATTTTCAAACCTAATGATGCTTGTAATTGAAATGTTTTCAAAATTGACTACCCTAAATTGATGTTTTTGAGCTAGATGCGTAAAAAAAATGTTCCTAAGACTTTCCAAACCTATAGTATATGATACTAGGAGTATTAGGAAGTAAAAAAATGAGGTTTCTAATGTCGTAACAAACATTTAAAAATCTGGACTGGGAGAATGTCGCTTAGAATGGAAAATGAGTCCTAGTAAGGGTTTTTTTCAAAAATATTAGGAATTTTCAATTGGTTTTAATACTTTTAATGTTTCATGACTTGAAGAATAAATGAAAATGTAGATTTTATATGATTTTCAATTATTTAAGATGCAAAAATGCAAACTATATGCAATTTCACTAATACAAAAATTTGAAAACCTAGAATGCAAATTAACTAATGCAAAATGCAATGCAATGTTAATGTAAGATAAATCTAGGATTATGAAACACTCCAAAATTAGAAAAAAAAGTATTCAAAAGGTGGGTTCACCAAAATAAACCAAATATTTTTTTTGGGGAAAGGCATTTCTCTTACATTTTTAGGATTTTGCACCTAAAAGGAGAAAGTGATCCCAAAAACCTTGATGGATCACTCAAGATTAGTGCAAATATGATTGAGATCTATGAAAGGAGAATGAACTAAATGCTGAAAAATGATAAAAGATAGCGACTAATGAATGGAAAGTAAAGAATGTAAAGTGTTTGAAAACATAATGTAAGATGCAAACATATGATAAATGACCAAGAAATGAACATGAAACTAAATAGAGAATTATAAAACTAGAAAGTGTGCACCTAGAAATTGAAAAAGGATAAAATGAAGGTCTAGAATCCTAAAAAACTTGATGCAGAAGCCAACTAAGACACTTACACCAATCTGGGTGACTTAGTCCCAAATCTGGAAAACTGTTCCTAAGCCTTTTTTAGCCAAATGGGTATCTGAATCTACAAAAAAAATGAAAAAAATGTACACTAAGTCACCATTGATGGTGACAATCCACTTTGGCTTTTTTGAAAAATCTAAAAGTGGATTTGGAAGCTCTCGGTCTACTCTTTCTATTCCTCTAGGTGTCTAGTTCTCAAACTAGTAAATTTGGGCCTGAAAGTGACCTTTTGTGGATATTTTGACCTTGCAAAAAGGGAAATGACTCCAACAAGTTTGAACCATATTCTTCCATCATGTCCAAACCATCAAGCACATAAATCTTAAATCACACAAAGGAAGAGAGGGAAAATGTTTATTGTTAGGGATTGGGGGTTTGCCTTGGTCAAACCCCATTTAGCTAATTAAACCAAAATGATCAAATAAAATAATGAAGCATGAAATATGAAATAATGCAATTAAAAACTTGCTATTATGATGGATCTCAAATATCTCCAATAATGGATGAAGAATATCACTCTTGAATGCACTAGCATTGAGTTTGAATGCTTGATTCTTTCTTGCTTGACTTGACAATATCAATGAATGATGAATGGTGATTGAATTATCAACTAGGGTTAAAGGTCTCCATTTATGGAGAAGAGTTAAGTGAATGTCTAGAATAAGGATCATGATCAAGGGCCAAGATTAAATTAGAAGATAATTTAATCAAGGTGGAGGTTAATTCAGAGAAGAAAGACATTGATAGATAAAGACTTGAGGTGGAAGATAAGATTGGAATGGAAAAAGAGGTGATAAAAGAAATTAAATAATAAAGATTATTTGATTTGGGTGGCCAACATAGGAGAAATAAATAAAATATTAATTTTATTTATTTAAAAAGAAAGGTGAGAACAAATAATGAGATAATTAAATAATTAAAAATAATTATTTAATTATAGAGGAGAGGTGGATTGTTAAACATTAAATAATGAAAAATAATTATTGAATGGAGAGGGAAGGGATAAATAAATAATTGAAATAATTATTTAATTATAGAAGAAGAGGGAAAAGCTATCTTTTGAATAATATTTAATTCAAAAGTAGGGAAGAAAGGAACATTAGACTTAAATGCGTACTAAAAATCTAGAAAAGTGTGAAAGTGATTTACAACACTTTACAACACCTTTACAAGACATGCATTTTATTCAATTTGAAAGGGTCCAATACCTAATGTGGATGTGTAAAACACCCCATGACACTAGATCAAGGTGTCATTAAGTCCAATTTATCATTAATTATTCCCAAGTCAAGCAAGTTGCCTTTTTTTATGCTACAGGTTGATAATTACTTCAAGGTTCTTGGATCTCATCTTTTATATGAAACTCTAACTAGAAAAAGGGGATTAGATATCATAGCCTCTCTTTTTCTAATTTTCATTTTAGTGAACCCAATCCCTTTTGAACATCATAGTTTTTGATTGGAGTGCATTCAAACCCCAGATCGTAGTTTTCATTAGATTTGCATTGCATTTAGGGTTTCTTCATTGTGCATTAGTGAACATTGCATTTAGGATAACATTGTATGTTTGCAAATTTTTTATATTCACCAAAAATAAGAAAAAATGCTTTAGATCTAATTTAGTGTTATGTCTATTTACATTGAAATCATCATTCAAACATTTAGATTCAAATTGCATTTTAGATTTAATCACCTTATCCATAATTTAACCTTAGTAAAATTTGCATTTAGAGACTTCATATCCAGAATTTTTTTTTAATAGAATTAGCTTTTGCAGATTTGAGACAACAAATACATATGAAAAAATTAAAAAAAACTAAAATCAAACTTAGAAAACCCTAAAACTAGGACCCATTCACGTTTAGTGGTGAATGAGTCCTTGTACACCCTAATTGACAAATCCTCTAGGTGTTTTATGTGTGTTTTTGTTCTTTACAAATACCTAGACTACGACCCATTCACCTTTGGTGGCAAATGAGTCCCTGTGCACCTTGTGACATAACTTTTTTTTATTTGTTTTTAGTTCTGATAAGAATTTTTTCCTCTATTATGAGATCTAAAAAGAAATAGTTTGAAATAGATTTTCTTTGTATTTAAAATATTTTTTATTTAGATATATTTGGAAACATTGGGAAACAAATTTCTTGTACACTTTAGTTAAAGGTAGCATTAAACTTCTAGATTTTCAACATTCATGTATCAATAGACAAGTTAGTTTATGTTCTGCATTCATTAGAAAAGAAAAATAAAAGAAAAAAATATCAAATAAGACCATTAGGAAAATCATAGTTATGTCAATTTTTTTGTTCAAAGTTAACTTATCCCTCAAGCCTTTTGGTAGTGATGCCTTTGACATGTTAGATGAAGCCCTTGAGGACTTCATCTCACAAATTTCATCCACTAAGGCTTGCCATGATAAAAAAAGACACAAACACATTAATGCAATCACACCACAACTTATAATTTACCCTACTTCACAAAAACCTCGAGTTCAAAACAAACCCATGCTTATATTGAAATCACTAACAAACAAGACTTCATATGAAAATGGTGATGTTTCACAACAAACATGTTATGATACCATTGCACATACATACAATACAAGGAACAATAAGGAACATCAAACAACTCTAGTCTCATTAACCTTTCCTAACCCTATATTTCCTAGTGCTCCTTGTTTACCCACAAACAATGGAAAGGAATACAATCTTTTCAAATAGCTTAAGAATATTCCCACTAAGATATCCCTATGGGAACTTCTTCAGACATCACCTATTATCATAGCATGCTTCAAACAACCTTGCAACAAGTCATGGTTCCTCCTAACACTAGTTCAAATGATGTGGCAACATTATTCTAAGGAATGAATGAGATGAACTTAGATATTTTATTTCACCAGAGTTGGTTGCCTCCCTTAGAAATTTAGAAAAAAACATGAAGCTTTCTATATAATACTCTAGGTTAATTGAATAACGATAAAGCGAACCCTTATTGACAATGGTTCGACCCTGAATGTGTGTAGTGTGAACCTTTTGGAAAAAAATACCATCAGTAAAAATAACATTAAACCCAAATTTTTATCTATCCATGGATTTGATAATATAGGGGTATGTGCAGGATCATCATGGAAAACACAGGCCCTTAAGTGGCAAAAAATTCAGAAAAATCAGTGTTAGGCAACTTGACGTAAAAATTTGAATAAGTTATCTATATTATTTCAAAAATATGTAAGAATAGAATCTGTAGAAAATTGAATGTAGTTTCTAAAATACTTAGGTTATTTAAAAATAAATAAAATCTATTTGGTGAAAATTTGAAATTTCAATGGAATAGTACTTAAATTTTAGGGAAAAAATAAGAAGTAGATCTCTGTCTGACAACCCTAACCATAATAAAATGATAATATATTTTTATAAGATTTTATATATAAGTAGAGGACTCATGGGATGTGATGCATGTTTTTGTAATTTTTTCCAAGTAAACAATTAATTATGAATTTTTATTACAACTTTTATAAAATATAAAAATTGTATGTCGACCACCTTAACTTGGTCAAAACTTCATGAAATTTAATTTTTCTTTTTTTAATCCTATAGTATGTGAAGCATAGAATGTGACGCATGTTTCGGATTCAAAAAATGTGATACCGTTTGAAAGTTATAGATGTTTTTCAAGTAGCCTATCGATTAGGACTTAAGTCATAATTCTAATAGAAAATGAGTAATAATTATTTATTAAATTCAAATTAAAGCATAATTTATATTAGTGGAAAGCTGAGAATCTCCTCTAAAAACCCTTTTCGTTTCATCAATTTTGGGTAAAAAAAAAGTTGTCAGCCACATACCCTACAAATACCCATAATATTGCCACTTTTTGGCCCATCATGATCCTGCACATACCCATAGGAAAAAAATCACTTGGAGTTATCACATTACCTATTAAAGTTGGAAATTTCACATTACAAACTACTATCCATGTTATGCTTAATGATATTTCCTATAATCTCTTGCTAGGAAGGCCTTGGATTCATGAAATGAATGGAGCACCTTCTACTTTGCATCATGTCATGAAGTGCATCTATAATGACAAGGTTTACAAACTAAAAGTTGTTCCTAAACTTGAAAGTTGTTTGATTCATGAAAAAAAAGGACAAGATCTTTTGGAAACACTACAATCAAATACAAAAAAGGAAGTTGCAAAGGAAGAAGAAAATGAGATGGATGTTGATGAGCTTACTAAGTTACTGGAAGATGATTGGGGTTCCTTAGATCTCACACCAAAATTCATGGGAGAATATAAGACTACATCAAAAGAAACTAAAAAAAATGGGTTGATGCAAGAAGTTGGGTCCACAAAAAGCTCAAAAAGTGGAAGTGTTTTTTCTAATTTTCATAATTTTTCACACTTAGACTAAAAATTTGAGGCACTTACGCAATGAATCTTAAAAAAATTCATAATTATGAAATTTATCATTTTGAATCTAGTTTCCAAATATGTAATTTATTTAAATACCCATATGATAGAAATTGAATTTTGATAAGGATGTATAAAAACCACTTTTTAAAAGTACCTATTTTCTTACCATACCATGCACATGTATGAACACCACTATTTGACCCAAATAAATTATTTTTCTAATTCCTTTCGGGAAAAGAGATTTAATAACATGAAGATTGATGACAATTTTTTTTTATAATTTTTTTGAATATTTTTGTTTTATTGAATTTTTATTGGCCTTAATTATTTTTTCTTTTAAATCGTGTATGGATAGCATAATTGGACCTAAAATATATATTTTTTGATTTTTTTTCATTGTGTACATATTTTTTTGAAGATTGATGCCATATAATTTTTCTTACAAGAAACTTAACCAAAAAAAAGTTATTAAAAAACAAAAAAAATCTAATATTTCAAGTTTTAGGACTACTTTTCTTAGAAATTAATTTAAAAATAAAAAATAAAATCCAATCTTAAAAATAATTATATATTTGTAAACTAGAAATTGTGTTCTCTAATGGGTTTTAATTTTATAGATTGATTTAGAAAAAAAGTCCATCAGCCATATTACCAAAGTTGGACATTCTTCTTCAATTTTCCTTAGTTTTTTAGTTGCAGGTCAAAGGCTAAGGGTTGGATTTCCAAGAATTTCCTGAGCCTAAAACTAAGGGTACGTGTGGGTTGGAGATTCAAATTTTTAATAACATGTATGTGTTTTTAAAAACACATACACATTACAAAACACATACACATTCTTTATTTGTTTGATTATTTAAAAAATTAAACACTTTTTAAAAACGCATACACATCTCTGAAAGGTATTTCTTTTTTTTAAATAAATGACTTATACATGTTATAAACATGTACGTGTTATATAACGTGTATGTGTTATAATGTGTATGCATTTTTTAGCACATACACATTTTTAAGGCTTGTGTATTGTATGCATAACACATACATAGTTTTTTAATAATGCATACATATCTTTTGTGAGATTTTTTTTTGGCCGAAGCTTCACCAGGCTTCATGGACCTAGCTTCTTTCTTTTACCCAAAAGAAACCAATGGTAATTTCAATGCTAAATTTGAAGGACATTTCACAAGCATTGACCTCATCAACTCTAGATGAAGAAACTAGCTATACAATGAATTTTGATGAGATAGATTATTAACATCCACCAAACCCAAAAGAAATTGAAAGAATTTATGGGAAAGGTTACAAGCTCATGAAACAACTTGGTTATAGTAAAAAAGGATGTGGAAAGAAATAACAAGGCATCCATATTCCTATAGAGCCTAACACACAATAAACAAAACATGGTTTGGGGTATTTCCCTTCTAAAATAGCATAAGCAACAAAAATACCTTCTCTCAACATCAACACTATCATGTGTAACCCTAATAAACCAACTCTCACCTTGAAGCATCACAAGTTGATTGATACAACTTGTGATGAATCTTTGGAATACTTTGAGGATGATGAAGCTTTGAAATAAATGTTAGGAGTTTATGAAAAATCATTTACTCCTAAAAAGAAATGGGTTACATGTGATATGGTTAGTACTAAACAAGAAGATGAAGAAAAGGAATGCAATGAAAGTGACAAGGAAAAAGAAGAGTATAATCCTGAAATTCCAAAATAAAACACAATTCCTTTGGGAGATACACTCAACATACCAATGGATATAAATAATGAGGAAAAATAATTCAAATAGGGAAGTTCCTTGATGAAGATGACTAAAAATTGATGCTAATATTATAACAAACAACATAGTCCTTGTGGAAGATGCTAAAATAGTGTGATGGAAAATATGAAAGATGAATCCTAAGATAGCTTTATTGGTTAAGAGTGAAATTGAGAAAATTCTTGAAGCAGGATTTATCCACCCTATTAATTATTCTTCATGGATCTCGAACATTGTTGTAGTTGTGAAACTTGATAATTGTATTAGGATGTGTATAGACCATTGTGACTTAAATAAAGCATCTTTGAAATATGATTTTCTGCTTCCTAATATCGACATGATAGTGGAATTGACTATGGAACATGATTTGTTATCATTCATGGATGGACTCTCTAGATATAATCAAATCTTTATCAACCCTCAAGATCAATACTAGACAGCTTTTACTTCAGCTTGGGAAACATTTTTTTGGGTAGTTATACCTTTTGGATTGAAGAAAATAGGTGCAACTTATCAACGAGAAATGACATTGATATTTCATGGTTACATACATAAGAGTTTGGAAGATTTTGTTGATGACATTCTAGCAAAATCTTTACCTTGAACAATACCAAGTAAATGATCTTTGAAAGATATTTGAACAAATGTGAAAATAAAGGATGAGATTGAATCTAAAAAAGTGTTTCTTTGATGTAGATAAAGGAAAACTTTAGGTTTTATTGTATCTCATAGAGGCATTGTGGTGGACACGAAAAAAATAGATGCTATAGTTAACATGCCACCTCCTAGAAACATTTCTCAACTATGTACTTTACAAGGAAGAATTTAGGCTATCTATCATTTTGTAGCATCCATAGTAGATGGAACGTTACCTTTCATGCAACTCCTTAAGAAAGAGGTTTAGTTTAATTGGAATAAAGATTGTAAGCAGACCTTTGAGAGTTTCAAAGGGTATCTTTCTATTCCACTTGTTTTACAACCTTCTATGTAAGAAAAGTCGTTTATGCTCTATACAGTAGCATCAACCTATGCTCTTGCAACATGATTGGCTCAACAAGATTAAAATGGTAAGGAACATCTTGTTTATTACATTAGCTACACTCTAATTAATTATGAGACACAGTTCATGATGATAGAGAAACAATGTTTGACTCTTGTATTCACTACTAGTAAATTGAGACATTATTTATTGAATGTTGAAATCCATTTCATGGAAAAGTTTCATCCTTTGAAACATATTTTCACTAAAATAGATCTATTAGGATACTTAACTAAGTGGGTTATATTGTTAACTGGATTTGACCTTATATTTTTTTCACAAAAATTAATTAAAGGACAAGCCTTGACTGACGAATTAGCTAATGCTCCTTCCCCCCTATCACTACATAATATAGATTCATTCCTTGATGAGAAAGTGCTGACTATTCAAAATGATAAGAAAACATGGGAATTGTACTTCGATGGTTCTAAGTGTCAAATTGGCTACAAGGTAGGAGTTATATTAATTCCTCCTTCAAGTAAGCCTATTCCCTTATCATTCTATTTAAGCTTTATATGTACAAATAATACCAAGGAAGTATGAGGCTCTAATAATTGGTATACATGCCACATTAGCATGAAAAGTCAAACATATTTCTATATTCTGTGATTCACTCTTTATTATTAAATAGATAAATGGTACATATAAGGAAACTCATGATAAGCTTGTTCGATATAGAGACCTCAAAATGAAATTATTAGAAAAATTTGAATCATATGCAATCAACAATATACCATGAAAGGACAAATGACATGTAGATGAAATGTCAATCATTGCTTCCCTTGTATCTCCTGATGATCCTCTCATTGAATTCACATTTAATGTTCAAATGATTCCTAAACCATCAATAGATGATAAAAGCAAATAAGTGTTATTGACCAATACTGAAAGATCTAGTGAATGATATACAATGATATTCAACTATTTAAAAGATGCTACCTTTCCTAAGCCTACAACTAAGAACACTCAAGCTCATCTTTGAAAAATTGCATCGAAATACATGATCCTTGTGGAAATTCTATATAGATGATCATTTAATGAGCTTTTACTTAGATGTATTAAATAGTCTGAAATCCCTATAGCACTTTAACAAACCCACATAGGTTCTTGTCGGGGGCATTTTGGAGGAAGATTGTTAGTTCAAAAATTACTTTGTATAGGATATTATTGGAGACACATAGAACAAGATTGTTTTGAGTATGTAAAGAAATGTCATAAATTTCAAGAAAATAATAATTTGATTCATGCTCCTACCTCTAAACATTATGCTCAAGTTCCTATTTGGCCATTTTCATTTTAGGGTTTGGACCTTATTGGGAGAATATCAACCCCTTCTTTCGATGGACATACATTTATCATTACCTCAACTAATTACTTCACAAAATGGGTGGAAGCTATCCTCCTTAATTCCATGATAGTTGATACAATACTTCATTTCATATTAGAAAATACTATTGCTTGCTTTGGTCTTTCCTCTGCATTAGTTTCAGAAAATGGAACTCCATTTAAAAATAATGAAGTGAAGAAATTCTTGGAAACTTTCAATATTAAACATCATTTTTTAACACCCTACTAGTCACAATCAAATGGACAAGAAGAAGTGACTAGAAAGACTACTGAACAAATTATACAAAAGATAGTATGTTAACATAATAAAGATTTGCATACACAAAAAACTTTTGCATTATGAGATTACAATATATGAGCTTTAGAACATCTACTGGAAATACTACATATAACCTGGTTTATGATGTTGAAGCAATAATGCCCTTAAAGTTAGAAATTCCTTCCTTGTGAATTGATCTTAAAGGGCTCATTGATGACAAAACTTACAAAGAGCAATGACTGCATCAACTTGAAATGATTGATGAACAACATATCAATGCTCTTAAAAATCTCCAAGCTTATTCTAAAAGAGTGCAATGTGGTTACAATGATAATGTCATTCTTCATGAATTTAATAAAGGAAACCTAGTGTTATACAAAAATCAATGTAATTTGAATGCTCCTTTGAATGAAAAAGGGAAATTCAATCCTAATTGGTTAGGACCTTACATTATCCATGAAAAATATGGATATGGAGCCTACACATTAACAAAAATGGATGGTACACCTCTGAGAGAACCTATAAACATCGTGCATTTGTGTTGGTATTATATTTAGTGCTTCCTCTTTTGAATAGTGTGTTAGAGAAATGTTGTTAGATTAAGTGGATAATTTCTATTTTTCTCACATTACATTATTCTTTGATACATGATAACAAGTGTGTATCTTAGATTCTAGGGTAATTATTCAAATGCTTTGATTAATTATTTTAGTTTCCATACTATTAAAAATATTGTATCCTTCTAAGTGAATTAGATCATAGGTGCGTTTAAGTTAACATAGCATATTGAACCACAAATGTAGCATCTAATATAACTGTAAGTGGTTTAATTAGATTGCATAAGACATTAAATCATGAAGACATTTATTAAGATATTCTTGTACACACTGAAAAAATGTCCTAAGCAATATCATACACTCCAAACACATTTACTAACATCATTTAATCTTTAAAACCATCTTCATTTCAATTTAATTAATTGTATTATCCTAGCTAAATAATTAATTGCATCATTTTCATCGATTAACCTACTTTATTAAATTGGGTTAATTTTTTCCCCCCTTCACACTAATATTTCATACTAATAAATTAAATAAATAAAAAATATTTAATTTAATTCCCTAAGTCATTTTATTTGATTAAATAACCCTAAGTTATTTAATTAAATATCATTTCATCTCTTCCCCTGCACTTATTAAATTATTTAATAAATGTAACTTTAATTCTTGAATTCCCTAATTGCATGATTAAACTTTGTTTAATTAGCAATTAAACTATTTTTCCTCTAAAAGAGGAATATTCCTATGGAATATTCCTTCTCCCATTTTTGCACAATTAATAATTTATTTTAATTAGCAAAATACCTTTTATCCTCACTGATGCCCGAATATTTCAAAAGAATATTCTTGTTCCTCCATCATTTGAAACAGGGATATTTTCACTTAGCTTCTTATGCATGTTTTAACCTTTAAACTTTTGAACAAGTCACCTTTGACTTGTGCGTGTAGGTCAAGAGTGTGTTTGTTTGAAGCAAATGTGAACCCTTGAATAAAATCCATCATGCATTCTCATCTATTGATGAGAATCCATGATCCATGTCTCCTTTTTTCCTCCATCCTTGGTTGTTGATTAATCTTTTCAATCTCAAAACTCCATTTCTCATTTTCTCTCCTATAAATAGGTAATTATTTGGAGACAAATGGATCCATATTTCAATTAAAAACTCATGCTATTGAATTCACTTGTTCTCACACTCTCAATTTACTCAATTTTGGCTTGGTTTATTTCATTTTAGTTGCATTATAGCTTAAAACATCCATTAGTGGCTTCTTTCCATCATCTTAGTTTGTTTATAAATTAGGGTTTCCATATTTAAGCTTAGAATTAGATTATTTTAGTTTAAAAATTGTGTAATTAGATCAATTTTAGTCTAAAATAATGTTAATTTAGCTTGCATCATGTTCAATTTAGCTTAAATTAGGTTTTCATCCATTTATCACAGTCGTGTCATCAATTATCCTCCATAGAATTGACTGAAATAGGCTCACTAACCATGTGATTGGGAAAGTGTCATTGTTCCACATCAACATGACACCAATTCCAAAACTAGATAAGTTTTAAATTGGTTAGAGTAGGAATTTAACTATTTTTATAGTTTGTAACTTTTAGTTTCAATAAAAGCATAGTTTAACTTTTAAATTTGAATGACCTTGTTTGTGATTGATATTTAGAGGCTAAGTTATGCTTTGATTCATCATGGATCAACTATAATCGACCCATGTGGGCTATCCTCATCTCACATTCTGGTGCTAGAAGGAGATCAAACCGTAATTTAACCATTTTTTAGCTCAAATTCCATTTGTTTACTATTTTGTAGGATACAATGATGCTCAAACCGTAACATAGATGCACTTTGAAGAGAATCACCATATAGCAATGCTATCACAATTCGAAACACCAATGTCTATTACATGCACTAGCACTTATTTAAATCTAGCGATGTCGATTTAATATAGAGGTATCAAAAATTGTAAATGGTGATGCCCCAATTTCAAACAATGATGCCCCCAAATTTTCATATCACAATGCTACCATGTGTAGCAATGCTGGACCAAATCCCAAAGCTATCTTGCTCTATATTTTTTTTTTAGAGTGACATCTATTTTTACCAAAGCATGGCCCAGAGTTCAAGTTGTGATGCTATCATGTTGAGTGATGCCCAACCAAGGTAAGAAATTTTATGATCATTTTTTTGACATGTGCTTTACTTTTCTTCAATCGTTAGATCATTGATGCACTTCTAACTGTGTTCTGGTTGTTAGACTAACAGGGTTTTGTAGGTTGAAAGACATGGAGCTAAAGTGTAGAAAGCTAACCTTATCTTGAAATTCTATGATTGTAACAAGAATTTAACACATTGGGATGTATGTATAACCCAACATTCATGCTTTTTTCTTTATTCTTTAGGACAACAAAATTTCCATTGGGTTTTAAAACTTACAGTCTTAGGACCAACTAGTTTTTTCAATTGGGCTTAAAATTCATTTTCAAAGTTGGTTAAAATTGAACCATTATCTCATCATTGTTTTATGGGTTTAAAAAGAATGCTCAAATGGGAATAAAATTGAACCCTCATCTCATCATTATCATTAAGGTTTAAAATTGAACAAGACAAATTTCGTATTTTGTGTGGTGCATAAAATGAAGCCATCTTAGCTTAGGGGTTAAATTTTACAACTATTTGTTATGTTTTATGATTTACAATGTTGTTAGTGGATACGCATGCAATTCTCTCATGTCATTTGGTGATATTGAGAAATAGAAGAGTTCCTTAACACTTTGTAGAATCGCCTACATCTTTCATTTTTTATTAAAATTAAACCCCTTTGTGAGTGTGAGTTAAAGGAATAGCATGTGTTCTCTCTTTCTTCATATGAATGTACTTCCTTGCTATTGTTCACGTTTAGAGGGCCTACCTCCCCACTTTGAAAGAAGGGAAAGACCCAAGCAGTAACAAGTTAAATCCTAGCTCTTCCGAATCGCTATATAAATTTGTGATTGCAATGAAATTTTGCAATCAATGGGAAGTGGTACATGATAGATCTCCCCTAGTATCTTTATGATGCATAAAGAACTTTTTCTAAGGGTTGGGAGACCTCTTGACGAAGTTTATCATAGTACTTACTAAACTAGAATCCCTCATTATGAACCATTGTTTAGAAGCCAATAATCCTTAATACTTGTTGGTGCAAGAACGATCATTATCAAGCTGCCCCACATTGTTACTATTCAATTGTAGAAATATAAAAAATCCTTTGATCTTCAGATTTTAAGGATTTTGCGATTTGGTGGTCCCGTGAAGTGTGTGTCACCAAATCTCTAACTGTTCACATTGATTGGTGTTTGGAGAAATCCATGTGGGGATTCAATAAGTATATCCATTTTAAACCTAGGATTGTAAAGTGATTGTGAGTCAGTTTGAAACCTTTCTTGATTCCAAAATGATAAAAAAAATTATTCACTATCTTCCTCAAAATTTCAAACACATTTTCTTAAATATGGAAATCTCTTCAAATTAGCCTGATATTACTGCTTGTCCTAAGGATTTTATCCTTAGAGAATTCTAAATATCTTGACTTATATCTCAAATCCATATTTTCAAAGACAACACAAGAAATTATGGCTTTAACCCCATGATTCTCACAAAATGGACATTGTGAATGTTATGATGTTTTTGACATAGACATTTAGTTTGAAAACATAATCAAGACAAGTGATTTTCATAAAATAAACTCATTAAGGAAGATAAACTGACAAATGAAGCCCATATGACTATTTGGAGACTGATTTCTCCCATTGAACAACCTAATCTTCTAGGTGCTATCATCCAATCAAACTTCAAACTCATTAATAAAGAACAAACCAATCTTATTAGCAGTTTGAGAAGCTTCACTTTTGAAACAAAAGAAACATCTAACCAGTGGAGAAATGTAGAAACCCTTTTAGATGAAGAAGAAGAACTAGCTAATATCAAGGCTAGAAGGCCCACATTACCACCACACACGTGGACCAATAAATATCTTCCTTTTATTCCATAAAATTTAATTGTTTGTATATGATCTCATGCAAAATTAGGATCCCTAAGATAATATTTATAATTCTTCATTTCAGACTTAGGCATCTTAGTCCAAAATATCTCAACAAACACCTCTGGGAACTTCATGAAACTAGGAATAGGTTGTTATAAAACTTTTACAAATGTGTGTCAAGACATAATATAAACTTTTATTCCTTCTATTACTATCAGAATCCTAGTCTTTTCCAAAATTTCCAATTTATCACATGACCATGATCTTGAACTTCTCTAAATGATCCATCGCACAATCAAAATCTTCAGGGGAAGATCTACATATCACTATTATAGAAATATGTATAATATATTATGTTTTAGTAGGAAATGGGCCAAGATCTTTTATCACAATCATTACCTCTTGTTAATTAATTTTTATGCTCGAGCTAGGAGGAACTAAATAGGTTTACCAATCCATATCTATCCTATCATTTGGGTGAACATTGGGTCTTTAGGACTTGAAAAATTTAGAGGTCTAGAATCATTCTCAATACTATGGTCTTATCAAAGGTTCACTTTAGGTCAACATTGGGTCAAACATCTCATACATTCCTCCATCAAAATTCCATCTTCCACTTCACCTATCTTTGCAAAACTTTCGACTACACCAACACATTGTGACTTAAATATCTATCAAAACCAATCCTTGGTTTGGCTATTTTGTATGTGAAATATATCCATTTCCATGCATTTAGACAAGTTAGTTATCATCCTTGGACTACTTCATCTTGAAGGTCATGAGTCTACCCTAAATATTTACAAGTTCATTAACATCCTTTATCCCAACATCATAAATTCAAACTTAAGTCAAAAGTGTTGTCCCAAAACGTTTTCAATGATCACTCTCCACATTATTCATCTTTTCATCCCCCATTATCATAATTTCTCTCAAAAGACTTAGAGCATCCATTTTACCTAGATTTGAGTCAACTAGAGAGTTCAAACATCACAAATCACAACACAACTCTCCCAAAGATGACACAAAATTTAAGGTAAAGACGAGATCACAACACAAGAGAATCATGGAGAAAACCAAATTTACATTTACCTCAAGTGATCCAAATCCTTTAGAATTTGATGCGAGAAATCAAGTTACACCATCAGAACAACCAGAATCCCCATCAGGACCATATGAGATAAAAAAGCCACAAACAATCCATTTGAACTCACTAGGCAGGAAATCATGGAACATCAAGCATTTGAAAATGTAGCTCCTATCTCCCCAAAATTTGTGGTATAGAATTTAACACAAGGTGTCACAACTCTATCACGAGGGCTAAATCAAGCATACATTCCCATTATTGCAACAAGCCTTTCCAAAGACTTTCATCACACTTCACCATTTGATAGCAACCCACTTGTAATTACCATTGACACTAATCCTCCAATTCTAAAAACTAGTTGGACACCTACCTTTGGTTATCCTCCCATTCCCAGAGATCCTAAACAACCATACACACCTCTTTAACTTCATTAATACACAAAACACCACCTCAGGAGAATCCTATTTGATCTTGAACAAAAGAAAGATAAAAGAGAGATTACACCTTGCTAAAGTTGATCCTTTGGTTGGCCCTTTGATGTTGATTTCTTGTGTTCTTCTTGATGGAAACTAAACTAAAATGATATGCAAAATGATCTAGATTGGATGGAGAATGCAATAATGGATGTGGGTATTTTGATAGATGTGTGAAAATGTATGCAATGAAAGCTTGAGAGTGCAACAATGGTGGATGAGAATGCAAGTTCTTGAAATTTTCTGTGTTCTTGTGCTTAAGCTTGAATGCATGTAATTGTGAATGAATCAAAATGAGACCAAAATCCTCTATTTTAGGGGAAGAATCTCTAGAGAATTGGATGGCTAGGATTTAGCCAACATGGATAAGGTGAACGGCTATGGTGAGTTGAGGACTCACAAGCCCTCACAACTTGACATGTGGAAATGAGGTGGAAAAAGGACATGTGAGATGGAAAGAGGACATGTGAGGTGGAGGTACTTGCAAGTACATTGAGATTAGGGGAATATTTCCTCAAAAAGGAAGTTCTAGTCCCCATGTGGAAGGATGTTGACATGTGAGGAATTTTAGAATTAGTTACTAATCATCATGGGGAAGAGAGAAATGTTGGAGTAATAAATGTGAATTTTAAATTCACATGATTGGAATTACCTTGGAGATAAGACAAGGTGCTCATAAAGGAGATCCTTGTCCCCATGTGGCTGATGTGACTTATGAGAGGTTTTAGAATTTTCCAACAATCTTCATCGGGAAGAGGGGAGAATTGGATGAATAAATATGAATTTTTAATTCACATGGGGAAGAGGCCATGGCTAAATGAAGGAAATACTTATGATAGGTTGACTTAGAGGGATACCAAAAATGGGATGAGGATTAGATTAAGGCTGTGTAGACAGGTGATTAAGAAGACTAATGAAGGATTAGAAGCAAGTGGAAAAATATGGAGGATGTGACATTAATCTTGATTAAGGGTGTGCACATTCTAATCATGGATTAAAAAAATTTAGATTAGAAAAGGATTATGGAGAATGTGACAAGGAGAGAGAAAAGAGGGAATTTAAAATTGATTTAAATTCTAAAGGCTAAATGACTAAATTAAATAAATTGATATATTTATTTAATTTAAAGAAGGGATGAAAGATAAAGTATTTAATTATTAAATTAAATACTTTAGAGACCTTAGGGAAAGGGGTAATATTAATTAAATAAATTATTTAATTAATATGGATGAGGAATATGAAATAGACAAATAAAGAGCACAAATTTGATCATGTAGGAATGGTCAAATTTGAATGTCTACATTTTTCCCCTCTTTGAAATATTCTGAGAATAACAGTGTTTCAAATAAAAATAAAATGTAGATGACTCTATAGAGGAAGTGACTAAAAAATGATGCCCCAGCATGGGAAAAGTAGTGTGAGCTATCCAAATGGTGGGAAATCGAGGGAGATGCCCCATTCTCAGAAGAAAATGACCATGATAGATGAATGGAGGAAAATGGTAGGGTATGCCCCCTCTAGAGGGTGGTTGGGGATGAAAAAGGGTCCCCAATAAACTTCTCAATATGAGGAAACATAGATTACCATTGGATAGAGCACAAAAAACCATGAAGATTGGATTTGGAATGGAGTCAAATGGACACAAAGTGTGCAAATGGCGGCCCATGAAAGTTAGATGATTAATCAGATTAAGAATAGGTTAAATAAAGGGTAAAAATACCCTTAACTTAAAAAAGATAAAAAGGGAGGGAAATGTTATAATAGTAATTTTAGAAATTACAATTCACCATTTGCACACCTGGTAGTTGAGTGAGAGAGAGAGAAGAGGAGAATAAGGAGACAAGGATGGCTGAGGAGTATGATGACGACATCATCCACCAAGGGGATGAGGTACGATAGTTCTTCCATGAGTGCACAGTTCCATGCCAAGTTAGTTCCAAACCCCACTTTGTGATTTTAAGCATTTTTTGTTGTATTTTTGAGTTTTTATGTAATTTTAAAAAAACATGGGTTTTGGGGGTTGGATAGATTAGTGAAATGGGTAGGTGGTGAGATTGTAATTTTTCCCATTGGGGAGGTATTCCTGTTTAGAGGTAGTGGGGAAGGGGGTGGATTTTCCCAATGAGTGGGAAAATTCACCCAGAAAATTAAAAAAAAGTGTCTAAAAAAGGTGGGAGGGTATCAGTGAAAGGCAGACTTACCCTAGAACTAGGAAAATCCACCAAAAATAGGGGGAAGTAGAAGCGACGATTGCACCCTAGAGATGGGATATTCCACCCATCCAATGGGCGAGTGTACCCAGAGGATGGGAGATTTCTCCCATCCATTGTATGCCACCGTCAAGAAGGGAGGGGGTGGTAGGATTACCTACTAGATGGGTGGGCTCTCCCATTTGGGGGCAAGCAAGATCGCCCTCTTGATGGGTGGGCTCACCCATATGAAGGTGTGTGGGATCACCTATTGCATGGGCAAGCTCCCCCATGAGAGAGCAGGCATGATCACTTTCCAGATGGGCGAGCTCACCCATCCATAGGGAGGGCAGATCCACCCACCTAATGGTCGAGATCGCCTGCCCGGGTGGGGTCACCCACTGGAAGGCAGGCTCACCTAACCGAGGAGCAGACTCACCCATTGGTGGGATGGATTGCCCAATTTAGGGGTGGGATTTCCCATCAGTGAGTGGGCTCACCCATCCGAGGGGAAAGCTCGCCTGTCCGAGTGGTGGGGTCACCCATTGGTGGGTAGGCTTGCCCATCAAGTGAGCAAACTCACCCATCACAAGGGCGACAAGGTAAAAGAGGGAAAACACACCCATAAAATGGGGGGAAGATGAAAAAAGGGACGAATGCATCTGAGTTGGGAAGATTCACCCAAAGAGATGAGGGAAAAGAGGGGAAAAATAAAAATTGGGAAAATTGTGTAGAGTTGGTCAAAAAGGGGGAAATGTCAAGAAGACCACCCAGGGTAGGGGAGGAAAGAATGGTGAAAGGGAGGGAAAGATGAAGAAATTTTTTAGATGACTGATATTTTATGTGGTGTGGATGTAGTAGTTCAAGAGCTTTTAGATGTGAGAGAGGCATTCAGAGGCATTGAGGCAACTATAGCGGTGATGAATAGGGAGGATCATGAGGCTTTAGTGCAAGTGGGTTTTGTGCACATGTTGGGGTATCTAACTATCAAAGCTCATTGAGCACTATTGACAACCCTTATAGAGTGATGAATCTCAAAGACCTCTACATTCCACTTCTTGACAAGGGAGATGATTGTCACCCTCGAGGACATGTGGAGGATTTTGAGGTTTCTGATAGCCAGCTATCTGGTGAGAAGGATGAGATTAGAGGGTGAGGTGCTAGATCAGACCCTATGGGTCCTATTTGGGTGAGAGGACTTACCACTATAGAGGATAGTGTTGGATTTGGACAGATGTTTAGGCTTGGATATACCTCCATTACCACTATCCCTTTGTGGATTGATTAGTGGATTGTTGATACCAGACATAAGTCGACGTTTCTGTAGCCTCAATTATATGGAGGTTGTGTGAGATATCATGGAGCAGAGGGAGGGGGAGTACACATGGGTTCAATGCATGTTGGATTAGCTATACAATGATATGCACATAGTGTGCTATTGAGGGGCTCTCAATGCTACACAAGTGATGTTATAGATATGGGCCTAGGAGCACATTAGTGTGGCCAGGCCAAGAGTGGTGATGAGAGGGGTGCAGGATCTGACACTACCAATGGAATACTAGTATGGGATGGAGTACAACTTGGTATGGAATTATCAGGGCTTTGGTGATTTGGATAGATGGAGGAGGATGTTGGATGATCTACAAGAGGATCAGATAGTTTGGAGACCCTACATGATGTAGTAGTTCTCTGGATGGAGGAGAGATGAGGAGAGACATAAAGGATATTTCTATGTAGTATCCTACATAGTCAGGATTGAGCCCTATATAGTGGAGTTACACAAGGTAGATTGGGTGATGAGACAGTTCAAGATTCGGCATAGCATTCTTCACAGACTAGAGAGATTCAGATGGATCACACAAGAGCGATTGTGGGGGGATTATATTACTACTGACCTTTCGAGACAATAGTGGGAGGAGCTGTAGTAGGTACCCTATCCAGGTAGGAGAGGAGAAAGAAAAGATGCAGGGGTGAGAGTGATATTCTCCGTGTGGTGGCCTTGTCATTGGCCAACACAAATTACACCAGTGGATCTGATTATAGAGGCACTTGGTTTTGGGCCAGAGGATGAGTTGAGACTAGCGGGAAAAAGGAGAGGGAGGAGGGGAGGACAATAGTGGAGAGGGTAGGAGGCAGCTGAGGCAAGAGGTCAATAGGAGAGAGGACATGAGGAGGCCGAGGTAGGAGGTTAGCAAAGGAGGGTGAGGAGGATGGGAGGACCATGGAGGAGAGACCAAGAGGAGGTTGAGGTAGAGGAGAGAGATGACATAGAGGTGGAGGCGATGGACAGATGCTCTTGAGATTTACCCATTGGAAATGGTACCATACATACCACCCCCACAAGAGGATCCAACTATTCTATTGAGAGGGGCCATGGCGAGACTACATATTGTTGAGAAGAGGCTTAGGGATTTAGAGGCCATGAGGAGTAGACTAGAGGCTGAGGTGAGCATGCTACATGTAGAGGTGGCCATGGTGTGGGTGGATGGACAAAGAGATTTTCTAGCACTGGCCAATGATATAAGATGACAAATATTAGAGTTGGAGGTAGAGAGGGATGTACTGTAGACCGAGGTGAGCCATCTTCGAGCAGAGGTGACTCGGCTTGAGGGACAGGTGTATAAAGAGCATGAGGAGGGGGTGGAGGTGAGATGGGAGTGAGACAAGCTATAGATGGAAGTGACCATACTATAGGTTAGGGGGCAGTGAGAGCTTAAGGGAGTGGAAAACTAGGTATCGGTGGAGGCCCTAATGGAGGCGGAGAGAGACATTGATTATTTGAGGAGAAAAGTGGATGGGCTACTGTGAGAGAGGATTGATTTGAGATTGGAGTCAAATGAGCTCCATGACAGAGTGAGGTACTAGACTAGATAGTTGGAGAGATGGAATTGATTCAAGAGAGAGAGGAGCCAATGAGGGCCCAGGTTCAGATTGTGTAGATAGAGAGAGATGCAGCATAGACATAGATACAAACCCTATACAGTGAGAGGGACATGGCAATGGCATAGGTATAGGTTGTGGAGAGAGAGAGAGATACAGTGCAGGCATAGGCACAAACCATGTAGGGCGAGGGTGATGATACATGGGTTGAGGTACAAACATTGTAAAGGGAGAAGGATGCCACGTAGACACAGGTACAAGCCATGCAAGATGAGAGGGATAGGAATATAGAGCAGGTGTCAAGGATGGGAGCAGAGATTGGTCAGCTACAATTAGCGCAAGATGCCTAGGCATAGGAGAGGAGATCCATATGCAGATTTCAAGATAGCTACATGGAAGAGAAGGATTCAGCTAGGTATCAAGCAGTAGAGCAGGATGAGTACATGTGAGAGGCTAGCTAATATCTGGCAGCCTACTTCATGGCAATGCCAGATCAGACACAACAGGTACCTTCTTACGTTAGAGCAACGCCAAAGATGCTAGCACTATCCAAGTCAGTAGGGACACATACCCACAGATACAGTAGCTATCAGGAAACCCCCCCGCACAGAGGGGGAGTTCCAAACTCACCAAAGAGGTCAAATGTGGGCAGCTCACAATAGAGAGGATAGAGGAGAGGTTACATGATACTAGTTTTTGACAAGTGTAGGATGGATGTATAGTATAGAGTAGCAGAGATCAAATGTGATTTAGAGCTTCGTACTCATACTTTATTTGATGATTACCAATGTATATGATGGATATGCATTTTCATTATATGATGGACATTATTATGGATCATGTGATAGACATTTAATTTTAATATTTATATGATATGTGATAGCCCTTATTAACACTATGTTATGTTTATGTGATGGGTGGTTTATTTATGCATGTGTATGTGTGTGATTTGATTATGGATGATTATGATGATGTGATATATGTATATGTTCATGATGATGGATGTTTATGCATATGTTGATGTATGTTTATGCTTATGAGGATGATATGGATGATATGTATGATGCCTAATGTTTATGATTTAGGATGTGATGGATGATTTATAACATTATATGATATGGGTATGGATCTAACAATTTGTGATGTAGGTGGTGATTCATGTAATGTGTTTAATGAGATGGAAATAAATTTATAATGACATGAATCTAAGATGCTTATAATAACCAATTATGATTAATCTAAACAAATTAAAATAAATATGAGATTCCAATACACATGGGATGAAATGAAATGAACCTAAAATATGGGATGAGATGAAATTAAATTCCTTACAAACACTAATAGATAAATGAAATGCAATGTGGACATAGGTGATAGGTTGACTTTATTTGTAGATCTTGCTTGCTTTAGCTTATAAAAATAAAGGTATGTGATATGTGAGTGAGATGGCCTAACGTGAAATGAAATGCATCATGAACATGAGTGTAAATAAGGACTTGCATAGTACTAAGGGTCTATGGTAGGCCTATCATACTTGCTTTAGTTTAGTGGCAAGTAATTTCATTGTAATCATTACAAAATTAAGGGAAGATGGGTGTGAAACTGCACTTGTCAATAACCATAGGTATCCTAAGAAGAAAAGAAGATGGAAGGAAAATGTTTGCACAACCAAAATCATAGGTCATATGTAAGGTATGGATGTAATGCAACAAAATTGATCATGAAATGCAATCCTAATGTGATTTTTCATTTTTAGTGCACTAGTTCTTGCTATAGCATAAGACACTAGGTACTAGGGTATATGTAACCAAGGAAGATTAGTGTCTAATACATAAAACAAACACAACAAACAAGAAGGCTATCTTGACACTTGAAAGTCATGAAGACCTTGGTCAAGCCAGGCATTGGGATAACCAGAAGCACAAAAGGATGCCCCAACATAACACAAGACTATAGGGATCTTGGTGGGTACTATGTAGGACAAACAAAAAGACTGCAACAAACAAAAGGATCAAGGTATGTCCCTATGTTTACCAGTCAAAACACACCATGATATGATAGATCATAGTGATCTTGATGAGTTATGATAGGAAGCTCAAATGATAAACAAAAAGCCAAAAGTATCAAAAGATCACAATCAATTTCAAACATTCTTTACCATAGGATCAAGAGGGTGGATGGGATTGATGAGGTCTGTTAGGAAGGATGCATCATGTTAAGACCAGAGATGGACACTAAACTAAAATTTTGATATGACATAGGAGATTACAAAACTGACTGAATCTCACAATACAAGTGGATCTCATTTGTGAAGAATCGTCTAGATAAGGACATACTTGATGACACAACACAAGACACAAAAAAGACACACCCTAAAGACCTAGGGGCTAAGGGGGGCCCTCATAGTTCAAGAAAATACCTTGGATAGAAAGGAAAAAGAGGACAATGGAGACAAGTGATGGAGGACAAAGACCAGATGAATAAAAGGGGCCTCGGGGATGGATCTAACAATAGACCTTGCCTACATGAAAGTGAAAGGGAAATTTAGTTCGTAAAGGACCAATGAAAAAAGATGAGACCAAAAGGCCATCATGACAAGGATGGGATCTAAATTAAGTTCAACACGATGAGAACCTATATCGAAGCAAAGGACTGACACTATGACAAGTACTGATTACACAAGCTCAAATTAGGATAAAAGCTCAAGATAATGGATAGCAGATGAAGCTTGTCCAATGCTCAACCAAAATATACCAAGCAACTGGATGATGGATGTAGATGGAAGGATAAGATCGATAGGATGATAGGATATGAGATCATGATTGGTGGAAGCATAAAGTGACTAGGACGCAAGGTAGATAATGATTAAGCCCTATACGAATTGCACCTACAAATAATTTTTCACCAAACATACATATCCAAGGCACCACTAGGGGTGATTTTCACCATAGGATGAATTATTTCATTTTACTATTTTTGAATTTTTTGAATTTTTGTTTATTTTTTGTATTTTTGACCATTTTTACTTTTTTTTTGTTTTTTGGAACTATGTAAGATAGGATACCCTAGCTGACTTAAGTGTAAAACCTCTCTTAGGTACATGATATTAATGGTCTCCTCTAGGGGCTCTCCTTTGAGTGTGGCAAGTCTGTATGCCCTTGATCCATATTTTGCTATGATGACATAAGGACCCAACCAATTTCCTTCAAATTTTCCTTTCTTATCTCTATCTTGCTGAGTACATTGATTTTCCTTGAGAACTAAATCACCAAAGTTGAACTGGTGAGGATGGACCTTCTTTTTGTAGCTTCTTTTCAGATGATTCTAATATGCTTGAAGATTGTCATACGCTTTGATCCATATTTCATCTAGGAGTTCTAGCTAAGTCTTGCAACCCGAGCATCTTCATCGCTGATAAGATTCTTCAAGGATATTCTTAATTAGGGTATTTATACCTCAATCAGGAAGATGGCATCAACACTGTACATGAGTGAATATGGAGTGGCACCGGTAGGGGTGCCGATGGAGGTGTGGTATGCCCAAAGGGTGGGATGGATACAAAGGTGCCAATATCAACTAGTGTTGTTGACTACCTTTTTAAGGATCTTGATTAGGGTTTTGTTTGTAGCTTCCACTTGACCATTACCTTGGGGGTAATAGGGAGTAGAGCAACGGTGTTGAGTGTGAATGGTGCCATAGAGGTATTTCATGGATTGGTTCTTGAATGGTTTTCTGTTGTCAGAAATGATAGTGGATGGGATTCCATACCTACAGAAAATATGGAAAGGGATAAATTTGGATATCTGAGTACCCATGATTTGAGAGTGGCATTACTTCCACCCACTTAGTGAAGTACTCAGTTGCAGTGATGATGAAGGTATGGCCATTAGATGATGGGGGATATATATTTCCAATTAGTTCGAAACCCTACTGAGAGAAGGGCCACAGTGTTATGAAAGGATGCAGATCCTGCATAGGAGCATGTATCAAATCGGTGTATTATTGACAAGGTAGGAACTTCTTCATAAACTCACAAGAATCATGTTCTAATGTAGGTCAATAGTATCCTACTATGATAATTCTTTTACCTAGTGCCATGTCATTTGAATGGGCCCCACAAACACCACTATGTACTTTTGTTAATGCAATGTGGGCTTTAGTCTCATTTACACACTTGAGGGTTCCAGCATACCCACGATGATAAAGTGTATCACCTACGATGATGTAATGGGATGTATGTTGGATGAAATATTTTCATTGATTATGGGCAAGGTCCAAAGGTGAGATATTATCATGCAAGTAGGTGTAGATATCGTGATACTAGGGTGATGTGGGACCTACAATGTCACACACCATCTTACTTTCTGGGATATCGTAGGCTTGGATTAAGAGATTTTCAATGAGGAACTCACACTTTGTTCAATCTTTAGATAGGTTGATTAGTGAATCAATGGTAGCCATCACATTAGCTTCTTTGTTCTACACTCTTTAAATTTGGTCAAACTAGATGGAGGTGAAATACTTTTTGAAGTCATCTACCATGCATTTATAAGGTAACAACTTATCATATTTTGTCAAAAACTCATCATTGACCTATTTTATGATCAATTGGGAATCACCAAAGAATCTCGAGTGATATGCCATTGGATTATGATTCTGAGGCTAGTAAGAAGAGCTTCATATTCAACTATGTTTTTTGCGCACAGAAAATCAAACCTGAATGACTTTGGTATATAATCACCTTGGGGAGTGATGAGAAAGATTCGTACCGCCAATCCATTGTGTGTGTATGAACCATCAAAATAAAGTATCCATGTGGCCACTTTTGTTACTACAAAGACCCCTTCATCAAGAAATTTTGTTACCAAAGGATGGGCATCTACCAGGGGAGCCTCTCCCTACTGATCTACTATCACTTTTCCATTAATAGCTTTTCGATCCACATATTCTATATCAAATTCGCTTAACGATATGACCGAATTAGCCATGCGACCAGTCAGAGTTGTCCTAGATAAAAAATATTTAAGTGGATCAATTTTGGAGAAGAGCTTCACTCGATGACTGAGCATATAGTGTCATAGTTTTTGGGATCTAAAAACCACAGCTAGGCAAGCTTTTTTCCAGCAGGGAATAATTGAGTTCATAACCTACTAGGGTTCGATTGATGTAGTAGATTGCCCATTCCTTGGATGACTCATCATGTTGTGTCAGCAATGCCACTAGTGCCACTAAAGTAGCAAAAATATACGAGACCGACTTAGTTAGAATTGGTGGAAAAAGGATGGGCAGGTGAGCCAAATACTCTTTGATCTTGTCGAAGTTGAGTTGACACTATTGATTCCACTTAAAGGAAGTATCCCTTTTTAGGAGATGAGTGAATGACTCACATTTGTTAGCTAATTGAGCTATAAACTGCCAAATGGATTGTAGCTTACCTTGGAGACTCCTTAACTATTTGAGATTGCATGGTGGAGACATATCCATGATTTCCTTGAATTTTGTTGGATTGACCTCTATGCCACTTTGAAAGACAATGAAACCTAGTATTTTTCCTAATGTGACCCCAAACACACATTTCTTAGGATTCAGACATAGCTTATAGTGTTCCAAATGCTCAGAAACCTTCTTGAGAACCATTAGGCGCTCTTCCCTTGTTCTTTATTTCCCTAATAGATCATCAACATAATCTTCCATTATTACGTGAGTGATATCATGGAAGATGATGGTCATGGATCATTGGTAGGTTGCCCCTACATTTTTGAGGCCAAAGGGCATGGCATTGTAACATAACATGCCCCAAGGTGTAGTGAAAGGTTTTTTATGTTGATCTTCGAGAGAAATTTTGATCTGATTATATCCAAAGAAGCCATCCATGAGGGAAAGCATCTCATGCCCTGTACTTAATTCTACCAAAATTTTGATGTTTGGCAAAGGGAAATCATCTTCAGGATAGGCTTTATTGAGGTCCCATAAATCTGTGCAAACCCTAATATTGTTGTTTAGTTTGGCAACTAGCACTACATCAGAAATCCACTCAGAGTAGTCAATGGGTCTTATGAATCCACCCTCTAATAGCTTCTCCAACTCTTTCTTGACTAGTAGAGATAATTGAGGGTACATTTTTTAGAATTTTTTCTTAACAGGTTTAGCATCAGGACATATGTCCAGATGATGTACTACTAAAGAAAGATCAAGACCTGACATATCTGCTTATGTCCAGGAAAAATTGATGATTCCTTCTTTGAGAAGCTTGGTGATAATAGAATATTTGTCCTCTGATAGTGCTTTGGTTACATGTGTGACTGTGAGATCCTCCTCAGTTCCCAAATTGATTTATTGTGTTTCCTCAATCAAAATGGATGACCATTTAGATGGTTGAGTTCCTACAAGGGGAAGATGAATGTCCCCATTTTCAAGTGCCTCATCAAGGTTTTCCCTATTAGATACACCCTATTTTTTTACTTTTTCCAAGTCAAGAAGCGCCTTAGTGAGGTTTTCGCTAGGTGAAACTTTTTTATTTTACTTCTTTTTACTTTTATGGTTAGAGCGTCCATCTACCCCTAATTCCATGAGATGTAGATACATATCCATTGAGGGAAAGTTGTTGATAGGTGCGCTACCATGTAGGTCCTAGTCTATGAGTTCAAGATGTCAAAGGTATATGGTGATAGTGTAAATGGATATGCATTCGAACATGGAAGATAGGTCAGTGTGATCCACATCATTATATGTGTTTTTGATGAATTCTTCCTCTAGTATGTATTCAAGGGGATTTTTTCCCACACTAACATTGTTAGAGGCACTAGATGATGCCATTGGACCCTTTTTCTTGGTATCATAGCCCAAACCCAAATTCCTTGGATGCACAGAAGTATCTATGGGTTTTCATCTTCCTTGTTCTTCTACACCAAGGCCCCCCTGATAATTATGCTTCTCTAAAAATTTAGAGGGCCAAGAATAGGCCTCTTGGAAATATTATTTCAAAGGGGAAGAGGGCTCAGGTTCCTCACAATATACCCATTGGCTGATTTCATCTTTTGGCATGTCTTGCCTTCACCTAGGAGAGTGGAAGGTGTTGGATCCCGCATTTTTGGAGCTCAAGGTGATTGTCTTCTCTTCTTCCTTTGGCATAGACTAAGAAGGTTGTTCATATGTGTGTGGTGAGGGTGGAATAGTTTCCACATTCAAATATGTGTGCATTTCGTATTCATCACATCCCTTGTCAATGTTCTAGACTTTGGTAAGGGTGGAATCAGATGCAGACGATGGAGTGGACGAAGTGCTTGCTGATGCATTGGTGGATGAGTAGGACGATGATGCATGTGGTGGTCCCATTTCCACTCTAAGATAGTAATGATAATGAGGAAAATAACTTCTAATTCATGAGAATATTCAAATGGTTAAGTATCGGCGTGTATGGTAACTTGCATCCTATTACATGGGAATTTTAGACATTAATGTTATGTGGATGGAATGGCTTGCATGGTGTGAATCCATGGATGGCTGAGGAGGAGGTTATAGGGGAGTTCCAGATCAAGGACATGGCAAGTAGTGTAATACACCACTGTTCCAACGTAAATCAAAAGACAAATTGTCCATTGAGAATCACGCTCTGCATTATCATACACCTTGATAGTAATGACTTGATTATTTAAGTCAGCATGGGTGTATCCCACCTATTTTATGAATTTCAATGTGCAAAGATCTAGGGAAGAACCATTATCTACCAAGACCCTTTTTACTTTGTGATGATTTACAAGGACCTCGAGATGGAGCAGACAGTTATGGTTTGATTCAATGCAAGGCATGTCATTTTTGCTAAAACCTAGTTGATAGGTTGCTGAGAGGTGTCCTACCAATGCTTGAAATTATGTAGGGTTTATGTCATTGGGAACTTGGCTATCCTATAAGGCCTTATTTATAATTTCTTGGTGTATGGGAGAAGACTTAAGCAAATATGGAATGGATATCTGGATTGGGGTCTTTTCTAGATGATCAAGAATGTTGTATTGAGAACTTAGAGGCAGTGGTTGGGTGGATGTGGAGGCTCCAAGGACTGTTATATGTGTTCAGCAAGTTGTAACAACACATTATGGATCATTTCCCTTTATGTTTATCATAGAAACATGTGGCTCTACCTATTTGATGTACATGACAATGCCTTGATAATCAAATGACACATTTTTGTAACCAACGTTGTTGGTTCTATTATTCTAATTATTGTTGTTGTTGGACCCAAGATTAGTGTTTGATGTGCTAGGACCTTGGTTATTCTTAGGGAAAGCATTATGATATATCTGAAATTGAACATTAGATGAGGGTGCCATGTTGGAATCCACATGTATGTCACCCTGATCTATGAGATCATGAACTTATGTTTTTAAACATTGACATTTATTCAATGTAGGCCCTTTAATCTTATGAAACTCACAATACTCATTTTCTTTGTACCAGGCTGGTTTGGGCTTGGATTCGTCAATAGGCTTGGTCATAGGATATGTGATCAGGTAATTAGCTTGAATGAGCTTATGGAACACAACGCTCAAGGGTTCTCCTAGTTGAGTGAATAGAAGTTTTCTATTCCCTTGGTTATTTTGATTGGATTGTTGGGTAGGATGAGGTGCCCCCTACGTCACTGATATTTTGTGAGGAATTGACTGTTGGGGAGGGGGATATTGTGGCTTTTGAGAAGTATTGGCTACTTGGATGTGTTTGGTGTTGGTGATACCATCATTAACAATGTTTTTGTTTTTTTTCCAATAACAAGGCTTATCCCCGAAAGATTTCTCTTTATTAGAATTAAAAATTTTGACTAACCTTTTGGTAATAAGTGCCCTCTTAAGGATATGACCTTTCTCTACTATTTCTGTGAAGTTCATGACACAGTGGAGTTTGAAATTGTGGGCCATATCTAGATGAGAGTTTTTGATAAATAGGGTGACCATGTCTTTTTCCCTTAATGGGGATTTCATCCAACTGGCTAAAGCATGCCATCTTTTAAGATAGCTTGCAAAAGTTTTTCCCTCACACTACTTTTCTTTCAAGAGATCCAATGTATCGATATCCTTGTCCAGATTGAAAGAGAAGTGGGAGAAAAAATATTTTGAAAGTTGTGCAAAGGACTTGACAGATCTTTTCTCAAGACCGATAAACCAGTCAAGAGCTATCCCTTATAAACTCCTAGGAAATAGTCTCATGACGTAGTTATCATTTGTGCTATAGAAAATTTGACCCTCTTGAGGAAAGACACAATTTATCCCATAATTAGACCCACTTTTGAGTCCCTTCACATTGTTTTTCTTCGAAACAACATTTATATGCCCCTTACACCTATTAATTTTGATCTAGAGACCCGTTTCACATGTGAAATCACATAAAACCTGACAAACAACATTTAATAACATCATTCCCTAACAACCCACCTTCAAACAATAGTAGTGAGACCCATTCACCACCTTGGGTGAATGAGTCCCCTCTAGTGGGACCCATTCACCAAGGGTGGCGAATGAGTTCCCTTTGAGGGAAAATTCAAAATAAAGCAGGAACTCAATCAATTTAACTTTTGTTTCCAATGAATGTCGGCCTCTTAGGTCTAATTAATAGAAAATAAGGTGTTATTTCTTATAAATACATATTTTAAGTCATTTTACACAATATTTTTCATCTCTTATGATCTCATTATCATTCTTGAAGGGAAATTCCAAAAGCAAAGCATTCTACAAGTTTAATAATCAAAAGTTGAAGTTTTAGGACAACAAACTAGGGTTTTTGTAGGTCTTTAAGCTCACTAACCTTGTCAAGATCCAACATTGTAAAGGGTTGATGATGGATGCCTATGGTGAATCATGAAGAAATCTAGGGTGAAGAGGTGCAACTAGCAACCAAATCATGCCTAAGGACTTGGTTTCCTATTGATTACATCTTCCATTTTCACTCTATCTTTAGATTAAGGTTTGCATTGTGTTTATTTAGCATTTTCATGTCATTTTATATCTTTGTTTCATGTGTTTTAAGGTTTCTAGGGTAGAGATCTTGCATCATCTCAATCAATCTTGCATGTCTTGGTCTAGAGCAATAGAATAGGATCCTTCTTATGTTTTAACCTTTCCTAGTCTTTAATACATCTAAGGCTAGGGTTTATGCTATTTTTTCTCTATTCATGGTTTAATTACCTACCTAGGGGTTTGAAAAAGGAAAACCCCTAATTAGAACAACTCTTTTAAGTTATTTTAGTGGGATTTTATGAGATCTGGAACTAGGTCTCCATCATAATTTTCTATGCAGGTGTCAAGGTACAAATATGAGTTTTGAGTCTATAGGAATCAAAAAGAAGATTGATTTGCCATGCTTGGTGAATGAGTCCCACTTAAAGATGCATATTTTAGTTAGATGTTATTTCAAATCCCTGACTATTACAAAACAAGTTCTGTGTAGAAAATTCTTGACCCGGGACTGATTCACCCAAGGTGGCAAATGAGTCCCAGTCAGTTCAAGTTCAAATTTCATCAACTTTCCAAATTGTTCTCCAATCATCTACAGCTTTCTAGGTGGACATATTTTGAGAAACAACTTTCTATTTGATTGAAAGTTGCATTTTTGTTCATTATTTTAGTCTTTTTTCAAACAACACGTTGTTTTCAAACATTGAATAAATCTTAGCTTTGCATTCATTTTCAGTCACATAGATTAATCCATTGCATTTAGTTAACTTTGTTTACATCATATCACTTCAGACACATCCTAATTTGAGTGATAGATAAAAAATTTTGGCCCTATCTCTCTCCTTTTAGGTGGAAAACCCTAGAAGTGCAAGAGTAGTCCATAGGGTCCCAAAAATCTATGTTTCATTTTGGTGAACCTGAGTTTTGAACATAATAACATTCTGATTTACATCTAATTGTATCTTAGATTTTCATTATTTCATGCTCTTGCATTGTTTTAGGATTCTTCAAAGCATTGCATTAGTGAAAGCATTATTTACTTTATTTCATTCCATTATCCTGTATCTTTGTATTTTCATTTTGTATTTGCATCATATAGAGTTAAAAATTCACAGAAAACACAAAAATAATCTAAAAAAATTTAAAAAAGTCATCTCCTAGGACTCATTCACCACCTAGGGCGAATTAGTCCCTTTACAGTTTTTCATTAGCATTTCCAGATTTTCATTTCCTACATTGCATATTTCTATTTTCTATTATTTCCTTTCTATTTCTGTTCAGTTCCTTTTGTTTTACTTAGCATAAAGTTTATTTCTTATCATGGAATTTATGGATAGTCTTAGTCTTTTAAAAGTTCCATTTTTAGACATATTCCATAGTCATTTTATATCAACTTACATTTAGGGTACTCTAGCAAATATTCAAAACCAATCACACACCACCTCAAATGATCCAATTAAACACATGATTCAAATTCAAAAAACCATCTCATCCAAGCCACTTAGTAGTGATGATGTTGACCAGTTAGATGATGCCCTTAAAAGTGTCATCCCACTCACTTCATCCTCTAATTCTTCCCATGAGAAACTTAATACCCTTAATGATCAATCCCTCCTCAAACCTTTTGCTTATGATGAATTTTATTTTCTAGAGGAAGCCCTCCAAGACTTCATCTTGAATAAGTCATCCACTAAGGCTTGTGGTCACCAACTTGATATAACCACCATTTGTACCTCTAATGATTTTCTTGAACATCCTAAACCAATTGATGATCGTTTACCCTTCACACCTTTTAGTAGTGATGATTTGCATTTGTTAGATGAGTCTCTTCAAGAATTCATCTCATCCAACTCATCCGATATGGTTTATCATGATACCTCTAAACTCAAGGACGTTAATGTTGTTCAACCCAAACTTATCGTTTACCCACCCTCACATCCACTTCATCCCTCTAATCATCCACACCACACTTTATACCCACCCAACACTAATGTATTGCAACAATCTCGTGATGATACTATTGCTCATATATATAACACATGAAATAACCCACAACCGCCAAAACCAATTCCACCATCATTACCCTTACCCAATCCACCTAGTTCTCCTCGATATAACCCACCTACAAAGGAGTATGATATTGTTGAACAATTAAATAATACTCCTTCCAAAATCTCTCTTTGGTATTTACTTCAAACTTCACCTAATTACAACACCATTCTTCAAGCTGCTTTAAAACAACTCACAATTCCTCTTAGAACCACTCTGAATGATGTGGTAGATCTTGTTAAAAAACATAGTCTTGATATTAATTTCCATCAACATGAGCTCCCTCCTTTGGAGTTACAAAAAAATCGTGATGCATTTATGATCATTGCTCAATTCCATCGCATAGGTATTAAACACACTTTCATAGATAATGGTTTTACCCTTAATGTGTGTAGTGTGAGTCTCCTTGATCGATTAAAAGTTGATAGATCACAAATAATACCTAATTTAGTTTCTATTTGAGGATTTGATAATACAACAAAGTAAATACTTGGGATAATTACTTTACCTATTATGGTTGGAGTGGTTACTTTGCAAACTCCTATCCATGTCATGCCTTATGATCTTTCATATAATCTCCTTTTAGGCCAACCATAGATTCATGAGATGAATGCAGTTCCTTCCACCCTTCACTGTATCATGAAGTATGTTTACAAAGATAGCATATATCAAATTGAAATAGACCCTTAGCTTGAAATTTTCTTACACCTTGAAAAAGGGGTTACAAGTCCTTTAAAAACATTGATTCCCACTTCTAACATTGATCCTCTTGATATTGAACACAATGATATGGAATTGGCCTCTAAATTATTTGGTGATGATTAGGGATCCTTAGAATTCACATCCTTGTTCATGGGTGAATAAATACTTACACAAAAGAAAGATGAGAAAGATGACCAACCAGCAATTATGTCCACTCAAAATTTTGAACAATTGACTCAAACATCTATCTCTTACAATATGGATGAAAATGCAACATACACAACAAATTTTGATGAGATAGATTATCAATCCCCACCTACCCTACATGAAATGGAAAGAATTTATGTGAAAGGTTATAAATTTTTGTCAAGAAATTAGGTTATATTGGAAAAGGGTGTGGAAAACATGAACAAGGTATTCATGTCCCTATTGAACCTAATACATAGGAAATTTAAAAAAGATTAGGATATTATTTTTCTAAAATGACCAATGCTTCCAAATAACCATGTTTAAACATTAATGTTATAACATGTCACCACAACACAGACTCACAATAAATCATCCCTATTTGTTGGATATAACCTTACCTCCTTCATTGATGCATTCTGATAGTGATGAGGCTTTGAAAAATTTGTTAGGTGTTTTCAATACCCCATCCTCGCCTACTTACATGAAACACATTTCCCATGCTTTAAATGTTACCAAGAAAGAAGCAAGTGATATCATTGAAGACTTCTTTGAATCTAAAATTTCTAAATCCAATGCACTCCCTTTAGGCAATACAATTGATGTGATTATGGATATTCATAATACAAATAAAATTTTTAAAATTGGGAAGTTCCTTGATGATGAAGAACAATAAGATACGATCACTTCATGATTTTCTTGAAATCTTTGCTTGGAAATATTTTGATATGCCAGGAATTAACCCAAAAATTGTGATGCATAACATTGTCCTTGCTCCAAATGCTAAACCTGTCGATCAAAATATTCAAAAAATACACCCTAGTGTAGCCTTGTGTGTTAAAGAAGAACTAGAGAAACTTCTTGAAGCAAGCCTCCTTAAAAGATGATTTTTCACTTCCTAATATAGACATGATCATGGATTCAACTACTAGACATGCTTTTTTTATTCATGGATAAATTTTATAGTTATAATAAAATCCTTATTAACCCTCAAGAACAATACAAAACTGCCTTTATAATTGTTTGGGGTACATTTTGCTGGGTTGTGATGCCCTTTAGGTTAAAGAATGCTGACATAACTTATCAACGTGCAATGACATTAATCTTCCATGAATCTTCTATTCACAAAATATTAGAAGATTATGTCAATGATATCCTCGCTAAATCGTTAACACAACAAGATAATGTGCATGTCCTTTGTAAAATCTTTGAATGTATAAAACAATAAAACATGCAATTAAATTCAAAAAAATGTGTCTTTGGCGTAGATAGTGGTAAAATTATTGGTTCTGTCATATCTCACAAAGGCATTGAAGTGGACACAAAGAAAATTGATGTCATCTTTAATATGCCACCTCCTCAGAATATTTCTCAGTTGCGTACATTACAAGGTCAAATTCAACCTATTTGTTATTTCATTGCATATTTATCCGATCACACCATATCCTTCACACATATCCTTAAAAAGGGTGTCCCTTTTGATTGGAATGAGGATTCTAAAAAATATTTTGAGTCTAAAGGAATATTTAGCCACTCCACCTATTTTACAACCTTTTGTGCCACATCAACTATTTATCTTGTACATCACCACATCTGCCCATGCTCTTGCAACATTGTTGGCTCAACACAATGATTAGGGTAACAAACACCCTATTTACTACATTACACATACCTTAATTGATTATGAAACACACTATTCACCAATTGAAAAACAATGTTTGGCTCTTGTATTGGCTACTAGTAAGTTGTGACATTAGTTACTAACTGTCGAAGTACAAGTCACAAAATTTGATCCTCTTAAATATCTTATTACAAAAATTGATATTTTAGGATAGTTAGCTAAATGGGTGATGTTGTTAACTGAGTTTGATCTTAAATTTGTTTCACCAAAAGAAATCAAAGGTCAAGCCTTAACCAATCACTTAGCCAATGCACCTTCTCCCTTTGCTTTCCCTATTAATGATTCCTTTCTTGATGATCATATCTTAATCGTTGTTATTAAACCATGGGAATTATTTTTTGATGGATCTAAGTGTCGAATAGGTTTTGGTGCTAGAGTAGTCCTAATTCCACCTAATGAAAAACCTATTCCCTTATCCTATCGTTTAAATTTCTGATGTACAAATAATGCAACTGAGTATGAGGCATGGATTGCAGGTTTTCAATTTGTTCTATCTCTTCATGTTAAACATGTTAAGATCTTTGGTGATTCATAATTGGTCATAAAAAAAATCAATGGTTCATATCAAACTAAACATGATAAATTATCATGATACAGGGATCTCATAATGAATTTATTAGACAAATTTGACTTTTTCACCATTGATAACATCCCACTAAAAGATAATCACCACATGGATGCAATGGAAAGTGAAAAATTTCACATATCCCCACATGATCCTTCTACATATTTCACATTTTTTATTCACCTCATAATGAAACCTTCCATCGATATTTTGTTAGAAGATATTTTGGTGATAACTCAAGCAACTTCGTGTCAATGGTATGATAAAAGATACAACTACTTAAATAATGGTACCATTCCTGAACCTATCACAAAAAATACTCAAAAGTGCTTATGCAAACTTTCAACTAAATATGTGATTCTTTCTGACGCGTTGTATAGAAGATATTTCAATGGTCTCTTATTACATTGTCTTGAAGATTCTGAAATCCCTTTAGTGCTAGAATGAGCTCATGTGGGTGCTTGTGGAGGTCATTCATTAGTGAAAAACCTTATTCATATGGGTTATTATTGGAGAAATATGGAAAAGGATTTTTTTCCTATGTTAAACAATGCCACAAATGCCAAGAACATAGCAATTTGATTCACGCTCCTGCTACTGAGCTCCATGCCAATGTTCCCATTTGGCCATTTTTAGTATGGGGTTTAGATATTATTGGAAAAATTTCCCCTCCTTCTTCAACTAGACATACATTTATAATAACTATAACTGACTATTTCACAAGATGGGTAGAAGCTATCCCTCTTGGTTCAACAACTGTATAAGTAATTTGTCGATTCATATTAGAATACATAATTGTTCACTTTGGACTCCCTTCTGCAATTGTTTAAGATAATGGAATTCCATTTAAGAATAGTGAAATTCAAAAATTTCTTGCAACATTTAACATTCAACATTGTTTCTCTACACCGTATTATCCGCAATCTAATGGACAAGCTGAAAATACAAATTAACTTCTTAAACAGATCCTGAAGGAAACTATTCACAATAATCATATAGATTGGCATACGAAATTATCTTATTGGCTTTGGGCTTATAGAACTAATCTTCAATCATCCACAGGACATACCCATTATAGCCTCATATATGGTACTGATGCGATTATGCCCTTGGAGTTAGAAATTCCTACTTTGTGAGTTTCTCTCTGAGACCTTTTTGACAATAACACTTATATAGAACAATTATTATATCAACTTGAGATGCTTAATGAATAGTTCATTAATGCTCTTTAACATCTCCAAGCTCAAATCAAACAATTACAATGCAAACACAATATTCATGTTATTCCTAGATCATTTTCTAAGGGAGATCTTGTTCTTATTGAAAATCAAAAAACTGTTAGTGCTGACAATGAAGACACAGATAAGTTCAGCCCTAATTGGTTGGGACCTTACACAATTCATACTAATTATGGGTTTGGTGCTTATCTCTTAACACATCTTGATGGAACACCCCTTAGAGATCCTATTAATTTTGCACATTTTCATTGTTATTATCTCTAATCCCCTTTGAATAGTATGAGTGTTGTAGCAGTGTTGTTTAAAGTTATTTGATGTTATAACTTTCACATTGCTATGTTTCTGACAACTAAATTCCTATTTTTCTTGAACACTAAAGTAATTATTTAAGTTCATTTTATAATTACTTTAGGCTTCATACTATTCACCCTCTTGTTATGTTAAATTAGATCCTTATTAGTGTATTTAATTTAGCATATTCTTTTTCATTTATCAATGTTGTATCTATGATGAAACTAGAATATGTTTTATATCACATCACACCATTCATGTTAAATCATGAAACAATTAATTAAATAATTTTTACCATAAGTTATTTAATTAGTCTCATAGCATTTAACATTTGCATAACAAAAGATACATCATCATAATATCAATATTCCTATCTATTTATATATCAAAGTTTTATATACATCTTAGAATCATATACAATCTCAAAACGGTCTATGAGAGCTAGACCCCTCAGGATCTGGCACTTGTGACCCAGTCCCTGGATGTCGTGAGATGGTTGTGTGTGACTGTGATCATGAACTACCGAGTCTCAGTGCATACTCTAGACCCTATACTCATCCAATGGCTATAAGCCACTCATCTATCATTTGGTCCCTCTCCACTCATGCCTGTGCCAACTCTACCTCTAGTCTCTCTACCTCTACTAAGGTATGTGCAGATTGTAGTGCACTCTTAGCCTGATAGAGTTTCCTCATCATACTCTCATACACTACTTGTAACCTCATGAATGGTCTGAGTGACTCTGGTTCCTCCTCCATGATTGGTGGGGGAACGTAGTTAGGAACTATCTCATCCTCCTTAAGGAATGTTGGAACTATCTTTGTGGCTGCTTGATGATATAACTCTTGCTAGTCTCTTCCCAATCCTACAAGATAGATCATGTACACAATCAATAACACATAATCATGATATACATATATATATAAATAGTATAAATCACTAAAGGACATGCATCAAATCAAGTGTCATCACCTATGTCTCTAGACCAATGAGAAATGTCAACCTCCTCATCTCTAGGGGGCATGAAGGATGTGCTAGCCTCTCTCTGACTATGTGTGTTGATGTCTACTGTAGCTACTGCTCATAATCTAGTCCTATAAGTATATGAGGACTCTACATGCTTGTATCGATCCTCAATGGCTACCTCATCACCCTCACTTAGGGGTGGCCCCTCCTTGTAATAATAATCCTTGTCATAATCCTCATCCTCCTCCTCATCCTCCTCTCCAACATCCTAGTCCGCATAATCAAGATCGGCCTCAGACTGGTACTCCTCATCAATAATATTTGAAAAAATATTTGTTGCCTTGTAGCATACCTACTCTGCTATCTCCTCTGGCTCATCACCCTCATTTTCTGCCAACTATACATCACCTAGAGGAAAATCCATGGAGAACACAGGAGTTGGTCATGCATATGACCACCAATCCTCATGCTTGTATGTGCTATCAACATCATCAGTGTCAGAGACTAGTGGCTGGTCATGATCTGAATCATTGAAATCACTCTCCCATACATGATCTATCATCAACCAAATAGTGCCACATGGCCTCTGTGCACTCTGTACTAATCATTTAATTAAGGGGAACACCCTTGGCAGTGTCTGCATCTATCCAAACTATCACATGACTCGCCCATAATAAAATGTTTGTATGACGTAGTCATGCCTCCCTATTACATACCTATCCATCTGCATCCTCTGTAACTATCTGGTGGGATCTGGCCACTATTGAGTGAGTAGATAGAGCCTCCATAGGACCTCTTCCTCCTCTAGCCGATCAAATCTCACCCTCTAAAAGTGTAAATCACCATATTTCCATAACTATCATGAAGGATAGTCAAACACTTGTGGGTATCCTCCTGTTATGGTACAAGGGTATCTAACAGGCCTAGTACATGTGATATGCTCAAGGAACCACACCCTTTAGAAGTGTATAATGGACCATACTGTTGATCTCTCAAAATACAAACCGACAAGGATCATAATACAAGTGTGCTAGAATGTAGCAGCCCCAGGCATAGACTATCCTCTGCTCATACATCCCCTATATTAGGTGTACCAGTCCCCCATCCAAGTGTGTCGGTCATCCATCTAGATTGAGAACCAGTGCCACTATGTGCATCATAATCCATCAAACTAAAGGAGCTCATGAGTACAATAGTATGGGAAGCTCGATCCATGCACTAACCCTCTCATCATGTACAAGTCCATCCAAACAATACTGCATATATCTCTTCTTCTTCTAGAATGACTGATCCCCCTAAAAATACACTTGCACTCCCCAAATAGGAACTTAGAGAATACAGTGTACATCCTTGAGTGTGATGGTCATTTCCCCAATGGGAAGATGAAACTTACATGTATTTGCATCCCAATGCTCACACAAAGCCATCAAGATGACATCATGGTATCTCATAGGTGGTATCATATATGCCCAATAGATACCCACTGATTGTAAATACTCCACCTCTATCACTAATAGCGCTAGCACATGATCTCTCAAAAATTTCAACTATCTTCCCCCTAGCCACTATAATGACCAAGCGAGAACCTATCAAAATCATTACAAAATGCTTTAGATTTCTTCTAATCTCTTCAATTTTTCATAATTCTCATCATGCAAGTGCTAAAGCTGCTCTAGTTTGCTTCTCTAATGGCCCTAGACATTTTAGAACCCTTTTTGACATTTCGTAAAGAAATATGGACACTTCATGAATAAATGAGACACTTTGCAAAGAAATGGGACACTTTGCGAACAAAAGGGACACTTTCTGAACAAATGGGACACTTTTCAAAAAAAGGGGACACTTTGCAAAAAAATTTCCAAGAACCCTAAATTAACCTATCCATGCATAAAAATCATTAAATCATCATAAAATCACAAGGAAAACATTACAAAATTGACTCACCTCATGATACAGATTATCATGTGCTGCCTACTCATAGAGTTCATCTAGCCGCGAAGGTATGTAATCCTATCTACTCGACATATTCTTCTCACTCATTGCTTTCAAGCTGCATGTAGGTAAAATGAATAGTAAGTGACAAGTTACTTTCTTCTCTTTCTTTTCATCACTTTTCATCTCTTTTTACTTTTACGCATTCCTATAAGGTTACCATCTTTTCCAAAACTTATAATGCAGATATTCTTCAAATCAACATAATGGGTGGTAGGGTAATCCATTTTTTATGACGTTTGATGAGTTGGAATCTTGATTCTAAACCTGACATCATTTTTCTATTGTTATGTGTTATGGTACTTGGAAATTTCCTACGATATAATATGTCTTGTTCGACATCGCTAAATTACTACCTTGATTCCACCTCCCTAAAGCAAGCAGAATCAAGGGGGTCATACATCTACCCTTGAATCAAATTCCTAGGAGTTAGATAGAAGTATTTTGAGAAATTAACGAATGTGTGTTGTAGGATGTCATTCCTATTGATGTGGTTGTACAGATAACTACACTGGGGGCTTCGTTCTCCCGTCCTTTTTGAATATGTATCAGTTTATGTAGCAAGGTGCATTGTTTAGAGTCCTTTAGCTTACATATGTACATAGAGTCATATGCGTGCTAAAGTGGGGGATAAATGTGTTGTAGAAAATTAGACCCTCTTGAGAAAAGAGACAATTTATTACATAATTAGACCCACTTTTGAGTCCCTTCACATCATTTCTCTTCAAAATGACATTTATAGGCCCCTTAGACCTATTAATTTTGATCTAGAAGCCCATTTCACATGTGAAATCACATGAAACCTGACAAAAAACATTTAATAATATCATACCTTGACAACCCACCTTCAAACAAAAATAGTGGGACCCATTCACCACCTTGGGCGAATGAGTCCCCTCTAGTGGGACCCATTTGCCAAGGGTGACGAATGAGTCCCCTTTGAGGGAAAATTCAAAATCAAGCAAGAATTCAATCAATTTAACTTTTCTTTCTGGTGAATGTTGGCCTCTTAGGTCTAATTAATAGGAAAATAAGGTGTTATTGCTTATAGATACATATTTCAAGTCATTTTACACAATATTTTTCATCTCTTATGATCTCATTATCATTCTTCAAGGGTAATTCAAAAAGCAAAGCATTCTACAACAAGTTTAATCATCAAAATTTGAAGTTTTAGGAAAGAAAACTAGGGTTTTTTTAGGTCTTCAAGCTCACTAATGTTGTCAAGATCCAACATTGCAAAGGGTTGATGATGGATGCCTATGGTGAATCATGAATAAATCTAGGGTGAAGTAGCCACCAAATAATGCCTAAGGACTTGGTTTCCTATTGATTCCATCTTCCATTTTCACTCTATCTGCATATTAAGATTTGCATTGTGTTTATTTAGCATTTGCATGTCATTTTATATCTATGTTCCATCTGTTTTAAGGTTTCTAGGGTAGAGATATTGCATCATCTCAATCCATCTTGTATGTCTTGTTCTAGAGCAATAGAATAGGACGCTTCTTATGTTTTAACCTTTCCTAGTCTTTAATACATCTAAGGCTAGGGTTTATGCAATTTTTTTTCTATTCATAGTTTAATTACCTACCTAGGGGTTTGAGCAAGGGAAACTCCCCATTAGACCAACTCTTTTAAGCTATTTTGTAGGGATTTTCCAAGATCTGGAACTAGGTCTCCATCAAAATTTGTTGTGTAGGTGTCAAGGTACAGATATGAGTTTTGAGTTTGAACGAATCAGAAAGTGGACTGATTTTCCATGCTTGGTGAATGAGTCCCATTTAAAGATGCAGATTTGAGTTAGATGTTGTTTCAGATCCATGACTATTAGAAAATAGGTTTTGTGAAGAAAAATTTGAACCTGAGACAGATTCACCCAAGGTGGCGAATGAGTCCTAGTCAGTTCAAGTTCAAATTTCATAAACCTTCTAGATTGTTATCTAGTCCTCTACAGCTTTCCAGGTGCACATATTTTGTGAAACAAATTTCTGTTTGATTGAAAGTTTCATTTTTGTTCATTATTTTAGTATTTTTGCAAACAACACTGTGTTTTGAAAAATTGCATAAATCTTAGCTTTGCATTCATTTTCAATCACATAGATTAATCCATTGCATTTAGTTAACTTCATTTACATCACATCACATCACACACATCCTAATTTGAGTGATGCATAAGCATTTTTGGCCCTATCTCTCTCCTTTTAGGTGGAAAACCCTAGAAGTGCAGGAGTAGTCCATAGGGTCCCAAAAATCTATGTTTCATCATTATGCATGACTTCTTAACAATGGGCATAGAATGCTTGAATATGAGCCTTGGGGTCTTTTATTCCTTTATACTTATCAAATTTTGGCATTTCAAAATTCTTTGGGAAAGGAACCAATGAAATAGAGGGATCGAATGTCCTCAAACTTAAATGATTGTTTATTGGTCCCTACTTGCAAGTACCTTAACATAGCTTTGACTTCTTCAAAATCTTTATTGATAGGTGTTTCAGGAGTTAGATTAGATGGATTAAGTTGATTATATGGAGGATATTTCTCATATTATGAGGATGGGGCAGAAGAAGCTTGATCATAGGCTAGTGGAGATGTATATGGAGGTGTTTACTAGTATTGATTGGTGTACGTGGATTGTCATTGAGGATTGGTGTAAGGTGGATAAAAGGATGATGGATTTTTATAGTAAGAGGTGGAAGTTGCTTGTTGATAAAGTGGTCGCTATTGATAATATGAAGTGGATGTAGCACCTTGTTGATATTGTGTAGGAGCTTGGTAGTATGATGACGTGGAATCCCGTTACTGGTATGATGAAAATTGTTGATAGGAGGAAGTGGATGTAGCACCTTGTTGATAGGGTTGTTGCAACTAAGTGAAGTATGGATGTGATTGTTAATTGTACACAATGTTGGATTGTTGTGTGGTATATAAATTTGGTTAAAGATTAGATGACTGTTGGTAAGGATTCTAGTGTGATTTTGGAGGGTTGATGTAAAGAGGTAGTTGAGTCTATGGTGGATTATGAGAGGCCAGATAGAGATTTGGATTAGGATTAGATGTAGCAGCATAAGTGGTATATATGATTGACAGATGGTAAAGATATTGTGTGAGGGGATTATGTTGTGTTTGCATGAGAATGTGTGTATCCTAGGGTGGTCGTTGTTGTGGTGGTTGTTGATAAGGAGGGTGAGATGGGATGTATTGATGTTGTGGGATCATTGCAAAGGCACCATGGGGTGGTTGTGGAGGCTGCTATGTAGCTTGCCTCACTTGATGTGGGGGTTGTGTAGGAACGGCAGTGTGTTACTATAGAATAACAACATTTTGTTGTGGAATTTTCATGTTCTACTACAAGATTGTGACATTTTATTAGGGAGGCTAGTGATGTGGTGGCTGAGAAAAAATAGCAATGATAGCAGTATACTGTGGTGATGCTTGCGAGGGGATAGCAGTGTGTTTTAGTGGTGCTTGCAATGCAATGGTGTGATGATGATTAATGGGAGGCTACTGGAAAGTAAGTATGTTACCTTGAGGTGGTGGTGGTAGATAGTGAGCGGGTCTAGGCCTTAAAGGTGGCATCAATGCAAGGACATGAGTGTCCCTAGTGTTGACAAGTGGTTGCCAAGGATGCTAAGGCAGGTGTGGTGGAACAGATGGAATATTCTATGGCATTCCATAGGCATAGGGGTCGTTAGGATCAGGTGTTGTCATAGATGCCATGGATAGGAGGTGAGGATAACTTGCGACTTGATGTATCATGACATTTCTAAACTCAGGGTGATACCAATTCTCTATAGGTGCACCTACGAGGACATACAAATTTCCTAGAGAATTTTGGGAAGTTTGTGGATCTTGAGGCACAGGAAGAGAGTGGAAACCAGTATATTGTGACATATCAAAATGGGGTGGGGGTTTAATTCCTTTCATGATTAGAGTTGCGAGACTCTTATCCTCGCACTCATTGAGGAGATGATTTGTCATCTGAACATTGGCGAGATTGCTAAGGTATTCATCTACTATGACTTCAGGCTAATTGAGCATGTTCTCATCACTAGGAAGTCAAGTGTTTTGAACATTAGTCTTGGACTATGATGAGGCATCATTATTGGGATCCTGAGGGATATTTGCATAGTTTTTGGGATCCTGAGGGATATTTTTCTGGGAACCTTGGGCTTGTTGTTTTTCCATTTGATTTTTGGTTTATGATCAGGTTTGAATGGGCATGAAAGTGAAAAACTACCAAGTGGACTAGGATAAGGCTAAACCCTAAGATATAATGTAGAGATGACCTAAGTGATGATTGAAGGATTGATTGGATTGGATGCTAGATAAGTTGATCAGATAATTGGATATGGATGTGATGTGATTAGATTGGATTAGATTGATTGATGAAACAATTGATAAGATTGGACGATGGATAAGATAAGATGATGAAAGAGATTCTAAACCAAGTTAAGAAATCACCCTAGGTGACTTAAGGTGGTAATTGATCAGATTAAAGGATGGGTAGATTATTACGACACCGAATCCAACTTGAGATAGAAATGGATTGATTCGGATGAAGATGATAACTAACTCAGGATGGATGACAATCTTGAGTAGATTTTTTAAGATGATGATCGATTTCATGCACCTAAGCCAATTTGGATAATAACCTCTAAAATGAGGGTTAGGGGATTTGGATTGAGAAAATGATGATGGATATGCAACCTAGAGATGTTTTGAGATGTGATTATATGATTTAGATGGATGACCTTTGGAAAATGAAGATGGACTGAAGTGCAAATTATAGATGAACAAAAGGTGATAAGATTCTTTGATTTCTATAAACAACTTGGAAAAAAACTAGCTTTTGGGGGTCCTATAGATTAATTTCCCTAAAAAAGGATCAAAATCACCTAAAAAGGTGATAGGATCACCCAAACAAGGTGCATAATCAGCTAAAAATGGTGCAGAATCACCCAACCTGTGTATAGAATCACCCAACCTAGGTGCAAAATCACCTAACCTGGGTGCAGAATCACCCAACAAGGGTACAAAATTGCTCAACTTGGGTGTAGAATCACCCAACCAAGGTGTGAAATCACCCAAATTGGGTGAAAAATCACCCAACCAGGGTGCAAGGTCACCTAAGGAGGAGGCATACTTGCCTAAATAGGGTGCAAGATTTCCCAAGCAAGACGCAGTCTCACCCCACCAAGTGATAAACTCACCCAGCTAGGTGACAAAATTGCCCAAACAACTAACAAGTTTTCCTAAACAGGGGACAAGGTCGTCGACATGAGGTGAAGGGTCACCCAAACAAGTGACATGCTTGCTTAAACAACTTTTAGACTTGTCTAAATCTAAAAATGGTCAAATAACATCGATAAATGAGGTAATGAAATCGTCGAATGGGAAAAATGATATTTGTAATGGGGCAATAGACTCACCTAACAGGGAAATAGACTCATCAAATGGGGAAAAAAATTCTCTAAATAGAGAAGTAGACTCTCCTAACAAGGAAAATGACCAATCAAACGAGGAAACAAACCAATCAAATATGGAAACGAGCAAACAAATTGACTGAATGAAAGATGAGATTGGCTATTAAGGGTGAAAACTCACCCAATTATGTTGCAAAATCACCTATTTTTAAGGAAGATATGAATATGATGGCTCTGGGACTGACAGGGGACTGAAACAACAAGAAAAATCACCCAAGGATGAAGAAAGTTCACCCAGAATAGTGGCAAAGTCACCCTTTTTTATGAAACAGGTGAATGTGATGGGTTGTTTGACTAAAAAAATGAGCCAGATAGAGACTAGAATCACCCCTTTAGGTGTCAGGCTCACCTAACTCAATGGAATACTCATCCAACCAGGGTGCAGACTTGCTTATTATGTGAAGAATGGGAAATTTTGATAGGAACTGACTAAGAAATAACTCAGACAGAAGATAGGGTTGGCCCTATGGATAGAAGGTTCACTGTAAATAGTAGCAATTTTTCCCTTGACAAAGGAAAACTCACCTAAGTAGTAGACCTGGACTAGACTTGGATAAAAATAACTATGGAAAAAGACAAAAAAACATCAAACAACAAATAAAAGGTAAGAATGACTCGACTAAATAGAAATGCACTGGTTTCACACAAAGAAGACAATTCAAACAACATAATCCAAAGATTAGCAATAAAGGTATGGCCAACACAGTCCTTTATTTAGGATAAACAAGGTGATCTAGGTAGTCCTTGATATACACATGGTACATGAGGCACAACTGTGAACACTAGACCGTCACAGGCATGAGTCAGAAGCCCCAGCGAGGTACTAGAAACTTGGACCAACTCTTCATATCTTATCTAGGTATCACCCCAGCTTCGACACTTCACCAGATACGACATGACTAGATTGGGGTACAACTTTGGCTCTCCCACCTTTATATACCACACCGGTACATGTGGTTGGGATCATCCCTTGGGGTGATGAAATCTCCAATTAGGTCACACTAAAAGAAGACATTAGCCATTTTTGGCTAGTCCCTAGGCTTGCATGAAGTGCAAGGGGAAAGCTTATACATTCTAGTATCTCCTGGTGAACACAAAGGACTAATGTGGACTATGATTTCTCTTCACCCTAGATCACCAAATGGCATAAGGGAATTGGATATGTCAATAGTTCACTTAACAAGCACAACAAACAAGTATATTTGACTCCCCCTAATTAGTTATATGTGCATAATAAATATGAAAATAGTAAACAAACAAAACTAACTACACTAGGACCAACCATTCTATAAGATACTACTAGTAATTTAATCCTCCAGCCTTGGGAAAATGTGGAATATCTTCACAAACATTAGTAAAACAAAGCACACTCATTGAAAAAATATATTAGGGGTTCAATACCTAAAAATAAAAAGAAACAAACTCTAAAAATAACTCTTTAAGTCACTGTTTACTTCAAAATTGCCTCTTTTTGAGGCAGAATCACCCCTGTTAGTAGTAGAATCACCTTTGTTAGTGTTAGAATTTCCTATTTTAGAGGGAGGCTCACCCATTTCAGTAGTAGGATTGTTTGTTTCATAGGCAGGATCCTCTGATTACTGAAAACAAGCTCACCCAAGTTAGAAGCATGGTCCCCTGTTTGAGAAATAGGGAGAAAATTGTCCCCTATTTAACAAATAGGTGAATCTGCAAGTGCATAATTGCCTCTGTTGTAGGAAAAATTTCCTGTTCTGAGGGTAGAATCACCCCTTTCAACTGCAAAATCACCTCTATGTAACTTGAACCTTAAAAACTTTAAATAACAGAAAACATAAAAAGAGTAGATCCATTTGTGGATCCCATCGGGCGTGCCAAAAATGTGTGCAACATCTTTTTCCTACCCTAAATGATGCAAAATCAAAGAAAATGCAAAATGAGAAATACACAAAACACCACCTCAAGGTAAGTCTAGTTGAACTTGAACAAAAGAAAGATAAAAAAGAAATTATACCTTGCTCAAGTTGATCCTTTTGTTTGTTGTTTGATGTTGATTTGTTGTGTGCTCCTTCATGGAAACTAAAATAAAATGATATGCAAAATTATTTAGATTGGATGGAGAATGCAATAATGGATGTGGGTATTTTGATAGATTTGTGAAAATTTATGCAATGAAAGCATGGAGAGTGCAACAATGGTGGATGAGAATGCAAGTGCTTGAGCTCTTGTTCTTGAGCTTGAATGCATGTAATTGTGAATGAATCAAAATGAGACCGAAATCCTCTATTTTAGGGGAAGAATCTCTAGAGAATTGGATGGCTAGGATTTAGCCAACATGGACAAGATGAAGGGCTATTGTGAGTTGAGGACTCACAAGCCTTCACATCTTTCCATGTGCAAATGAGGTGGAAAAAAGACATGTGAGGTGGAAAGAGGACATGTGAGGTTGAGGTACTTTCAAGTACCTTGGGATTAGGGGAATATTTTCTAAAAAAGGAAGTTCTTGTCTCCATGTGGAAGGATGTTGACATGTGAGGAATTTTAGAAATCCTCACTAATCATCATGGGGAAGAGAGAAATGTTGGAGTAATAAATGTGAATTTTAAATTCACATGATTGGAAGTACCTTAGGGATAAGACAAGGTCATCATAAAGGAGGTCCTTGTCAAATAGGTGATTAGATTAAGGTTGACTTGGAGGCATACCAAAAATGGCATGAGGATTAGATTAAGGTTGTGCAAATAGGTGATTAAGAAGACTAATGAAGGATTAGAATCAAGTGGCAAAATATGGAGGATGTGGAATTAATCCTGATTAAGGGTGTGCACATCCTAACCATGGATTAAACTAACCTAGATTAGAAAAGGATTATGGAGGATGTGACAAGGAGAGAGAAAAGAGGGAATCTAAAATTGATTTAAATTCAAAAGAATAAATGACTAAATTAAATAAATTGATATATTTATTTAATTTAGAGAAGGGATGAAAGATAAAGTATTTAATTATTAAATTAAATAATTTGGATACCTTAGGGAAAGTGGAAATATTAATTAAACAAATTATTTAATTAATATCGATGGGGAATATGAAATAGATGAATAAAGAGGACAAATTTGATCATGTAGGAGTGGTAAAATTTGGATTTCTACACCCACATTGAAAGTGCACACCTTAGCCTTACAACAAGAAATCCAAGCCTATCAAATAGCTATCCAACAACAACAACAATAGCAAGTAGCAACACAACAACCATCCTTAGCACAACAATAGCAACAATAGCAAGTAGCAACACAGCAAGCAACTTTAGTAACACAACAACAACAATAGGCCCAACAACAAGCCCTAGTGGCACAAAAATAATAGCAAGCTCAACAATAAGCCTTAATAGCTCAATATTATGCCCAACAATAACAAAAAAGGGTTCTCATTATAATCCTCAATCGAACATTGTCAATCCAAACAAATTAGGAACATATGCATCAATACCCCAATCACCTTCAACAAGTCTTACACCACCATACACACCATACGACTCATCCACCATCCCACCATATGTTCCTCCACCCAACCCACAAGATGATCTATCATCGTAATTGAAGGAATCATTGCAAGAAATGTAGGACCTTCACATGGATAAGGCAAAGAATCCCCATACATAGAACTTGTGTCCATATCCATTTGATTGAAACATCACAATAGTACCATTTCCTCTTGATTTTGAAATCCCCAAATTCAATAAATAAAAATGGAGAGTATGTCTTGTGGACCATATCAAATAATTTAATGTCATGTGCATGGAGGTAGCCTGCAATGATTCATATTTGATGCATCTCTTCCCACGAAGTTTAATAGGTCTTTCTATGGATTGGTTTTCTCATATACCTCCTGGTATCAAATCTTTTCAAGAAATTAATGATAAATTCATTGATCACTTCTCCTTCGATCTTGACATGGACATCAATCTACAAGAATTATATACTCTTAGAAAAAATAAAGGGGAATTTTTTTCTAATTTCTTACAATGGTGGAGACAAATAGCTAGAAAAATCAAGTAACTTCTTCCCAATGAACACCAAGTGGGAATTGTCATAACAAATCTAGACTCAAATTTTTCCTTTCAATTGAAAATGTAGTGTATCACATCATATGGCGAGCTTGTCCCTAAAGCCCTTAACATCAAGAGAGCTCTAATATCATAAGGAAATACTCAAGCTTACAAAGACAACCGTTCATCAACTAGTTCAAACAACAAGCCTTGTGTCCCAACTAAGATCAATAATGTAAAAAATGATGGTGTGGTAGATGTTAAAGTAATCCTAAGTGCTCCTAGACAAAATAAAAATCAAGTTGCTAACATCCAACCAATTGTGCAACAAATTACACCCCCTTAGAACAATTGGATCAACATCACTGATATACAAAAAAGGAAAACCCCTAACAAGAACACTTATCCTAAACACAAGTACACTCAACTATCTGAACCCATCAAGACTATCATGAAAAAATTGGTAGAGTGAGATCTAATCACACTTCCCAACTTTGAAAACTACCAAGAACCACAAGAGAATTCATCCTAGTAAAATGAGAAGGAGCTTTGTGACTTCCATACAATTAAAGGACACAAAACTATAAACTACATGAGGCTCAAAAAATTCATCCAAGACCTCATAGAATATTACACCATATCTATTGAAGTACAATCCGGGAACCAAGATCTTAAGATATATAAGAACCGTATGCTAGATCATAACAAATTAAATAATACTAGAAAAGCTATTGATTATATGAATATGTAGCATACCTATTCCAATGTAGTTGCTTCCTATGATAGCATCATAAATTTCATCACCATCAAAGGGAATAGTGAAGACTCTGGAGTCACCACACGTCGTGGTAAAGTCACTATCCAAGAAGTACCACCCTAATATAGGGAACAACCTACTTAGCCAGCCACAATTACCAACAAATACAATCTTTAGGAACAACTCAAGAATATCCCCACATAGATTTCAATCCTAGAACTATTGAGGCTATCCCCTAAAGATAGGGAAATCTTAGAGAAAGCCTTATTATAGTAATTTTTTCCTGAGGATATTGATATTGATCAACTTTCCAAGCTATGGTGGGCCATATTGCTAGTCATCTTCTCACCTTCTTTGAGCAAGGTCTACCATCACAACCATCTCATAACTATGCTTCACACCTTGAGGTTATCATTCATAAGAGAAAGGTCAAAAGAGTCTTTGTACATGGAGGTTCTTGATTGAACATTTTCTCCCTTCAGCTAATCAAAAACTTGGGCTATTCATAGGATACTATTGAAAGAGTAACGAGTACCACCATCAAGGTATATGATGACCAAGAATGGGTATCATAAGGTATCATTGTACTTCCTATCCAAGTAGGCCCTCTCATTGCAAAAACCATATGTCAATTATTGGAACTTGATCTTCCCTACAAAATGCTACTTGGTCGACCCTGGATCCATGATCTAAAAGCTATAGCCTCAACTTATCATCAATTTTTCAAGTTTCCTTTCAAAGGTAGAGAGATTACTATCCATGCAGATCTTGAGCCCTTTTACTATTGCAAAAGTCTTGAAGCTAGGTTCTATAAAATCCCCCAAATACCTAAAAATGATGAAGGACCTACACCTTCCACCACATTTGTTGGACCATCATCCCTTGCATCTACTTCTAAAAAAAAGGCAGTTGTGGTGCAAAACATACCAGATATCAAAGCAGTGATTCAAGATGATGGTTGTGAAAAATACAAGCTAATGAAGAACAACTTTATCTTAGGAGAGCTACCTACTTATCCTTAATCTCATGGGAAACCTTTAGCTAACAAAAAATAACCTAAAACTATCAGTATGGTAGCTGCTACCTTTACCAAGTCCGGAGATTTAATCAAGAAGATTCCATTGAGGGCAATATCTCTAAACTTCTCTATCAAGATGAACAACTGGTCCCAGCTCTCCCTATGGAAGATAATAACAAAGGCTGGTATCTCAAGAAAGGGATGGGATATAACAAGAATGAGAAGCTATGATAGAATGACAATGGTCTACTAGAACCCATCATTCCTGAGAAATGACTAAAGAATCTTGGCCTAGGTTGTACTACTAGAAAGGTCATGCTTATTAGAAAAGGTACTTCCACTAAATGAGCTGAAGCTTCCTCTTGGTCACCTACATCACATGATACAACCTTAGATGACTTCCCCCTTGATTTTTCTAACCTATTTTAAAACAACACCCTCTTCATGATATTCATTACATATTTTGCTCTGGGAAAGTAAAAAAATGAAATATGCCTAGTTTACCCACAACTTATCGACATGGACCAACAAGGAACACCAATTCTTGATTTTTTCAAAAAAGATAAAGCAGTATTAGAATTCATGGGACTCCATGACAACTTACCATGGGAAGATCACAAATTAGGTTTTAACATAGAGCTAGATACAAAGGCTTACTATGGGGAGACGATTGAATCCTTCAATCGCAAAATAGATGAAATGCAATTAGCACGTAGATCTCTAAGTGAAAACCACATTGTGGCACTTTTTGATCCTAAAAGAGTTAAAAAAAAGAATGAATCTGATGGTGAAAACCTCTCTGAGGTACCCAAGGATGAGACATTCAATCTCCTACTTAGTGCAACGCATCTAGAGAAGTCATCAGTACTAGTAGGAAAGGACACACTAGTGAATGTGGGTAATGAAGAAGAACCTCATATCACTTTATATGTTGAATCCTTGTTGGAAGAAGAGAAAAATAACCTAGTAACCTTCGTAAAGAAACATAGAACTAAATTTGCATTGTCATACACAAATATGCTAGGCCTCGACCTATAATTGGTTGTACATCACTTACTAGTCTATCCTAAAGCTAATCTAGTTAAGAAAAAAATAAAGAAGATGCACCCTTAAATTGCACTCTTGGTCAAACTAGAGTTGCAAAAATGGATTAGTAAATGAAATACTTATGGGAGGGAAAGTGGTAGGAGATATCACATTCAAAATAAGACTAGACAAGATTAAATTAGAAGATAATTTAATCAAGGGTGGAGGTTAATTCAAAGAAGAAAGACATTGATAGATAAAGACTTGAGGTGGAAGATAAGATTGGCATGGACAAAGAGGTGATAGAAGAAATTAAGTAATAAAGATTATTTGATTTGGGTGGCCAACATAAGAGAAATAAATAAAAAAATGAATTTATTCATTTAAAAAGAAAGGTGAGAACAAATAATGAGATAATTAAAAAAATAAAAATAATTATTTAATTATAGAGGGAAGGTGGATTGTTAAACATTAAATAATGAAAAATAATTATTTAATTGGGGAGATAAAGATAGGATAAATAATTAAATAAATATAACATTTATTTAATTATATAGAGAAAAGGCTAATGCATAATTAAATACTTGAAATAATTGTTTAATTATATAAGAAGAGGGAAAAGCTAACTTTTGAATAATATTTAATTCAAAAGTAGGGAAGAAAGGAACATTAGACTTAAATTCTTAATAAAAGTCTAGAAAAGTGTGAAAGTGATTTACAACACTTTACAACACCTTTACAAGACATGCATTTTATTCAATTTGAAAGGGTCCAAGACCTAATGTGGATGTGTAAAACACCTCACACTAAATCAAGGCGTCATTAAGTCCAATTTATCATTAATTATTCCCAAATCAAGAAAGCTGGATTTTTTTATGCTACAGGTTAATAATTACTTCAAGGTTCTTGGATTTCATCTTTTAAATGAAACTCTAACTAGAAAAAGGGGGTTAGATATCATAGCCTCTCTTTTTCTATTTTTTATTTTTGTGAACCCAATCCCTTTTGAACATCATAGTTTCTGATTTGGAGTGCATTCAAACCCTAGATCATAGTTTGCATTAGATTTGCACTGCATTTAGGGTTTCTTCATGGTGCATTAGTGAAAATTGCATTTAGGATAACACTGCATGTTTGCATTGCTTATATTCACTAAAAATAAGAAAAAGTGCTTTAGATATAATTTAGTGTTACGTATTGTTTACATTGAAATCATCATTCAAACATTTATATTCAAATTTCATTTTAGATTTAGTCACCTTATCCATAATTTAACCTTAGTAAAAGTTGCATTAGAGACTTCATATTTGGAATTTTTTTTACAAAACTAACTTTTCAAGATTTGAGACAACAAACACAAGAAAAACTCAAAAAAACTAAAATCAAACTTATAAAACCCTTAAACTAGGACCTATTAACCTTTAGTGGTGAATGAGACCTTGTACACCCCGATCAACAAGTCTTTTGGGTGTTTTCTAGTGTTTTATGTGCTTTTTTGTTCTTTACAAATACCTAGGTTGAGATCCATTTGCCTTTGTTGGTGAATGAGTCCCTGTGCACCTCGTGACAATTTTTTTCATGAGTTGTTTTAGTTTTTTATAAGTATTTTTTCCTCTATTATGAGATCTGAAAAGAAATAGTTTGAAACATATTGTCTTTGTATTTAAATTATTGTTTATTTAGATATATTTGGCAACATTGGGAAACAAATTTATTGCACACTTTCGTTAAAGGTAGCATTAAAATTCTAAATTTTCAATATTCTTTCATCAATAGACAAGTTAGTTTACATTCTTCATTCATTAGAAAACAAAAATAAGAGACAAAAATAACAAAAATATCAAAGAAGACCCTTAGGAAAACCATAGTTATGTCAATCTTTTTGTTCAAAGTTAACTTATCCCTTAAGCCTTTCGGTAGTGATGCCTTTGACATGTTAGATGAATCCATTGAGGACTTCATCTCACAAATTTCATCCACTAAGGCTTTCCATGATAAAAAAAGACACAAATACATTAATGTGATCACACCACAACTTATAATTTACCCTCCTTCGTGAAAACCTTCAGTTCAAAAAAAATCCGTGCTTATCTTGGAACTACCAACAAACAAGACTGCATCTAAAAATGGTGATGATTCACAACAAACCTATTATGATACCATTGAACATACATACAATACAAGGAACAATAAGCAACATCAAACAACTCTAGTCTCATTACCCTTTCCTAACCCTATATTGTGGTGATCCCACAAAGCCAGTTTACAATTTTTGGGAGATTCTATTTTTTGCTAAAATCACATATTTTTAGAAAATATAATGATTTAATCCTTAAAAATTTCCATTTAAGGAATTCCAATTGAAGAGAGTTTGATCAAACTACATTAGATCAAACCCCCTTGGATAGAACCCTGCTAGTTTTAAACCATACCTTTAATGGAGTCTCCTTTACACCTATCAAAAATGTTGATAAAAAACCACTTTTGATTTACCTTTTGGGGGATCAAATGAATTCATTTAAAATTTAATTTTTGTAAGTATGTAGTCCTTATTGTAAGCTTCCCAAAAAGTATAATTTTAAATAAATTTAATTTTATTATTATATTTATTTTTTATTTCTTCTGAATTAGGTTTTTCACCAAAAATCAAACTCTTTGTTCTACACGTGGAAAAATAGAAGATTATTGAAAAGAAAAAATGAAAAATATGAGTGCACCAGATGTTGAAGTTCTTGATCACAAAAAAAAAAAATGAGTGCCTATGTCTGAATTGTAATTGGTTTGACTTCGAAACTTGATTAAGGAAAAAATATTCAATAAAACACTATGATACCAATTGGAAGCACTAGTTAACATAGTTACAAATCTAAAATCGAAAAAAATAAAATTTTATCTTTCATGGAAAAAGTTGTGTTATACGGTGAGTGTCACTCCTTAAAAATGGTGTTTACTGAAAAAAACTAGTTTTTGAAGGAGATGAAAAAAAAGAAGTGCAATATGATTCCAAATTTTTTATAAAAAATATATTTAGAATCTACATCCGAAATGTCACAAATCACTAGTTTGCATCATCTTCAAATTCCTCACGGTTTAGCCACTATAGGTTCCCAAAAGTAAAGATTTAGTTAAAAAAGATCAGTTCAGTGTCTAGTTTGGCCAAAAATTGTAAACCACTATTGTGGGATCATCCATTGCCTAGTGCTCTTTGTTTACCCACGAACAATGGAAAGGAATACAATATTTTTTAAACAACTTAAGAATACTCCTACTAAGATATCCCTATGGGAACTTCTTTAGACATCACCTAGTTATCATAGCATGCTTCAAACAGCCTTTCAATAGGTCATGGTCCCTCCTAACACTAGTTCCAATGATTTGGGAACACTATTCTAAGGAATGAATGAGATGAAATTAGATATTTTCTTTCACAAGAGTCAGTTGCCTCCCTTAGAAATTTAGAAAAAAACATGAAGCTTTCTATATAATACTCCAGGTTAATTGAATCACTATAAAGCGAACCCTTGTTGACAATGGTTCGACCCTGAATGTGTGGAGTGTGAGCCTTTTGGAAAAAAATAACATTAAACCCAAATTTTTATCTATCTGTGGTTTTGATAATATAGGAAAAAATTCGCTTGGAGTTATCACATTACCTATTAAAGCTAGAAAAGTCACATTACAAACTCCGGTCCATGTTATGCTTAATGATCTTTCTTATAATCTCCTCCTAGGAAGGCCTTGGATTCATGAAATGAATGGAGTACCTTCTACTTTGTATCATGTCATGAAGTGCATCTATAACGACAAGGTTTACACACCAAAAGTTGATCCTAAACTTGAAAGTTGTTTGATTGATGAGAAAAAAGGACGAGATCTTTTGGAAACACTACAATTAGATACAAAAAAGGAAGTTGCAAAGGATGAAGAAAATGAGATAGATGTTGATGAACTTACTAAGTTATTGGGAGATTGGGGTTCCTTAAATCTCACACCAAAATTCATGGGAGAATATAAGACTACAAAAAAAGAAACTGAAATACAAAAGGGTTGATGCAAGAAGTTGGGTCCACAAAAAGCTCAAAAAGTGGAAGTGTTTCTACTGTTTTTCTTAAATTTTCACACTTAAAATAAAAATTTGAGGCACTTACGCAATGAATCTTAAAAAAAGTCACTAATATGAAATTTATCATTTTGAATCTAGTTTCCAAATATATAATTTATTCAAAATACCAAGATGATAGAAATTAAATTTTGATAGGGATGTATAAAAAGAACTTTTTAAAAGTACCTATTTTTTTACCATACCATGCACGTGTACGAACACCACTTTTTGACCCAAATAAAATTATTTTGCTAATTCCTTTTAGGGAAAGAGATCTAACAACATGAAGATTGATGAGGAAATTTTTTTATAATTTTTTTGTTTTATTGAATTTTTATTGGCCTTAATTGCTTTTTAAAAAAATCATTTATGGATAGCATAATTGGACCTAGAATATATATTTAAAAAAAAAAATTCATTGTGTAGAGAATTTTCTGAAGATTGATGCCATATAATTTTTTTGACAATAAACTTAATCAAAAAAAAGTTATTAAAAGACAAAAAAAGCCTCATATTTCAAGTTTAAGGAATAGTTTTCTTATAAATTAATTTTAAAATACAAAATAAAAATTATATATTTGGAAACTACACATCATGTTCTCTAATGGGTTTTAGTTTGATAAATTGATTTAGAAAAAAAGTCCATGAACCATATTTCCAAAGTTGGACATTCTTCTTCAATCTGCCTTAGTTTTTTAGTTGCAAGTCAAAGACTAAGGGTTGGATTGCCAAGCATTTCTCAAGCCTAAAACCAAAGCTACATGTGGGTTGGAGATTCAAATTTTTAATAATGTGTATGCATTTTTAAAAACACACACGCATTACAAAACACATACATATTTTTATTTGTTTGACTATTTAAAAAATTAAATGTTCTTTAAAAATGCGTACACATTTCTGAAAGGTATTTATTTTTTAAATAAATGGCTTGTACATGTTATAAAACATGTACGTATTATATAACATGTACACGTTATAATCCATACACATTTTTTAGTGCATACACATTTTTTACGCTTGTGTACCTGATGCATAATGCATACATGTTTTTTGTGATATTTTTTTTGGCCAAAACTGCACCTCTTCATGGACCCGACTTTTTGCTTTTACCCAAAAGAAACCAATGGTAATGTTAATGTAAAATTTGAAGGACATTTCACAAGCATCGATCTCATCTACTCTAGATAAAGAAACCAGTTATACAATTAATTTTGATGAGATAGATTATTAACAACCACCAAACCCAAAAGAAATGGAAAGACATTATGGGAAAGGTTACAAGTTTGTGAAACAACTTGGTTATAGTAGAAAAGGATGTGGAAAGGAAGAATAATGCATCCATATTCCTATAGATCCTAACAAAAAATAAACAAAACATGGTTTGGGGTATTTCCCTTCTAAAATAACTTAAGAAACAAAAATACCCTCTCTCAACATCAACACTATCATGTGTAACCCTAATAAACCAAATCTCACCTTCAAGCATCATGAGTTGATTGATACAACTTGTGATGAATCTTTGTAATACTTTTAGGATGATGAAGGTTTGAAATAAATGTTAGGAGTTTATGAAAATCCATGTACTCCTAAAAATAAATGGGTTAAATGTGTTATGGTTAGTACTAAGCAAGCAGATGAAGAAAAGGAACACAATGAAATTGACAAGGAAAAAGAAGAGAATAATCTTGAAATTCCAAAACAAAACACACTTCCTTTGGGAGATATAATCAACATATTAATGGATATAAATAATGAGGAAAAATTAATTCAAATAGGGAAGCTTATTGATGAAGATGAAGAAGAAGATCATGCAACCTTACTTCATGACTTTCTTGAACTCTTCACTTGGACTTATTAAAACATGTTGAGAATTGATGCTAATATTATGACACACAACATAGTCCCTATGGAAGATGCTAAAATAGTGTGATAAAAAATATGAAAGATGAATTCTAAGATAGATTTATTGGCTAAGAGTGAAATTGAAAAAAATATTGAAGCAAGATTTATCCAACCTATTGATTATTCCTCGTGGATTTCGAATAATGTTGTAATTGTGAAACTTGATAATTGCATTAGGATGTGTAAAAAACTTTGTGACTTAAAGAAAGCATCTTTGAAATATTATTTTCTCCTTCCTAATGTCAACATGATAGTGGAATCAACTGTTTTACATGATTTTTGTCATTCATGGATGGATTCTTTGGATATAATCAAATCTTTATCAACCTCAAGATCAATACTAGACAACTTTTACTTCAGCTTGGGAAACATTTTTTTGGGTAGTTATACCTTTTGGATTGAAGAACATAGTTGCAACATATCAATGAGAAATGACATTTCTATTTCATGGTTACATACATAAGAGTTTAGAAGAATTTTTTGATGACATTCTAGCCAAATCTTTACCTTGACAATAAAAACTAAATGTTCTTCGAAAGATACTTGAACAAATGTGAAAATACAACATGAGATTGAATCGAAAAAGTGTTTCTTTGGTGTATATAGTGGAAAACTTTAGGTTTTATTGTATATCATAGAGGCATTGAGGTGGAAACAAAAAAATTGATGCTATAGTTAACATGCCATCTCTTAGAAACATTAATCAACTATGTACTTTAGAAGGAATAATTCAATCTATCTATAATTTTGTAGCATCCTTAGTGGATGGAATGTTACCTTTCATGCAACTCTTTAAGAAAGAGGTTTATTTTAATTGGAATGAAGATTGTAAGCAAGCCTTTGAGAGTTTCAAAGGGTATCTTGCTACTCCACTTGTTTTACAACCTTCTATGTAGGACAAGTTGTTTATGCTCTATACAGTAGCATTAGCCCGTGCTAGCTCAATAAGATTAAAATGGTAAGGAACATATTGTTTATTACATTAGCTACACTCTAATCAATTATGAGACACGATACATGATGATAGAGAAACAATGTCTGACTCCTGTATTCACTACTAGTAAATTGAGACATTATTTATTGAATGTTGAAATCCATTTCATGGAAAAGTTTGATCCTTTGGAACATTTTTTCACTAAAATAGATCTATTAGTATGCTTAGCTAAGTGGGTTATATTGTTAACTAAATTTGACCTTATATTATTTTCACAAAAATTAATTAAAGGACAAGCCTTGACTGACCAATTAGCTAATGCTCCTTCTCCCCTAGCACTACATAATATAGATTCATTCCTTGATGAGAAAGTGTTGACTATTCAAAAAGATAAGGAAAAATGGGAATTGTACATTGATGGTTCTAAGTGTCAAACTTGCTACAAGGCAGGAGTTAATTAATTCCTCCTTTAGGTAAGCCTATTCCCTTATCATTATATTTAAACTTTCTATGTAAAAATAATACCATGGAAGTATGAGGCTCTAATATTTGGTATACATGCCATATTAGCATCAAAAGTCAAACACATTTCTATATTTGGTGATTTTCTCTTAATTATTAGATAGATAAATGGTACATATAAGTAAATTTGTGACAAGCTTGTTTGATATAGAGACTTCACAATGAAATTATTAGAAAAAATTGAATCATATGCAATCAACAATATACCATGAAAGGACAATTGGCATGTAGATGCAATGGAGAGCATTGCTTCCCTTGTATCTCCTAATGATCCTCTCATTGAATTCACATTTAATGTTCAAATGATTCCTAAACCATTGATAGATGATAAAACAAAAGAAGTGTTATTGACCGATACTGAAAAATCTAGTGAATGATATACAATAATATTCAACTATTTAATAAATGCTACCTTTCCTAAGCCTACAACTAAGAACACTCGAGCTCATCTTTGAAAACTTACATGTAAATTCATAATCCTTGGGGAAATTCTATATAGAAGATCATTTAATGTTCTTTTACTTAGGTGTACTAAATAGTCTAAAATCCCTATAGCACTTGAACAAACCCACACATGTTCTTATCAAGGGTATTTTGGAGGAAGATCGTTAGTTCAAAAATTGCTTCACATAGGATATTATTGGAGACACATAGAACAAAATTTTCTCGAGTATGTAAAGAAATGTCATAAATCTCAAGAACAAAATAATTTGATTCATGCTCCTACCTATAAACATTGTGATCAAGTTCCTATTTGGCCATTTTGAGTTTGGGGTTTGGACCTTATTGGGAAAATATCACCCCCTTCTTTCGATGGACATACATTTATCATTACCTCAATTGATTACATAACAGGATGGGTGGAAGGTATCCCCCTTCATTCCATGATAGTTGATACAATATGTCATTTCATATTAGAAAATATTATTGTTCATTGTGGTCTTTCCTCTGCATTAGTTTTAGATAATGGAACTACGTTTAAAAATAATGAAGTGAAGAAATTCTTGGAAACATTCAATATTAAACATCATTTTTCAACACCCTACTACTCACAATCAAATGGACAAGAAAAAGTGACTAGAAAGAATATTGAAAAAATTATACACAAGATAGTAAGTTAACATAATAACAATTGGCATACACAAATAACTTTTGCATTATGGGATTACCATGTGAGCGTTATTAAATCTACTGGAAATACTACATATAACTTGGTTTATGGTGTTCAAGAAATAATTTCCTTAGAGTTAGAAATTCCTTCCTTATGAATTGATCTTAAAGGGCTCATTGATGACACAACTTACAATGAACAACATATCAATGCTCTTTAACATCTCCAAGATTATTCTAAAAGAGTGCAATGTGGTTGCAATGATAATGTCATTCTTTTTGAATTTAATAAAGTGAACCTAGTGCTATACAAAAAACAATGTAATTTCAATGCTCCTTTGAATGAAAAAGGGAAATTGGGCCCTAATTGGTTAGGACGTTACATTATCAATGAAAAATATGGATATGGTGTAGAAAATTGTGCCTCAACTTGCTGGATTGTATCTCTATTCAATTCTTCATTGTCGATCAATTACTGGAGTTCCTAAGTTTGTAACCTTGTCACAGAGTTTGGAAGTTTCATAATTTCTCAACTGACCGACTTCCTTCGTTGTTGCGGCTTTTGGGAACTTTTTGACCTACTATGGAAGTTGTAAGTTATTGTTTTCTCTGATTGAGCGACAAGTCGATGAATGTTGGGACCACTTGGAATTCTGAGAGACTTGTTGAGAATATTGTAGATTCCTAGCTTGATTTTTCAGAAATGCACAAGCAGTGAATGTGTGTCATGGTGGAGACCACAAGTAATGACCAATAGTTCGGTGTGATGGTCAACTGTGGTGAACGAGTAAGGTGGTAATAAAAGGACTAACTTGTGGACACCTAAAGTCTTTGTTCTTTTATTTATAAACTAATGACTACTAATATTTCACATCAATGTGGTATATTGTCAATGGTTGAGCTTCTTGGAATTCCTAATGATAGTGATGGTCTTTTCGATAGTTCTACAATGGACATCGATGAGAATTCTTGCCGATAGAGTTTGTATGGATGATGGTTTTGCATTTGGTATGATCTCTTGCTTATGGACATTTGGTTTTCTTGTGATATTAGAGAGACTTTTTTTGTTATTGGTCTGACTTCTTAGGGTCTTTTCAATACCTCTGGTCTTGCTGATAGCTATGTGATTGGACATTTTGGCATTAGAGAGACACGGTCTAGTGTCTCACCAGCATGCGATACACTTGAACACTTTGACTAAACATCTATCCTACATGGCATGTTTTGAGCCAATGAGAGAAGCATAAGGGTGTGTGCAGGATCATCATGGAAAAAATAGGCCTTTAAGTGGCAAAAAATTTAGAAAAATCAGTGTTAGGCAACTTGACGTAAAAATTTGAATAAGTTATCTATATTATTTCAAAAATATGTAATAATAAAATCTATAGAAAATTTAATTTTGTTTCTAAACTACTAGGTTTATTTAAAAATAAATAAAATCTATTTGGTGAAAATTTGAAATTTGAATGCAGTAGTACTTAAATTTTAGGGACAAAATAAGAAGTAGGTGTCTACCTGACCACCCTAACCATAATAAAATATCATTTTATAATATTTTACATGTAAGTAGAGGACTCATGTTTAGATGTGATACATATTTTTTTGTAATTTTTTTCCAAGTAAATAATTAATTATGAATTTTTTATTACAACTTTTAAAAAATATAAAAAATCATATGTCTGACCACCTTCACTTGATCAAAACTTCATGAAATTTATTTTTTCTTTTTTTAATCCTATATTATGTGAAGTATAGAATGTGACACATGTTTTGGATTCAAAAAATATGATACCATTTGGAAGTTATAGATGTTTTTCAATCAGCCTATTGATCAAGACTTTAGTCGTAATTCTAATAGAAAATAAATAATAATAATTTATTAAATTCAAATTAAAGAATAATTTATATTGGTAGAAAGCTGAGAATCTTCTCTAAAAACCCTTTCCGTTTCATCAATTTTGGATTATAAAAAAAGTCATCAGCCACATACCCTACAAATACCCATAATATTGCCACTTTTTGGCCCATCATGATCCTGCACATACCCATAATGTAAAATGTTGGTAGTTGAACTGTTGCGACCATTCCTGTGTGGAAGATCAAAAAACCATGAACAAAATGAGATACTTTGTAACAGATGACAATGATGGGTTCGGGTAATGGATTTTTTTTTTATACTGAACATGGATTGATCTGACTGGGTTCATTATATGCAGCTGAGAGCATTGTGAAATTAATGTTTTGTACAAGATTGATTAGTGAATGTTGTTGTTGTAAATTGACATCAGAAAGTTAAGTCTGATCTTTGTATGTAATTTTCATTACTATAATACAAAGATGTTTTTCTTGGTGTGGTGGGTTTTTCTCTCGTAAGGGTTTTCTCAAATAAATTTGGTGTCCAATTGTGATGTGTTCATTTCTCTTCTTTTTTTATTCCTTTCATGTGCATCTTATTGAACTATAATTGAAAAAGTTAAAGTCATATTTGCATTCTTCCATGAGATTTTGGTGTTAGGAGAGTTTGTTCCACACCTAAGCTTTCCTTACAAGTGGTATCAGAGCCTAGCCAGTTGTGCTATCCATGTTGGTACATTGGGTTTTTTGTATCAATTATATTCAGTGGGAGTCTTGTAGAATTTTGGTAATTTGGATTACAGATTAAGATGGCATGCACATGAGGAAAGATTGAAATTGAGAAATTCAATGGTAACAATTTTGAGTTGTGGAAACTTAAAATGGAAGATCTATTAGTTGACTATGATCTTTGGCTTACTATGTTTGGAAAGAAAACTTCAGGCATGAAGCAATAGCATGGGGACCTCGTAGATCAAAAATGAAAGGGGCTGATAAGGCTCTGTTTAGCAAACTCTGTTCTTCTAAATGTTCATGAAGAAAAGATTACATCTTCTTTGTGGAAAATACTAGGAGCTATTTATCAGGGAAAGTCCTTGGTGAATAAGTTTTTCTTGAGGAAGAAGTTGTACTCTTTGAAAATGTAGGAAGGAGCATCTATTTCTGATCATTTGAGTGCTTTCAACATGTTGATTGCTTAGTTAGCATCTGTGGGTGTGAAGATTCATGAAGAAGATCATTGTATGCTATTGTTATGTTATTTTCCAGATTCTTGGGATCACTTGGTGTTGGCTATTGGGAGTACAACATCCACTTTTAAGATGGAAGATGTTGTTGCTTATTTGTTATCAGAAGAGATGAGAAGAAAATCTTCTGAGATGGCAAACGAGGCTCTTACTATTAGAGGTAGATCGAAAGAAATAGGAAAGAAGGACAAGAAGTCCAAATCAAAATCAGAAGGGAGATCAAAGTCTCCTGGTAAGAAGTCCAAGGTAAAGTGCTAGAATTATGGGCAACTTGGTCATGTCCAAAAGGATTGTATAGAGGAAAAAAAGAATTATTCTTCTGAAAATGATTCTTCTCAGAGTGATGTAGACACTTTCATTGCAACCTTAGTAACTCAGGCATCAAATGATGTCTAGCTGATTGATTCTGGAGCATCTTTCCACATGACATCTCATAGAGAATGGTTCACTAAGTATGAAAAATATGATGGTGGAAGGGTGTATTTGGAAAGCGATTCATCTCTAGAAATAGTTGGCTATGGAAGAGTCAGAATTCAATTCCCTAATGGAAGAGTGAAGGGAATCAATGATGTGATGCATATACTAGGTCTGGCTCAAAATTTACTTTTTGTGAGTAAGCTGAATAATGTTGGAGTGCAAGTGACGTTCTCTGGAAATGGCTACAAAATTACTAGAGGCTCAATGGTGCTAGCTAGGGTTACTCATATTGGTACCTTGTATAACTTGGATGCACATGCTATGTAATGAAATAGTGTCTCTACAAAGTCATAGAAGGCTATTCATGGAGAAAATGAGGAAAAAGTTCCTGATAGTACAAACATAGATATGGAAGTTAAACTTCCAATAGAAAATACTATGCTTTGGCATCATAGGCTAGGCCACATTGGAGAAAAAGGTTTAAAAAACTTGGAAAATAAAAACTTGGTTGAAGGGCTTGATGATTGTAACCTTGAATTCGAGTTTTGTGAATATTTTATATATGGTAAAAAAGACCATGTTTCTTTCTACTCCAGTCCTCACAAATCTTCTAGTTTACTTGATTATATACATTATGATGTTTTTGGTCCAGTAAATGTTCCTTATTTGTCTAAATCAAGATATTATGTATCATTCATTAATGATTATTCATGAAGAGCATTTGTTTATTTTTTGAAAAGTAAATCTGAAGTGTTCAATTGTTTTAAGTAATTTAAAAACCTTGTGAAAAATCAGACTTGAAGGAAAATTAAATGTTTAAGGACTAAAAGTGGCAATGAGTTTTGTTCTGATGAGTTTGAAAGGTACTATAAAGATCATGGGATTAAAAGACATAAAACTACACCCTACACTCTGCAACAAAATTGAGTTGCTAAAAGGTTCAATAGGATAGTAATGGAAAGAGCACGAAGTATGCTAAGTAGTGTTGGCTTGGAGGAGTATGTTATTTAATAAATTGTTCTTTGAATTCCACTCTTGTTGAGAAAAAACCTTTGGAAGCATGGTCTGGAAAGAAGCCCTCTTTGAGACACTTTTGTGTCTTTGGCTGTGAGGCATATGCATATGTGCTAAATGAAAAAAGGTATAAATTGGAAAAAAAGGCTATTAAATGTATTTTTATTGGTTATAGTGCTAGCATAAAAGGATACAAGCTTTGGAATCCTGATACAGAGAAAGTTCTATATAGTAGAAGTGTTATTTTTCATGAGTTGAAGTCTTCTACTTTGGATCTACTGCCAGAGACAAAATCAAAAAATAAAATGGATGTAGTTGAAATTCCTCCGACACCAGATAAAGAGGAATTAAAAATTCAAAATGTACCTAAAAATGAGGAGAGCTCAAGTAGTTCTGAGAGTTCTGAAGAAGAAGAACAACCTTAGCCTCAACTCGTGAGAAGGTCAACATGTGAAAGAAAGCAACCTGATAGGTATGATTTTCTTTGCTAGATTCTACTTGTGCCTATGCTTTAATTTCTAGCACTGATGAGCCTAGGAATGTGAAAGAGGAATTTAGAATGTCTGATTCAAACTCTTGGTTGGAAGCCATGAATGAATAAATAGCATCATTAGAAAAGACTGGTACTTGGAGTTTGGTACCCTTGCTTGAAGGAAAAAAGGTTGTTGGCTACAAATGGGTATTTAAAAAAAAGAAGGTTTGGATGGTAGTGTGGAAAATTTTAAGGTGAGGTTGGTTGTGAAGGGGTATTCCCAGGTAGAGGGAATGGATTATGGAGAAATTTTTTCTCCTATAGCTAAGCTAACATCTATCAGATTACTTGCAGTAGCGTATGACTTAGAGGTTGAACAGATGGATATGAAGACAACATTTCTTCATAGTGACCTTGAAGAAGAGATTTATATGTCCTAGCCTGAGCACTTTGTGGAAAAAGGTAAAGAAACTGTAGTTTGCAAGTTAAAAAAATATCTGTATGGATTAAAACAATCTCCTAGAATGTGGTACAAGAAGTTTGACATTTTTTTCTTTTCATTGGGATTTGTAAGATCAAAATTTGATCATTGTGAGTACTTCAAAGATGAAATTGATCGTGTTCTTATTATTGCTCTCTATGTTGATTATATGTTGTTCATAGGCAATAGTAAGTTAATGATTTCTAATATAAAATCTCAGTTGTTTGCAAAGTTTGAAATGAAAGATCTTGGTGAAACTAGGTATATTCTAGGAATGGAAATAATCAGGGACAGGAAGAGTTGAAAACTTTGGCTCAATCTGAGTAAGTATATTAATACTATTCTAGAGAGATTTTGTATGACTGGTTCCAAGCAACTAGTTGTTCCAGTTTTGTAGGGAACAAAGCTATCTATTGAAGACTATCCAAAATCTCCTACTAAGATGGAGGACATGACCAGAGTGCCTTATGCTAGTGCAGTTGGCAGATTAATGTATCCAATGGTCTGTACAAGGCTAGACATTTCCCAAGCAGTGGGAGTACTTAGTCATTTTATGGAAAATCTTGGAAGGAAACATTAGGATGTTGTGAAGAGAGTGTTTAGATATCTGAAGGGAACTTCAAAATATGCTCTGTATTACCATGGAAATTTGGTTGAATTACAGAGGACTCTCAACATTTGAGGATATGTGGATTCTGATTGGGAAAGGGACATTGACAACAAAAGATCCACCAGTGGATATATTTTCATGATGAATGGTGGTGTAGTTAGTTGGATGAGTAAGTGGCAGAATGTAGTCGCTTTGTCCACTACAAAGGTAGAATACATGGCAGCAACACATGCCTGCAAAGAATCAATTTGGTTCAAAAATTTGTGTTCTAACATTGGGTTTGATGGAGGGAAAATTACAATTTACTGTGATAGTCAGAGTGCTATTTGTTTTGCAAAAATTCTACTTTCCATGCTAGGATGAAACATATTGATATGCAGTATTATTTTGTTCCAAATATGGTGGAGGATGGAAAGGTCTCTTTAGAAAAAGTGGATACTCTGGAAAATGTTGCAGATGCATTGACAAAACCAGTGAGCATAGACAAGTATAGGTGGTGTGTCAGTTTGATGGGCCTTGGAGCCCATAACCTTCACTAACTTCAAGTTTGAAGGAAGTTAGTAAGTCTTCATCAAGTGGGAGATTGTTGGAAATTGTGCCTCAAATTGTTGGCTTGTATCTCTGTTCAAGTCTTCATTGTCAACCGATCATTGGAGTTCCTAAGTTCGTAACCTTGTCGCAGATTTTGGAAGTTTCATAATTTCCCGAATGATTGAATTCCTTCATTGTCACAACTTTTGGGAACTTTCTGACCTACTCTAGAAGTTGTAAGTTTGTGTTTTCTCTGACTAAGTGACAAGCTGATGAATGTGGGGACCACTTGGAATTCTGGGAGACTTGTTGAGAATATTGTAGATCTGGAAATACATAAGCAGTGAACATGTGTCATGGTGGAGACCACAAGGAATGACCAACAGTTCAGTGCAATGGTCAAATGCGGTGTACGAGTAAGTTGGTAATAAAAGGACTAACTCGTGGATACCTAAAGTCTTTGGGATTTATTTATAAACTAATGAATACTAATATTCTACGTCAATGTGGGATATTGTCAATGGTTGAGCTTCTTGGAAGTCTTAGCGACTTTGGTGGTCTTGCTGATAGTTCTACAATGGATATCGGTGAGAATTCTTCCCGATAGAGTTGGTCTGGCCAATGGTTTTACATTTGGTATGATCTCTTACCGATGGACAGTTGGTTTTCTTGTGATATCAAGGATACTTGTTTTGTTATCAGTCTAAATTCTTAGGGTGTTGTCGATACCTTTAGCCTTGCTAATATCTATGTGATCAGACATTTTGGCATCAGAGAGACATGGTCTAATGTCTCACTGATATGCAATATAGTTGAACACTTTGACCAAATGTCTGTCGTACATGATGTGTTGTGAGCCAGTGAGAGAAGTAGAGTGTAAATTGTTGGTAGTTCAACTGTTGCGAGCATTCTTGTGTGGAAGATGAATAGACCATGAAAAAAATGATATATACTCTATAACAGATGACAATGATGGGTTCGTGTAATGGATATTTCTATTTGATACTAAGCACAGATTGATCTGAGTGGGTTCATTGTATGCATCAGAGAGCATTGTGAGATCAATGTTCTGTACAAGATTGATTAGTGAATGTTTCTGCTATAAATTGACATCAAAAAGTTAAGTTTGATCTATGTATGTAATTTTCTTTGTACTATAATACAAAGAGGATTTTCTTGGTGTGGTGGTTTTTTCTCCTATAAGGGTTTTCCCACGTAAATCTGGTCTCCAATTGTGTAAGTGTTCATTTCTCTTTTTTTTGTATTCTTTTCATGTGCATCTTATTGAACTGTAATTCCAAAATTTAAAGTCATATTTGCATTCTCCCTTGAGGTTTTTGCATTAGGAGAGTTTGTTCCGCACCTAAGTTTTCCTTATATATTGAGCCTTCACATTAAGAAAAATGGATGGTACACCTCTGAAAGAACATATAAACATTGTGCATTTGTGTTGGTATTACACTTAGTGCTTCCTCTTTTGAATAGTATGTTAGAGCAATGTTGTTAGATTAAGTCGATAATTTCTATTTTATCTCACATTATGGTCTTCTTTGATACATGATAACAAGTGTGTATCTTCGATTCTAGGGTAATTATTCAAATGCTTTGATTAATTACTTTAGTTTCCATACTATTCAAAATCTTGTATCCTTCTAAGTGCATTAAATCATAGGTGTGTTTAAGTTAACATAGCATATTGAATAAAAAATGTAGCATCTAATATAAACTATAAGTGGTTTAATTAGATCACAAAAGACATTAAATCATGAAGACATTTATTAAGATATTCTTGTAGACACTAAAAATATGTCCTAAGAAATATCATACACTCGAAACATGTTTAATAACATCATTTCATCTTTAAACCCATCTTCTTTTCACTTAATTAATTGAATTATCCTAGCTAATTAATTAATTACATCATTTACATTCATTAACCCACTTCATCAAATTGGGTTAATTTTCTCCCCCTTCACGCTAACATTTCATCCTATTAAATTAAATAAATCAAAATATTTAATTTAATTCCCTAAGTCATCTTATTTAATTAAATAACCCTAAGTTATTTAATTAAAAATCATTTCATCTCTTCCCCCAATTATTAAATTATTCAATAAATGTCACTTTAATTCTTCAATTACCTAATTGCATGTTTAAACTTTGTTTAATTAGAAATTAAAATAATTTTCCTCTTAAAGATGAATATTCCTATGGAATATTCCTTATCCCCATTTTACACAATTAAGAATTTATTTTAATTAGAAAAATTCCTTTTATCCTCACTCATGGGAATATTCCAAAAGAATATTCTTGTTCCTCCATCATTTGAAAAAGGGATATTTTCACTTAGCTTCTTATTCATGTTTTAACCTTTAACCTTTTGAACAAGTCGCCTTTGACCTATGTGTGTGGGTCAAGAGTGTGTTTGTTTGAAGTAAATGTGAACCCTTGATTAAAAGCAATCATGCATTCTCATCTATTGATCATAATCCATGATTCATGTCTCCTTTTTTCCTCCATCCTTGATTTTTGATTAATCTTTTCAATCTCAACCCTCCATTTCTCATTTTCTCTCCTATAAATAGGTAATTATTTGGAGACAAATGGATCCCTCTTTCAATTACAAAGTCATGCTATTCAATTCACTTGCAATCACTCTCTCAATTTACTCACTTTTGGCTTGGTTTAGTTCAGTTTAGTTGCATTATAGCTTAAAACATCCATTAGTGGCTTCTTTGCATCCATCTTGGTTTGTTTATAAATTAGGGTTTCCATCTTTTAGCTTAGAATTAGCTTAGTTTAGTTTAAAAATTGCATAATTAGATCAATTTTAGCCTAAAATCATGTTAATTTGGCTTGCATCATGTTCAATTTAGCTTCAATCAGGTTTTCATCCACTTATCATAATTGTTTCATCAATTCTCTTCCATAGAATTGTCTGAAACAGGCTAACTAACCATGGGATTGGGAAAGTTTCATTGTTCCACATCAACACGACACCAGTTCCAAAATTGGATAAGTTTTAAATGGGTTAGAGTAGGAATTTAACTATTTTTATAGTCTCTAACTTTCAGTTTCAATAAATGCTTAGTTTAACTTTTAAATTTGAATGACCTTGTTTGTGATTGAGGTGGAGTGGCTAATTTATGCTTCAATTCATCATGGATCAAGTGTAATCAACCCACACAGGCTATCCTCATCTCACATTCTAGTGCTAGGAGGGAAAATCGTTAATTTAACCATTTTTTAGCTTAAATTTCATTTGTTTACTATTTTCCAGGATAAAATGACACCCAAACCACAACATTGACACACTTTGAAGAGAATCACCATATAGAAATGATACCACACTTTGAAAAACCAATGCTGATTACATGCACTGGTGCTGATTTAAATTTGGCAATGTCAATTTAATTTAGAGGTATCAAAAATTGTAAACACTGATGCCCCAATTTCAAATAGTGACGCCCCTTAATTTTCATATCATGATGGTACTATGTGTACCGATGCTGGACCAAATCCCAATTCTATCATGCTATCTATTTTTTCTATAGAGAAACGCCTATTTTCACCAAAGCATGACCTAGAGTTCAAATTGCAACACTATCATGTTTAGTGATGTCCAACCAGGGTAAGAAAATTTATGTTCATTTTTTTACATGTGCATTACTTTTCTTGAATCATTATATCATTGATACACTTATAACTATGTTCTAGTTGTTAGACTAACAAGGTTTTGTAGGTTGAAATACATGGAGCTAAAGTGCAAAAAGCTTCCCTTATATTGAAATTCTATGATTGTAACAAGTGTTTAACGCTTTGGGCCAATTATAACCCAACATTCATGCTTTCTTTGGTATGCATTAGGACAACTAAATTTACATTGGGTTTGAAGAGTTACAATCTTAGGACCAACTAGTTTTTTCAATTGGGCTTAAAATTCATTTTCAAAGTTGGTTAAAATTGAACCATTATCTCATCATTGTTTTTTGGGTTTAAAAAAAATGCTTTAATGGGACTAAAATTCAACCCTCATCTCATCATTATCATTAAGGTTTAAAATTAAAAAAGAAAAAATTCATATTTGTTTGGTGCATAAAGTGAAGTCATCTTAGCTTAGGGGTTAAATTTTACAACTATTTGTTATGTTTTGTGATTTACAATGTTGTTAGTGGATCCGTATGCAATTATCTCATTCCATTTGGTGATATTGAGAAATAGAAACATTCCTTAACACTTTGTAGAATCACCTACATCTTTCATTTTGGATTAAAACTAAACCCCTTTGCGAGTATGAGTTAAATGAATAAAATGTGTTCTCTCTTTTTTTATATGAATGGAGATGATCAAACTATGAATGTACTTCCCTTCTATTGTTTACCTTTAGAGGACCTGCCTCCCCACTTCGAAAGAAGGGAATGACCCAAGCAATAATGAGCTAAAGCCAAGCTCTTATGAACTATATAATTTTTTTTATTGCAAGGAAAGTTTCCAATCAATGGGAAGTGGTACATGATAGCTCTCCCCTAGTATCTTTATGATCCATAAATCCCTTGTTCTAAGGGTTGGGAGACTTCTTGATGAATTTTATCATAGTACTTACTGAACCAAAATCCCTTATTATGAACCATTGTTTAGAAGCCAAAAATCCTTAATAATTATTGGTTTAAAAATCGTCATTATGAAGCCAACACACATTGTTACCATTCAATTGTAGAAACAAAAAAATACTTTGATCTTTGGGTTTGAAGGATTTTGAGATTTGGTGGTCCCAAGGAATGTGTGTCATGGAGGGGAGCCAATGTCACAGAATCTCTAACTATTCACATTGATTAGTTTTTGGAGAAATCCAAGTTGGGATTCAATAAGTATATCCATTTTGGACTTGGGATTTTAATCTGATTGTGAGTCAGTTTGAAACCTTTCTTGGTTCCAAAATGACAAAAAAAACAAAAATTCACTATCTTACTCAAAATTACAAAGGCTTTTGTTTAAATATGGAAATCTCTTCAAATTAGCCTTATTATTACTACTTGTCCTAAGGATTTTATCCTTAGAGATTTCTAAATATCTTGAATTATATCTCAAATCCATATTTTCAAAGACAACATAGGAAATTGTGGCTTTAACATCATCATTCTCAGAAAATGGACATTGTGAATGTTATGATATTTTTGACATAAAAATTTAGTTTGAAAACATAGTCAAGACAAGTGATTTTGGTAAAATAAACTCATTAAGGAAGATAAACTTACAAATGAACCCCACGTGACTATTTGGAGATTGGTTTCTCTCATTGAACAACTTGATCTTCTAGGTGCTATCATTCAACCAAACTTTAAACTCATTAATGGAGAACAAACCAATCTCATTAGCAATTTGAGAAGCATCACTTTTGAAACAAAAGAAACATCTAACTAGTGGAGAAACGTATCAACCATTTTGGATGAAGAAGAAGAACAAGCTAATATTGAGGCTAGAAGGCCCACATTACCACCACCCATGTGTCCCAATAAATATCTTCCTTTTCTTCCATAAACTTTATCTATTTTTAAATGATCTCATGCAAAATTAGGATCCCTAAGATAATATCTATAGGTCGTCATTTCACACTTAGTAATCTTAGTCCAAAAGCTCTCAACAAACACCTTTGGAAACTTCATGAAACTAGGACTAGGTTGTTATAAATTTTTTACAAATTTGTATCAAGACACAATCCAAACTTGTCTTACTTCTATTACTATAAGAATATTGGTCTTTTCCAACATTTCCAATTTCTCACATGACCATGATCCAAAACTTCTCTAAATGATCCATTGCATAATCAAAATCTGTAGGGGAAGATGTACATAACGCTATTACAGAAATAGGTCTCATAGATCACAGTTTAGTAGGAATAAATCCAAGATCTTTTATTGCAATAATTGCCTCTTGTTAAGGAATTTTAATGCTCAAGATAGGAGGGACTGAATAGGTTTACCTACCCATATCTATCATATCATTTAGGCCAACAATGGGTATTTAGGATTTGAAAACTTTGGAGGTCATTACGAATACCATGGTCTTATCAAAGGTTCACTTTAGGTCAACGTTGGGTCAAACATCTCATACATTCCTCCAAAATTCCATCTTCCACTTCACCTATCTTTGCAAAACTTTCAACTATATGAACACATTATGACTTAAATATCTATCAAAACCAGTCCCTCGTTTAGCTATTTTGTATGTGAAATGTATCCATTTCCATGCATTTAGACAAGTTAGTTATCTTCCTTGGACTACTTCATCTTGAAGGTCATCAGCCTACCCTAAAGATTTACAAGTTCATTAACATCCTTTATCCCAACATCATAAATTCAAACTTAAGTCAAAAGTGTTGTCCCAAAATTTTTGCAATGATCACTCTCCATTACTCATCTTTTTTTCCCCCATTATCATCATTGCTCTCAAAAGACTTAGAGAATCCCTTTTACCTAGATTTGAGTCAACTAGAAAGTATAAACATCACATATCACAACACAACTCTCCCAAAGATGACACAAAATTTAAGGTAAAGATGATATCACAACACAAGAGAATCATGGAGAAAACAAAAGTTACATTTACCTCATCTAATCCAAATCCTTTAGAATTTGATCTGAGAATTCAAGTTACACCATTAGAACAACCAGAATACCCATTAGGACCATATGAGATAAAAGATGTCACAAACAATCCATTTGAACTCACTAGGGAGGAAATCATGGAACAAAAAGCCTTTGAAAATGTAGCTCCTATCTCCCCAACATTTGTGACATAGAATTTAACACAAGGTTTCACAACTCCATCACTAGGGATAAATCAAGCATACATTCCCAATATTGCAACAAGCCTTTCCAAAGACTTTCATCACACTTCACCATTTTATAGCAACACACTTGTAAGTACCCTTGACACTAATTCTCCACCTTCAAAAACTAGTTGGACACCTACCTTTGGTGATCCTCCCATTCCTGAAGATCCTAAACAACCATGCACACCTCTTGAACTTCATTATTCCACAACCACTTCAACATATCGGGGCCATCCTTCCTCATCTATACCAACGAGTACAACAAGTGTGCTCACAATCACAAGAAATAGGATATACCAAAGCAAAAAACAAGGGCATGTCAATAATATACCATAGAACCATCCCTTAATGTAGATGGGGAAATCTCTGTCCAATCCTCCAATGGGTTCATCTAGAACATCAGTTTCACAAACCATATCTACGTCATCCACTATCAATCCATTGAAAGGCAATCCCTTGCTTACAAGTTTTTTCAATCTAGGAAATACCTTGATCATGAATCCATTTTTTACATCTTCCGTACAAGGAAATCCTCAATACACGAGACAAGGAAATATTTTTAATCAATGGACTTAAGGTCCTAGTGTGCCATTTCCATCAGATAATCCTATGAAACCATCATCATATTTTCTTATAGTCCCCTTTACTATGCAAAATCAAATAGGATCTCAAGCATACATTCCTCCACCACCATCCACTATCTTACAATGAATTTTGAACCAAGGGAATCCCCAACATCTCATCACCAATCCATTACCCACTCAAAACATCAATATCTATAATCTGCCACCAATGTCCCAATAATAACTGATCCCAAATTACAAGCACAAATGTTAGCCTTACATCAAGAAAAATAAGCCTATCAACAAGTTGTTCAACAATAGAAACAATAGCAAGAAACAACACAACAAGAAGCCTTAGCACAACAACAAGTAGCAACACAAGAAGCAACTTTAGTAGCACAACAACAATAGTAGGCCCAACAACAAGCCCTAGTGGCACAAAAAAAATAGCAAGCTCAATGACAAGCCTTAGTATCTCAACAATATTCCCAATAAAAACAACAAAAACAAGGTTCTTATTATAATCCTCAATCGAGCATTGTCAATATAAACACATTAGGAACATATATATCAATACCCCAATCACCTTAAATGAATCTTAAACCACCAAACACACCATACAACTCATCTGTCATCCCACCATATGTTCCTCCACCCAACCCGCAAGATGATCTATCATTGCAATTGAAAGCATCATTCCATGAAATGTAGGATCTTCACATGGGTAAGGCAAAGAAGCCCCATAGATAGAACTTGTGTCCATATCCATTCTATTGAAACATCACAATAGTACCATTTCCCCCCAACTTTGAAATCCCAAAATTTAATAAATACAAAGGGAGAGGAAGTCTTGTGGACCATATCAAAGAATTTAATGTCATGTGCATGGAGGTAGCCTACAATGATTCATATTTAATTCATCTCTTCCACTAAAGTTTAACATGTCTTTCTATGGATTGGTTTTCTCATCTACCTCTTGGTATCAAAATTTTTCAAGAAATTACTCATAAATTCATCGATCATTTCTCCTTCAATCTTGACATGGACATCAGTCTAGAATAATTATATAATATTAGAAAAAACAAAGAGGAAACTTTAACTAATTTCTTACAATGATGGAGAAAAATAGCTAGCAAAATAAAGTGCACAACCTACTCAACCAACTACAAGTACCAACAAATACAATCTCTTGCAACAACTCTTGAATATCCCCACATAGATATCAATCCTAGAACTATTGAGGCTATCCCCTGAACATAGGGAAATCTTAGAGAAAGCCTTATTAGAGTCATTTTTTCCTGAGGATATTGATACCAATTAGTTTCAAGCTATGGTGGGCCATATTGCTAGTCATCTTCTCACCTTCTCTAAGCAAGGTATACCATTACAACCATCTCATAACCATGCTTTACACCTTGAAGTTATCATTCATAAGAAGAAGGTCAAAAGAGTCTTTGTAAATGGAGGTGCTTGATTGAAAATTTGTTCCATTTAGTTGATCAAAAACTTGGGCTATTCAAAGGATACTATTGAAAGGACAAAGAGTACCACCATTAGGTCATATGATGACCAAGAAAAAGTATCACAAGGTATCATTGTACTTCCTATCCAAGTGGGTGCTCTCATTGTAGAAACTAGATGTCAATTATTGGACCTTGATCTTCCCTACAACCTACTACTTGGTCGACCCTAGATCCATGATCTAAAAGTTGTAACCTTAGCTTATCATCAATTTGTGAAGTTTCCTTTTGAAGGCAGAGAGATTACTATCCATGGAGATCTTGAGCCATTTTACTATTGCAAAATTCTTGAAGCCAAGTTCTATTAAATCCCCCAAATACCTAAAAATGATGAAGGACCTACACCTTCCACCTCATTTATTGACCCATCACCCTTGCATATACTTTTGAAACATAAGCACTCATGGTGAAAAACATACCAAATATCAAATAATTGATTCAAGATGATGGTTGTGGAAACTACAAGCTAATGAAGAGCACCTCTGTCTTAGGAGAGCTACCTACTTATCCTAGATATCATGGGAAACCTATAGCTAACAAAAAATAACCTAAAATTATCAAGATGGTAGCTACTACCTTCCCCAAGTAGGGATATTTGAATCAAGAAGATTCCAATGAGGATGATATCTCTAAACTTTTCTATCAAGATGAATGAATTGTCCTAGCTCTCCCTATGGAAGATAATAAAAAAGACTTGTAGCTCATGAAAGGGTTGGGATATAAAATTAACAAGAAGCTATGATAGAATGATAATGGTTTACTAGAACCCATTCCTGAGAAATGACTAAAGAATCTCGGCCTAGGTTGTAATACTAGCAAGGACATGCTTATTAGAAAAGGTACTTTCGCTAAATGAGCTGAGGCAGCCTCTTGGTCACCTAGATCATGTGATAAAACCTTAGATGACTTCCCCCTTGATTTTCCTATCCTATTTGAAAAAACACCCTCTTCATGATATATGTTGCACCTTTTTCTCTCAACAAGAAAAAAATTGAAATAGGCCTAGTTTACCCACAACACATCAACATGGACCAACAAGGACCACCAATTCTTGATTTGTTCAAAAAAGATGAAGTGATCTTAGAATTCATGGGACTCTGTGACAACTTAGTATGGGCATATAATAAAGTAAGTTTTGACATAGAGCTAGATATAGAGGCTTACTATGGGGAGATGATTGAATCCTTCAGTCACAAAATAGATGAAATGCAATTAGCATGCAAATCTCTAAGTGAAAACAACACTATGGCAATTTTTGATCCTAAAAAAATAAAAATAAAAGATGAATCCAATGGTGAAAACCTCTATGATGTACCCATGGATGAGGGATTCAATCTCCCACTTACTGCAATAAATATATAGAAGTCATCAGTACTAGTAGAAAAGGACACACTAGTCAATGTGGGTGCTGAAGAAGCACCTCATATCACTTCCTATGTTGAATCCTTGTTGGAAAAAGAAAAAAATAACCTAGTAGCCTTCCTAAAAAAGCATGGAACTAAATTTGCAATTTCATACATAGATATTCCAGGCTTCGACCTAGAAGTGGTTGTACATCACTTAGTAGGCTATCCTAAAGCTATCTAGTTAAGACAAAATTAAGGAAGATGCACCCTCAAATAGCACTCTTAGTCAAACTAGATTTGCAGAAGCTTCTTGACATTGGATTCATTTGATCAATAGATTATGCTTAGTAGGTTTCAAACCTACTACTAGTCTCAAAACCCATTAGGGGAACCAGAATATGCACTGAATTGAGAGACTTAAATAAGGCGTGTTTGAAGGATGATTTCCCTTTTTGTAATATTGAACTTATTGTAGACTTAATCGTTGGGCATGAAATGATATCACTCATGGATTGTTTTTTAGGTTACAATCAAACCATAATCACTAAGGAGGATCAACATAAAACTATGTTCACTTGTCCATGGGGAACATATTGCTAGAATGCAATGCCATTTGGTTATAGAATGCAAGAGTAACTTATCAAAGGGCCATGACCCTCATCTTACAAGACATGATCTAAAAATAGTCAAAGATTATGTGGATGATATTTTGGGAAAATAAAAGAAAAGAAGTGAGCACATACAAGTCTTAGGACCCATCTTTGATAGGATGGAAGAATACAAAGTAATGTTAAATTCAAAAAAATGTGTCTTTGGAGTCACATTAGGGGAAATTATTGGATCAATTGTCTCACAAATAGGGATAGAAATTGATCCGACAAAGGTAAAATCCATCCTAGACATGGAACCACCAGAAACACTAAAATAGATGAGAGGGTTACAAGGAATATTGCAGTCCATCAGGAGGTTCATAGCACAACTATCAGACAAAATCCACCCCTTCTCGCATCTTCTCCATAAGGGAATAACTTAAAAATGGGATGAGAAGTGTGATAAATATTTCCACTAGATCAAAGATTATCTATTAACACCTCTAGTACTCATGCCATTAATACCAAACAAACCATAGATCTTGTACATTTTAGCAACACCAACACTATGAGCTCTTTTGGCACAACATGATGAAAAAATAAGGAAAGGGATATATATTACATTATCAAGACTTTGGTGGGATATGAAATGAACTATTCATCTATTGAGAAATCATTCCTAGCAGTAGTTTTTGCTTCACAAAAGTTCAAGCACTGCATGTTGTCACATCAAATAAAGCGCATTGCAAATATCAATCCATTAACATAGTAGTTATCCAAAGAAACTCTCAAAGGATGAATGGATAAATGGGTGATGATCTTAACAAAAATTGACATAGAGTATGTAGAGTGCAAGGCAATCAGAGGGAAAGTTATTTCAGTCCAACTAGCCAAAGTACCCATCTATGCTGAGAACCCTTAGATATACGAATTCCCTAATGAATCGGTATTCTTTATCAATCTCCTAGCTCATTGGAAGATGTAATTTGATGAATCATTCAATGAACATGGATTACAACTAGGAATTATTTCCATCACCCCTCAAGGTGATTACATCCCAAAGTCCTACAACCTATCATTCCCTTGCACTAACAACATTGCTAAGTACAAAGCCCTAAACACAAGTTTGAGGATAGCGATTCAATGTAAAATTCAAGATATGAAAGTCTATGGAGACTCATAGCTGGTTATCAACTAGGTCAATGATGACTGGGTATGTGCAGGATCATGATGGGACAAAGAGTGGCAATATGATGGGTATTTGTAGGGTATTTGGCTAATGACTTCTTTTTACACAAAATTAATGAAATGAAAATGGTTTTTAAAGGAGATTCTTAGCTTTCCACCAATATAAATTATGCTTTACTTTGAATTTAATAAATAATTATTATTCATTTTCTATTTGAATTATGACTAAAGTCCTCATTGATAGGCTGATTGAAAAACATCTATAGCTTTCAAACGGTATCACATTTTTGGAATCCATAACATGTATCACATTCTATGCTTCACATTCTATAGGATTAAAAAAAGAAAATTGAATTTCATGAATTTTTGACCAAGTTAAGGTGGTCGACATGAGTTTTTATATTTTTAAAATTTATAATAAAAATTCATATTTAATTATTTACTTGGAAAAAATTACAAAAAAATATGCATCACATCCGAACATGAGTCCTCTATTTATTTCTAAAATCTTATAAAAAATATTATCATTTTATTGTGGTTAGGGTGGTTAGATAGACGCCTACTTCTTTTTCCCTGAAATTTAAGTACTACTACATTGAAATTTCAAAATTTCATCAAATAGATATTTTTTTAAATAAACCTAGTAGTTTAGAAAATACATTCAATTTGCTACAAATTCTATTCTTACATATTTTTGAAATAATATAGATAACTTATTAAAATTTATATGTCAAGTTTCCTAACTCTATTTTTTTTGAATTTTTTGCCACTTAAGGGCCTATTTTTTCCATGATGATCCTGCATGTATACCAGACTATCAAACCAAGGATGACAAGCTCACTCCATACAAGAAGATGGCAAGGAATCTCAAAGACCTCTTTATAGATATAAATATTGAGAAAATTCCTCTTATGAATAATAGAGAAAAAAATGCCATGGAAATGATTAGATCACTGCTACACATGTCAAACAACATCCTCCAATGTGAATTCTTGATAGAACAACTTCTCTTACCAACTTTCAAAATCCCTGAATTAGAATTCATGTGTACCATTGTTGGTCCTGGATCCTTTTGGTACCATGACATCTTTATCTACCTTATCAAATGAATCCTCCCATCTAATATCAGCTCAAGCCTTAAAAAGACCTTTGTTAAAAAGGAATCTCAATTCATGATCCTCGATGATAACCTTTACTGCTGAAGCATCAAGGGGACATTACTACGATGTCTTAGCTAAGAGGAAGCCTTCACTACTTTAGCAAAGATACATGATGGAATATATGGGTTCCACTCTAGTGGTATGATGTTAGCTAAGAAACTATTGGGGATGGGGTACTATTGGCCAACCATGGAAAAGGGAAGCAAATCAATACATTCAAAACTGTGTCCAATGTCAACAACACAGGGATCTAATTCATGCTTCGGCTCAAGAATTTCAACCCATGATCACACCTTGTCCTTTGTCACAATGGAGACTTGACCTCATACAAAAAATCACCCCAACCTCGTCCAATGGCCACAATTTTATCATAATCACCATATATTACTTTACCAAGTGGTTAAAAGCCATTCCTATGAATTACATAATGGGGAATCAAATTGCTAAGTTTATCCTTAACTACCTTATCTATCATTATGGTGTTCCAAAAACCCTAATATCAGACAACAAAACACCCTTTAAGAATTAGGATGTGAAAGATTTATGTCAAATATTCAACATCCAATACTGATTCTCTACCTCACATTATCCCCAAGGGAATGGCCAAGAAGAGGCTACAAACAAAACTATCCTAAAAATCCTAATGGAAATAGTGAATGAAGCTAGTCATGACTAACATCTACAGCTAAATCTTGCTATTTGGGCCTATCAACCAATACCTGTACACCAACAGGTGTAAGTCCTTTCTCCCTAGTCTATGGATTTGAAGCTATCCCGCCTATTGAGATTGAGCTCCCATGATTACAAGTGCCAGTACATAACTTGATCACCAATGAAGAATATAAAGTTTATCTACTGAATGAGCTAGAGTTCCTGGATGGGTGTCATCTCAATGCTCTCAATCACTTGCAAGGGTATCAAAACCAACTAAAATAGAGCTATAACAAGAGGACCAAATTTTAGTCTTTCCAAGTAGGGGATCTTTTCTTGAAGCAGATTCAAAAGAACCTTCTAGATCAAGATAGCAAAGGGAATTTTGAGCCTAACTAGTTGTGTCCTTTCATCATCATATCAAGCTATAGATCGGGAGCATACCAATTGTCAATTCTTGAAGGTGAACCCTTGCAAGAGCCAACTAGCAACTTGCATCTCAAAAATATCTATACCTAGTCTTAAAGGGTATAAATCTGAAAATACAAAAAAATAAAAAAATAATCAAAATAAAATAAAAAATGAGAAAAAGGATTAAAAAAATGTAAAGAAAATAATCATCCTCTAGTGAAAACCACTTCGGTGGCACTTTGGGCAAGTACCTTGGTGAAAACCTGGCAGAAAGGTGCCTTGTTTAAATAAGGAACCTCCATCTATTCATTGGCTCTTTGGTCCTATCATTCTTTCCATCCATCATTCATTTGCATCCTTATCATAGCTTGGCATTGTGAAGTATCATGAACCCTTTAGTATTGCTTGGAATATTTTAAAGATAATTTTTTCCCACCTTTATCGAAGTAGTCTACTGTGTCATGATGGGGGCACTTCATCATGGATCATATTAGGTTCTTTAATATCTTAAGGTCATCATAAAATACCAAAAGCATTCATAAAATATCATTGGAAAATCCCAAAAATATTTGTTAAATTTTCATTAGAAAATCAAAAACATATGCAAAATCTTGTACAACTAAAATCAAAAAACATTTAGAAAATTGTAAAGTAAAAATCCAAAACATCCAAATCACATCAAAAACCCTAAAAAGGTTAAAAATTGAAAATCCAAAAATAGTACCTTGTCAAACTACATTGTCTCTAAGCTTGAACATAAGCAAGGCCATCATTGATGTTCCCCTGAGACACCTTAGGTTAGTCCTTTGGGAGTCCATCATAATAAGCTAACATTCCATCAATGTTCATATCTGATCTTGTTAATATGTCGATTTAGTCAAACTACATGGTCTCTACATGTATAATGTGGGCAAGGATTATCTTTTATCAGCCCCTAAGACCCCTAGGATAGGTTTTTAAGGTTAGGTTTTTGGTTAGAAAACTTGCAAAAACCCTAAACAGTCAAATATCTTTGAAAACCCCAAAACATCTAGATAACTCGAAAAATCCAAAACATATAAAATTCTCAAAAATATCAAAACATCCAAATATTCAGAAAACACAAAAACATTTGAAAATAGAAAATCAAAAAAAATATAAAACATAAAAAGACCTAAAAAGCCTCAAATATCTTTGAAAAACCTAAACAACCTCAAATAACTGAAAACAAAAAAATTCACATAAACTTTCAAAAAGACTAAAAATAGCCCTAAAACATTTCAAAATACCAAAAAAATTGAAATAATCAAGAAAATCCAAAACCATCCACCCCATCTCGCTTTCACCCACAATAAACCTTCACCCCTAATAAATCAATCATCACCTTCAACCTTTCGAAAAAAAAATAGAAAACAAGTATATCAAGTCATAAAGTGTGAACCTAAATGTCAAAATCTAAAGTCTAGATCATAGGTAAATGTGCTAGTGAAGTTTATATCAACAAATTATCTTAGCATCATCATCCCAACATCAAACAACTACCTGATCAATATCATGCATCACCTTAGCTAAATTAAACAGGCATGAGATATAGATAACACTAACTATTTGTCTTTGATCTTTCTTGTGATTTATCTTAATCACCTATTCCCAGGACCTCTTGATGATGTCTATCTAAAACTATTTAGAGAGAAAGGAATGGGGCATCGACCATTATATTCCATCTATTGTGTTTGTAGATACTCTTGTAAAATAATCTTGGTGCATACTTGCTTAGTTGTGTGTGGGAAGGTTGTTTGGGGTATGTTGTTGATTATTGCATATGCATTGGTCCAATATATTCTAAGTTTCTAACTTGCATTTCAATGAGGTCTTCGTATGTCAAGATGTGAACACGAACTATCTTATCTATTTTTCAAGTCAAATTCCATTACACTAGATACAAGGTAATCCTAGTTATCAATAACCTAATCCATCGTGTCTATGTGTTATATAAAACAATAAGGAATGACAAAAATTCTCAATCCCAAAATGTGAGAAAATCATCTTGCATTCATCTTTATTTTTTATTATCTCATCAACATCTCTAATAAAGTCTTGGTGGATCATAGACTTGTTGGATCTTTTGAAACAATCATCAAAATTAATGGTCATTCATTCTTTACTCTTCTATCTTCTATCTGTGCTAACCTAGTATCATGATAGTCAATAAAAACATCATCAAATCTATCCATCTTGCATCCATAAATCATTAGCATACATGCATCTCATAATCATAGAATAATCATAAAACATCCATCTCATAATCATAGCATATCATATCACCCATTTTGCATTATCATTTAAGTTGTGAGGAATAATATAGATTTGTTATTGTAAGTATCTTGAATTATTTCATATCATATCATATCATACACATGCATTGCATTATCATTTACATCCATAAAAATTTCCATTGCATTCATCTCATATTATCACACATCCCATACGCATAAGTAAATTACATCCATGCATGATCAAGTATATGTTGGTGTAATTAACTATTTAATTACATCTTCATAAGTTTACTTAGGCAATCTTTAATTCCTAAGTTATAGGATCTTATCTTTATCTTATCGAACAATCTTGTTGCTCAAGATATGATTTGGTTGTTCTATCCTTGCTTTTATAAGCAAGCATCATCTTGTACATTTGGTATCAATTTCAATCATTAATCAATCTTGCATTGTGAAGCAAGCATTCTCGCCATTATCTCTCTCTTGTGGAAGTATTTTCATCTAGCAATAGATTCTTGAAATCTAACATGGTATCAAAGCTTCTAGGATTGTAGACTCCTTCTCAGATCTGAGGGTTTTAGTTTTGGCTTGAATATTTTTGCTGGGTGCAGATTGGGGTTTCAATAACCTCACGGTTGAGATTAGAAGGCTCTGCAGATGAATTTTGACTATAAATTCATCCATTTTGGGTAAAGTTGTTTTTGAAGAATTTTTTTTTTGCTGGAACAATCTTCTCAGTGGTACAATTTTTCCATTTTTCGCAAAAAAATATTTTGAAAAATATTTTCTGCGGATTTTATTTAAAATTTGGGGCAAATTTTTGTTATTTTTCAGGCAAAAATAATTTATTGGTTTGGCATATTATTTGGGATATACCCTCTGTCTAGTCCTGTGTTAGATCTGTTAAATCGTTGTACGCGCATCATATTTAGTCAAAGTCTCGGTGGTAAATTCCGAGCTCAGCTGTTATATCGGACGAAGCTTCTCCATAGCTGGTGGATGTGTATAAAGTCGACGCTCAAGGTCATCAAATCAGAAGATCTAGGTTGCAAGAGCTTTGGATTGTAAAGAGATTTTCAGCAGTCACATCATCGCAGAGATCTGTGGTCAGCTTCTTCATCGGTAGCCTGATTATTCATCGGCCCAGGCACCTTCCCTCCTCCATCGGCGTACATCCTCTTGTCATCGATGGGTACTTCACATCTATCGCAAGGTACATTGTCAACTTAGTCAGAGCTGACACTTTAGTGGGTATGAGCCTCGTCGACACAGTTGCTAGCCCTTTTATCTCATCGGGTTGTAGATTTGAATGTTGGTGGTATCAACATTCACAAGACTTCATCGACGACATCAAGTCTCTGGTCGCTGTCATCTCCTGAATCATCGTCCTTTCACTGCGTCCATCCGTTGATAGGGTACCTTCTCTATAAAATCGATGGTATGAAGTAAATTAATCACAGGTTTATTCCCTTTGATTTAAAATCATTTGAAATATTTTTGCCAACCTATCATTTCTATCGGCGGTTTTACAAAAACTTTGTATTCAAATGATAATTATTGTAAATGTCGATGGGTTATTGTATTTGGCAGATAGTATATAGTGGGTGTTGTTTATTTCTTCTTTATTTGGCAATGAGGTCATATGGCCGACCTTAGTTAAGCCCCTGGTGCCAAAAATTTGCACCTCATTAGCCTTCTGTATTTGCCCCATAGTGCCTATTTATAGGCATTTTTTTCATTTTATCATAATTTTTGCATACGGAGGCAAAAGTTTTGAAACAAAATATCGATGGAAAGCTAGAAGTTTGAATTTTTCAGTGGTGCAGATATTTTGCAGATATTTTATAGTTTTGTACCTCTTTTTCCAGGTTGAAGCCCGATCATCATTTTTTGCTTCCGAGCTCACAACTTTGTGCTCTGATCTCTGATTTTCTCCAAATTTGTGGCATCGGAAAGGTATTTAGGAGTACTTCAGATCTAATCATGCACTTTTTGTAGATTTTTTTCTAGATTTTCATATTTTCAGTTTGTAATTGATTTGATTTTTTGGGACACATTATTGTAAATTTGCAAAAAAAAGTGCAAATCTTGTTGGGACAAAGGGGTTGATTTCTTGTATTGTGAGGGAAATTTTGTTGTTATCCTCTTGTAATATCTCATTGTATCATGGATTTTCCAAAAATTGTACTTCTCACTCCATATAATTATCATGAGTGGAAATCTCAAATGGAGTTGCTATTGTTAAAATCAAAGTTGCAACGAATCACATTTGGTCAAGATCCAGAACCACAGGGAGCAAAAGAGAAAAGAAAATGGTTTGATAGAAGGGATGAAGCTCTTGATAATCTTATTCTATCAATTTCTCCAGATCTTAGATATCATGTTGCGTCTTGCACACATCCTCATGAAGTTTGGACTACTTTGGAGAGTCTCTTTGGTAAGTCGGACAAGCTAAGGAAATTTAAGTTGGAAAATGAACTGATGGGTCTTAATCCTTCAGATTTTGGCAGTATCCAAGAATTTTTCTCTAAACTCAACTCTCTCATATTGCAGTTATCAAAATGTGGGGTTGTTAAAGAGGATGAAAAAATGATACTTTCTATTCTTGCAAAGCTTGGTTCTTCATATTATGTGTTTGTCTCTACTTTCTATGCTATAATGGATGCCCTTGGTGATACATATAAAATGCCTTCTCTTGATGAATTTGCTGCACAACTCACAAGGGAACAAGAAAAGTTGATGCACATGGGTACATTGAAGTCTTCAACATCTCAAGCTCTTATTGTGAATGATACAAAAGCTTCAAGTGGCAAAGGAAAGAAGCACAAAAAGGAAACCAAGTCAAATGAGCAAGGTAAATTTTCTCCTTCACATGGCACTCCTGAGTCCTCATCCTCTTCAAACGAGGAATCATCAAAAAAGAAGAAGTCCAAATGTGCATATTACAAAAGGTTAGGACATGATGAGCATAGATGTTATAATAAGAAGATTGATGAACTCACCCACCTTCTTCAAAAGAATAACATTCAGCTTCCCTCATCAGTGTCTTCCACTTCTTCTTCATCATCACAATCAGCAGCTCCATCATTATCACAGTCAGAGAACACAACATCCACTTCTAGGCTACATAACATGAAAGGGCATGCAATCTTGGCCTCTACAAGTCCTAATTCTCAAGGATGGCTTCTTGATTCAGGGGCATCTCATCATATGGCATCTTCACAGGAAATGTTCTCTTCTTTTGAGCCTTGTAATTCACCTCACATTCTGATGGGTAACAATACATTCATGAAGGTAAGTGGGAAGGGTTCTATTGGTATTAGGGAAGGCACTTTCAATGATGTTATTTGTGTTCCTTCTTTGACCACAAATCTCCTTTCTATTTATCAAATTACTCATGGAAGTCAAGGTAAAACAGTTGAGTTCACTCCTGACAAGGTGTATATTAGGGACTTGGAGACTAGGGATATTGTTGCAATCAAGATGGTTGATCATTCCTCTCGAGTATATTCCTTTTCACATTTTGCTTCAGAACCTGATAATGTTCCTTTGACTGCATCACACACTCCATTGAGTGTGACCCATATTAGTGAGGAGAAGTTTGATCATCTACACCTTGGTATTTTAGAGACTAGTGCTAAGCTTCCTACACCTCCACCTCCTGCTTCTTCAGCCATTGTTGCTTTTGTTCAACAAGATAACCATAGTTTTTCAGATCTTGCTTTGTGGGATTATTATTTGACAGGGATGTCTACCTTGTTCCTAGAGTCTCATATTATAGATTTGGAGGACACACTTGAGGGGATTTCTCTCCTCTTTGATGACAGTTTTAGCATAGTTGTTATTCCATCTTCTTTGTCTTTGGAGATTGATATTCACGAGTCTCCTCCATCACTTGATTTGTCATGTTTCTTGGTTGAGTTTGACCATGATTATGTTGTGGCTCATTCAAGCTTGGAGGCTCCTACTCAGTTTTCAGAGGCATACATGTTGAGCATTCATTCTTCCTCTTTTCAGTTGGATATGGAGTGGCTTCTTCATCAACTTATGGATTTGTTTCTTCCTAAGGGGAGATGTGTTGCTTGTAGACATTGGGTCATCTTTTGTTTTCATGCATTCTTCACTGGCTTTGGAGGTTCTTCAGCATGCAGGGGATATCTTATCTCATTACTTCCCTCTTATGGGGGGGGGGTAATTTATTGTATATTCATGATGGATGTAGTCCTTGGGGGGTGTCATTGAGTCCTCCATACATCTTGTTTACATTCGTCATGCCTTTTTTTCTTGTTTTATCTCTTTTGGAGAGGGGTTTTTTCCCACTGGGTTTTCCCCTTTTCTCTACTTTATGAGAGATTGCATTTCATTTGCATCTGTAAATGAGTACCTAACATGGCTTATTTGTTGGGACCCATAGTATTTTGCATCATAATCTTCTCCCTAAGTTGCACTTATGGGGGGTTGTTGGTGTAATTAACTATTTAATTACATCTTCATAAGTTTACTTAGGAAATCTTTAATTCCTAAGTTATAGGATCTTATCTTTATCTTATCGAGCTATCTTGTTGCTCAAGATAAGATTTGGTTGTTGCATCCTTGTGTTTATAAGCGAGCCTCATCTTGTACATTTGGTATCAATTTCAATCATTAATCAATCTTGCATTGTGAAGCAAGCATTCTTGCCATTATCTCTCTCTTGTGGAAGTATTTTCGTCTAGCAACAGATTCCTAAAATCTAATAGTATAGTCATCTCACATCATATACATTCATAAGCATGAATAAATTAAACACATCACATCATAACTCATTTGTATCTGTGTCATATATGTATATATATATCAAAAAATGAATGTCATACCATATAGAATATGTATCAGTGTATGTATATCAATAAAAATTACAATATCAATGAGGCTATCAAAAAGGAGCCCATGAATATATATTTGTATCAAAAAATCAGGCAACAAAAAAAAAAATTATTTATACATAAGAGTTATCATTGATGGATACTACCCTCTTTGGCCTAGCTCTTAGGCTGATCCTCTACTCTTGGTCATGCATCACTATGCTATGAAAAATCAAGTTGTATAAGTGCCTAAGGTACATCCTGATGATAATGCAATCTATAATATACAACCTTTGTTATGGCCTCTCTATATAATCTCACTAAAATAGTCCTACCATGTGTTGCCACCATCATAGCCTATATCTGTTGGCATCGAGCAACCTCCTAATCTCTCTTTACAGCCATGGGCTATACCTGCTAAAAATCCTAATCTCTCTTGGTTGTGATAGCCACCACCTACTGCCATGCCTTGTCCCTCTCAACAATAATACCCAAAATCTACTAGCAGGCTTGATCTCACTCTCCTATGAAAATTTGCACCTGCTACTACAGTTGTTGTATTTGTACATCTCTGACATCTAGAGGTGGTGGTGGCACTGATTGCTATTGAATTTGAGGTTACTAATGAATCGGTGAAGCCCTTGGAACTTGTCCATTCTAGCCACCCTAGCCACCTTGTCCCCATCCTCTACCTCTAGCCCCTCTACCGCTAGGTCTCCCTCATGGAGGAGCACCTGCTATATCTATGAAGCACCACAAAGGTGTGATCCATGCATCATAAGTAGGCATAATCACCACTACCACCTGACCCTAGTCATAGGCCCATGGCTCGGCCACCAACTCTTTGAAGTTCTTTACCACCTCTGGAGTTGGAATGGTGGGTCCCCATCTGGGAACCTCAACAACATACCTCATAAACATAGCTCTGTAATAATCATGTGGCTTGTCTTGCTCACCAAACTCCCTCACCAACCTATCTGAAAATATCGTTCGGTGATGGTATGCTCACGACCCTACATATACCAATTTTGTTGCACAAAAATAACTATTGCAAATCATCAAAATATTGTGGCATATGTAACCATGGGTAGTAACAGAAAATTTTCATGTCACCAATAACCCGTTGCCAGTATGGGAGCCCAATCTACCCAGTGTGTCATAGGGTGGTCACACCTCTGTACCTCCAAATGATAAGATCATCTAGCTCCATGTCTACCATCTAAACTATAGGTCAGAGGATGACGATATGCTCCAAATATGAAGTAGAGTCACCCCTACACCAATGGATCTCCCATCACAATAAATTAATTTGTGCATTTCATGAAAAAGAGATGCCAACATCACTAGTCCCCATGCATAAAGAGTTCTCATGTCTAGCATCCTATGCCATGCCAAGCCCAACCTTGGGTTGAAACCTCTACTGCATGTTTCAGGAGTAACCAAACCTAAAATGATGGTTGTGATGATCAATTTGAATGTGGGTACTTGACCTTTATACATCTCAAGGTCAATCAGAGATGTGACTAGCACAAGCTCCTCCATCTCCATCACCTTGTGGCATCCATTAGACTCGGCATCACATCAAAAATCACACGATCATCATGTATTGACAAATGAAGGATTTTCCATACATCCTCCAAGGTCACCATTGCCTCACCAGTGGGAAGATGAAATGACAAAGTCTCATTATGTTATCTCTCACATAAAGCTATCATCATGGAAAGATGAGTCTAGATCACGGGCTCATACAAAACACACTAGACACCAATCTCTCCTAGGTTCTCCTAGAGTAACTTTGAAAAATCACCCAATCTCTCCAAAATAGTGGTCTTGTGCTCATACGACATCAATGGTACAATGACCTCCTACACCCATGAAGCACATGATGTCAAAAAAATTGAAGAAATTTAACTCAATTTAAAAATTTTAGTTCAAAAATCACAATAGCATCATTGTTTGCAATAGCGTTGCTATATTCAAATTTCATATTATGATGAATGAATGCATTTCAAATTACAAATCACAAAATGTGTCACCAAATACAATGGCACCATGATTTAAACTTTGGAAACCCTAACCCTAATTTCTAAATCATCAAATGCATCCTTATATACACGTGATCACAATTTAAAATTAGAAACCCTAATTTTAAATTGAACATAGTGTCACTATATACATATGCAATGCTATAATTCATTTTAGCATCATTGATTAGAAAATGGGCATCACTATATAGCGATGCTGAAAAATTTTAAATTTTAAAGCATAATAAAGGTATCAAAAAGTCAAATTTCAAATCATGTTTTGAGTTACATACTATCGGTCTTGAGCCTAGAATCCACTACAACTCTTGGACTTGATCGAAAATGTGCTTGGGAAGCTCTCGACACACCATTTCGTCAAAGAGTCATAGCTCAAATCGCAAGAATTTGTTAAGGTGTGAATGCTCAAATGAATTGAAAGTGACCCTTCTTAATTGATTTATGGAAGAAAATTAGGGTTTTTGACCTAATTTCACATTTTACCTAATTTTTTAATCATCATTTTCACCAATTTTCTTAATAAAAACCTCATTTTGCATCAATTTTTGCATTTTTGGCATAATTCTTACATCCCAGAAGTTTTCTGGACCCCTGGGGCATCTTTTTACCTTTAATGAGAAATCAATCCAAAAATAAAAAAAAATCCACCTAATTTGTCAAGGGTGTAGGGAATCAACATTATCTTTTAGTAGTGCGACATCTAAAATTAAAAAAAAAACTATTTAAGCGATAGTTTTAATCTTAAAAGTGTTATTCTTTGAACCAAAGCAGTAGGTACCTTTCTTCAAAGTGGGGAAAAATGTAGACACTAAAAAAATGTCCTAAGCAATATCATACACTCCAAACAGGTTTACTAACATAATTTTCTCTTTAAACCCATCTTCTTTTCTTTTAATTAATTGAATTAGCCAAGATAATTAATTAATTGCATCATTTTCATCCATTAACCTACTTCATCAAATTGGGTTAATTTTCTCCCCCTTCATGCTAACATTCATCCTATTAAATTAAATAAATCAAAACATTTAATTTAATTCCCTAAGTCATCTTATTTAACTAAATAACCCTAAGTTATTCAATTAAATATCATTTCATCTTGTACCATATAAAAATTTCTCTTCAACATTTTCATGGTCTTTTATGTCTTTCTCTTATGGGCATGTGTAGGATCATCATGGGTCAAAAACTGGAAATATGATGGGTATGTGACTGATGACTTATTTTTTACCCAAAATTGATGAAATGAAAAGGGTTTTTAAAGGAGATTCTTAGTTTTCTAGCAATATAAATTATGATTTACTTTGAATTTAATAAGTAATTATTATTCATTTTCTATTCAAATTACGACTAAAGTCCTAATTGATAGACTGATTGAAAAAAATCTATAGCTTTCAAACGGTATCACATTTTTTGAATCCAAAACATGTGTCACATTCTATGCTTTGCATAATATAGGATTAAAAATAAAAATGAATTTCATGAAGTTTTGACCAAGTTAAGGTGGTCGACATACAATTTTTAATTTTTTAAAAGTTGTAATAAAAATTCATAATTAATTATTTACTTGGAAAAAACATACAAAAAAATATGCATCACATCGGGACATGAGTCCTCTACTTATATCTAAAATCTTATAAAAAATATTACCATTTTATTGTGGTTAGGGTGGTCACAAAGACACCTACTTCTTATTTTTTCCCTAAAATTTAAGTACTATTGTATTGAAATTTCAATTTTTCACCAAATAGATTTTTTTTTTGAAAAATAAACCTAGTAATTTAGAAACTACACTCAATTTTCTACAGATTCTATTCTTGCATATATTGAAATAATATAGATAACTTATTCAAATTTTTATGTCAAATTGCCTAACTCTATTTTTTTTATTTTTTTGCCACTTAAGGGCCCGATTTTTCCATGATGATCCTACACATACCCTCATGATGCTTGTTCTATTTTGCTTTGACTTAACATTTCAATGTGACTTATGCATTCACATTAGGTTCTAAATATTCAAATTATGGCATCTTGTGAAGATGTTGTGAAGTGTTGTAACACATTTCTACACTTTTCTATACTCTTTTCATTACAATTCACCTAAAAACCACCTTTTCATCACTTATCAAGTCCTATTTTGAAGTGTTGTAAAGTCTTGTAACAAGATTTCACACTTTTCTAGGATTAATTTCGCTATTTATACCTTTCTTATGCTTTATTTAACCCCCTTATGCACTCATAAGGCTTAACTAAGTGTATTTTTTAATGTAAACTTGAAAAATAACATTGAATGCAAGATAATTCTCGACTCCCACTTTCAAGTCCAAGGTGGGACCCATTCACCATGGGTGGAAAATTAGTCCCTCTAGGCTCAAAATTCAAAATATTTTAAATTTTCTTTTGTGTTTTTATTAAAAATTACCTTATGTCAGCCTGTGATGAGGTATCATTGGGTTACTAAGGCACAACTGTATAAATAAGTGTTTATCTCCTCATTCACTAACCATTCAATTAGCATTTGAGCACTTTGCATCATTGAATCAAACATCAATCAAGTATCTTGGAGCAACCATTTATATAACTTCAAATTTCTTCAACAAGGTTGTGGTGAGTTTAGGACATTTGTACATTGTTTATTCATCTTTCCTTGTTCATTTCATTCCATTTCTTCATTAAGGGTTTGATTACCAAAGTGGGATTTGACCAAGTCAAATCCTTATAACCTAATCCTTAACCATTTTCCACCTTTTTCATGTGTATTTGCAAACTTTTGTATGTAGATTTATCAAGTAATTAGGTGTTCAAAGGTGGTGAAGAGGTCAAAAAAGTGTTTCAATTCAACTGCAACCTATTTCAAGCTTGGATACAACCTATAGTATGTTTTCTATAGATTTAACGTCGTTAATCTAAGAAGAAGACTAGTCTAGATATGGTTCTACAGAATTGGTCCTTGATTTCATAGAATTTTGGGAGAGGACTAATTCACCATTAGTGGCAAATGAGTTCCACCTTAAGGCTAGAAAACTAGATTTTTTTAGATTCTGGATCTCGACTTGGTCAGAAACCAAGTTCCAAAAGTTTTTTTCCAGAAGTACGACTGAATCACCATTAGTGGCGAATGAGTCCCACTAGTGATTTTCATTGATTTTTGTCAGCATTCAAATCACTCCAAATTCATCATTCATTTCGTGGGTCCACTTTGATTCAACCATCTTCATTTTATTTTTTGCATTCATTCATCTTTTAGTTCATGCTTGCGTATCACATTGTGTTTTCAAACATTGCATATTTCTTAGGTTTTTCATTCATAATCAATCAATTACATTACTTAGTTGCATTTATATCATCTAATTTAGTCTTAATCACATCATACATACACTATATTGAGTGAACCACATTTATTTTGAGTGAGGTTTATGTCTCTCCTTTTAGGTGAAACATCCTAAGAGTGTAAGAGTAGCCTATAAACCTCTTTCCCAAAAATCTATTGTTCATTTTTGAAAACCTAAATATTGAGTACTTTATCTTTCTAATTTCAATTTCATTTTGCATCCTAGGTTTCATTTACATCAACATTCAATTAGGCTTTTTTTTTTCTTGCATCCTAGGGTTTCTTAATATTGCATTAGTGAAAGACTCATTTAGACTTCATTTTTGCATATCATATCATTCAAAAATTGAAAATATGCATTTTCATCCTTAGTTTTCATATGAAAAGAATTAAAATCACTTTTAATTTTATGAAAAATACAAAAAAATCTCATACTTGAACTCATTCGTCACCCTGGGCGAGTCAGTCCACCTGTACATTTTATACTACAATTTAAGGCATTTTTCTGGCCATTTACTACATTTTTGTTCTTTGTTGTTATTTATTTGTTTCAATTTGTATAGTTTTTGTTATTTACATTTTTGCACTCCTAGATTACATTGCATTTCCATTCACTCCATATTTTTTGGTACTTATATGAGTTCTTGGTGCCCCATTGATAATACTTTAGTGAGATGAAGTTCTAGAATCATGGCTTCCTACAATAGCACTTTTGTTGTGGACCTTGGGATCTCAAGACCTCCTACACCTAGTATGGACAATGGTGCATTAGGCATGAATACCACCACTAATATTCCTTCACCTTTTCATTTAATGAATGCTAACACAAAACAATTCCATTTTACAAGAAAAAGTCATTAATATTCATGAAGATTTTGCAGATTTATAATAAGATTTATCCCTTGAAAACATTTCCACTATTTCCATACTTGTAATTAAAAACCTTCATCATTTGATTAAAAGTGATGATGTCTTACAAGTTATGAAAAGAATAGCTAAGATATACAACAAACATTCTCATTCTACTTCCTAGTCAACCAACATTGCTGTAAGTCAAGGAGGACCTCACAATCCTCCTCCTTCAACCATAGCATCCATACCAACTTATACCACTCCTTAGGTTACAACAAATATGCAACAGGTTAGTCATGTGACTCCTTCTTTCACTATTCCAACTATCATTTCTAGTTATTTTGTGGTGTCACATATTGCTTCTTCAACCTTCACCCCTCTTAATGTCTCTTTCACTTCCCCTAACATTAGATACACTCCATCACCATTTTCCATTCCACCTCATACCACTTACGCTGATCCCATAATTACACAACTCTTTAACACTATTTCATCCATGCAACAACAAATATCCACCATTAGCCAAAGTCAAAATGCTCCACTCATATATCATGTTCATAGTGGTCCATTATCCTTAGAGATATTATGCACACAAATGCCACAAGGAATTGAAATTCCTAGGTTTAAGAAATACAAAGGTAAAGGAGACCCTACTAATCATGTTAATGCTTATACAACCCTGTGCAGTGATTTTTTCCTCGATGATAAGCTGTTAGCCAAAAATTTTCCTAGGACCTGTATGGACACTACATTGGAGTGGTTTTCAAATTTATCCAATCATTCAATCCAATCATTCAATGAACTTGTGGATTCCTTCATAAGTCATTTCCAAGTCCATATGACTCCCAAAAAGAAAATGGCATATTTAATATGATGTAAATAAAATGCAGATGAAAAAATAATTGATTTCATTTCACAATATCAATCATTATATCTTCAAATTGATGCCAAGATTCTTGATTCACATCTGCACAAGGTGTTTATCAAAAAATTGCACACTCACCTTCAAGACAAGTTAACTATGATGAAATTTCCTTTGTTCATGGATTTTTGCACCACCTTTTGTGACTATCACAAATTGGTTTTAAGTCATGATTCAAAGTGCACTTCTGACCAAGCTAAGAAGTCTAAGAAAACCAACCAAAACAATGCACAAAAATTTAGAAAACCAAATAGAGGCTTCTAACAGTTCAATCCACCTTCTCTACAACCAACCCAACCTATTCCAAGTCAAGTGGATATTGTTAATGTAACGATGCCCTTTACCTATGGGGACCCAAAGACATAATTTAGTCCCTTACCTGATACTCTCCATAATACAATGAACCAATTGCTCCAACAACAAATGATCACTTTTACTACCATTAAACCACTTGATACCACCAAGCCTTTACCACCCACATTTAAACCTAATGATTTTTTTCATTTCCATCCCCAAAATGGCCATGAAACCAAATAATGTAAGCATCTCAAACACCTAGTTCATGACCTCATTGATTCTGGTCATTTGTCCATTCTGGGTGTCAATGATCAAGCCAATAAGTCTATTGTAACCACTAACTAAAATTTACAAATTTTCACCAACCCTATGCCTAAACATAATGCTTCATTTGTCAAGACTCGTGAACCTTCAAACACTCATGTGATGAACATTCATACAAATAATGAACAACCTTATATAACTCCAAATGTTACCCAAGTTAATCTTATGGATGAACTTGTGGGTGCGATAGATGTTGTCCCTCATAAGGGCCTAACCAACAAATCTCTTGATATTACTTTTTCTTCTCATGATATACTTAAAAAGCTTCCCAATGGTCCTCTTTGCATAGCTGAAAAAATTTATGATAAGCCCACCAATGGGACATTAATATATCTTGCCTATGGTGAGAATGTGATCATGAAATATTTTTTAGTATTACATGATATTTATCAAGATAACTATAATAAACCAACTACATGGATTAAAACACACAATAGTTTAGTGTGCCATACGATTGGATCGATCATACTCCCATTACAGATAGGACCGAAAACTTTGAATGTAACATTTTCTATTATTCCACAATCAGATCAATTTCATCTATCGCTAGGCCACCCTTGGCTTCACTTGATAAAAGCAGTCCTCTCAGTTCACAAATGTTTGAAGTTTTTGCATGGAAATGAAATATTTACCATACACCATAGTTATTTTCATCCATTATCTTCTAAAGGTAATTTTTCCTTAGAATCTTTTTGGTCTGAACCTATGGAGCCCATAACCCCCATAAAGATTTCTTTTTCATAGCCTATCAAAAGTTCAAATACAAACAAATAGCTAAGTTGTCTCTTTGTAATATGTCCCTATCCACTTCTGCTCCTATTCTAGATGAGACCATTCTTTAGCCTGAATCTAAAAATAAACAAACACCACCCCCTAAGCAACCCACCATAAAAACTTCCCCTTCCTCATTTAAATGACCAAGAGAAAATGAAACAAATCCTATCATGCCTCCTCACATTAAACAAGTGTATAAAGCTAAATAGAAATTTATTGACCCATCTTCTTCAATTTCTTCCAATCTTCTCCCTTCCTAAGAAAAGGAACCTATGATGGATCAACTTGCTCTTACATCTCAACAACTTCAAAATAAAATAAAATGAAACCACAGTGCTAGGGAGCGTAGGCATCATCATCATCTCCTCGCTTGTCAGTCTCGAATGGAAGAAAACAAAGAAAACCAACCTCTGCCTTTGAAAAAATCAATAGATGATCACCCTCCTCCTCTAGAGACACCACAAGATAGTATATTCCAACTGTCATAGCCCAATGATCTGATTCAATAGCCACAACTTTTGATATATCCTTCCTTAGAAATAACCCTTCGTCCTCCTATCATAATAAATCTTGATGATGATGATGATGATGAGGAAATCACAAGAATAGATGAAGAAGTGAATAATGATCTAAACTCTTTATTTCCATCTACCATGAGCTTAAATGATAAATATTTTATACGAAGTGAAGAACCTGGTACATCTCCTAGTTTATCACTTGCAATTCTTCCTTTGGACAGTCAATTGCCTTCACAATACATTGAGCATGACTGGGAGGGGGATAACTTGATAGATGGTTGAATTTCATTTGCCTTGCTAGCCTTTTTAAATTTTCTTTTTCTTTGGAATAATTTTATGTGCATATCATGTTCCCTCATAATGTGTGTTTGATGTTTTCTCTCTATCTTTGTGCACTTCCTCTATTTTTCTCTATATTCTTCAATATGTCGTGCATTTCTTTTTTTACTTTTTTTTTTTTGTTTTTCTCCTTTTGGGGATGATGCAAAGCATTGAGATGCCCTATGTCTCTTCCATGTTGACTAAAATGGTCCCTTTTTCTTTTCCCTTTCTATATTTTCTTGTGTTTTTCCTTTTGGGGATGATGCAAGGTGTTGAGACCAAAATGTCTCTTCCACGTTGACCCAAAATGGACTTTATTTTTCTTTTGTTTTCTCTCTTTGTGTCATTCTTCCAGTTCTATGTGTATTTAGGGAATGATGATAGTTTTAAGCTCTTTCATAAAAAAATTGCAGCAATGAACATACTGACCCCAAATCCATAAATCCCTTATGTATTTGGTGTTTTCTTTTCTAGGGGGACACCTCTTATATTTCTTTCTTTTTTCATTTCCATGAAGCAGCCTAACTTAGAAACATAAGACTTGGCATAGGGGCTTTCTGAGTTGGCTCTCATGTATTTTTTTTCTTTTTTTTTTTGCATTTTTCCTTTGATACTTTAAAGTAGTTACTCACAGAATGGTGTGTAGAAATTCCTTTAAAGTGGGGGGCGTACATTGGAATCATTTCATTTGCATTCTTGGTTCTTAGTGTAACCTTGTCACTTTTTGGATGACATTAGGTTTGATGTCCTTCATAAGTGTGATCTCTCACAGCATATTACATTCCTCTTAGTGTCCCGATGCAGCACAATGCATCCCATTAAGTTGTGAATATTTTATTCTTTGATCGATCCTCTCTTGGAGACATTAGACACAATGTTCCCTAAGTGATAGACCTTGCATGAACTTAACAAGATTCCTTTGAACTTTCTTTTACACTTTTACATTTTGCTTGTTCTCATTCTTACATTTTACATCTTTACCACCTTGCATAACATAGCTTGCATGCCTACGGTACTATCCTCTTTGTTCACTAGTTCTAAGCATATGAAGCTTTTCTTGTCTTATGAAGCATGAGCTGACATTTTCCTTTGTGGCACCTTGTTAAAGTTATCAAGAGGTATAACTTTGATATGGTTGAGCAAGAAGCCCATTCAACAACACAACTTTCCCCATAGCCACCTATGTGTTTGTGAATGCATACCAACTAGCATATGTACTTCACCTTTTTGGGTCTTCTCACCTAGCGGACCACCATAAGTTCTGTCACCCCAGAGTGAACATTCACTTTTGAGGTGCACTCTAATTCAACCATCTTCATTTTTATTTTGCATTCATTTATCTTTTAGTTCATGCTTGCATATCACACCGTGTTTTCAAAAATTGCATATTTCTTAGGTTTTGCGTTCACAATCAATCAATTACACTACTTAGTTGCATTTATATCTTCTCTTTTATTCTTATTCACATTGTACATATATTAGATTGAGTAAACCTCATTTATTTTGAGTGAGGTTTATCTCTCTCCTTTTAGGTGAAACATCCTAAGAGTGCAAGAGTAGCCTATAAACGTCATTCCCAAAAATATATGGTTCACATATCTGCCCCCCAACTTATTAAACTATTTAATAAATGTCACTTTAATTCTTCAATTCCCTAATTACATGATTAAACTTTGTTTAATTATCAATTAAACTCATTTTCCTCTAAAAGAGGAATATTCCTATGGAATATTCCTTATCCCCTTTTTGCACAATTAATAATTTATTTTAATTTGCAAAATGCCTTTTATCCTCACCCATGGGAATATTCAAAAATAATATTATTATTCCTCCATCATTTGAAAAAGGGATATTTTCACTTGGCTTCTTATGGAAGTTTTAACCTTTAACCTTTCGAACAAGTCACCTTTGATGTTTGTGTGCAGGTCAAAAGTGTTTTTTTTTAAAGCAAATGTGAACCATTTATTAAATATCATCATGCATTCTCATCCATTGATAAGAATCCATGATTCATGTCTCCTTTTTCCTGCATCCTTGACCATTTATTAATCTTTTCATTCTCAACCCTCCATTTCTCATTTACTCTACTATAAATAGGTCATTATTTGGAGACAAATGGATCCATCTTTCACTTGAAAACTCATGTTGTTGAATTCACTTGCACTAACACTCTCAATTTACTCATTTTTTAGCTTTTTTTTATTTTATTTTAGTTGCATAATAGCTTGAAACATCCATTAATGGATTCTTTGCATCCATCTTAGTTTGTTTATAAATTAGGGTTTTCATCTTTTAGCTCAGAATTAGCTTAGTTTAGTTTATAAATTTCATAATTAGATCAAATTTAGTTTAAAATCATGCTAATTTAGCTTCCATCATGTTAAATTTATCTCAAATCAGCTTTTTATCCATTTATCACAATGGTTTCATTAATTCTCTTCCACAGAATTGACTGAAAGGGCTCACTAATCACAGGATTGGGAAAGGGTTGTTGTTCCACATCAAAACAACACCAATTCCAAAACAAGATAAGTTTAAAATGGGTTAGAGTAGTAATTTAACTATTTTTATAGTTTGTAACTTTTAAATTTGGATGATCTTGCTTGTTATTGAGGTGTAGTGGCTAAGGTATGCTTCGATTCATCATGAATCAAGCATAATCAACCCAGACTAGCTATCGTCATCTCACAATTCTTATAAAAGGATATTTGATAAATAACATTGAAATTTAATTCAACACAAGATCATAAAAATACAAGCATAAGTGCTCATTTCTATATATAATATACCATCAAAAGTTTAGGTACACATGCATCACTAAATATAATTCTAATAGTGTCTATGATTACAAGATACCTCATGGTTAGTGATCTTTGCGGTCACCACGATACTATAGTATGCGATCATGATCAACTCAAGTTTAGTCATATCTCCTCCAACAACCCAAATTCTCTTCTCTCCCATACGAGTGCCTCAATATTCTCTCAATCTATGTAATTATTTTCTTTCTCTACCCTTGAAGCTCCTCCTAAAGCCTCAAGATATTTTATCATAGGCCACTTTATGTCCTATTGTAAGTAGAACCTCAAGAGGTTAGGACCACTGTAAGCTCTGCTTGAAGCTAGTCGGTGCAGCTTGTGGCTCTCTTATACGTTGTGCCTAATCTTACCATCAAATTGAAGAGGTATGCATGTGAACCCAAAGAAGGTAGGGGCATGTACTCTTAGATTAAATCATCCTCAACATGTAGTGGGGGAACTAATATTGTGATCACTTGTTGATAGAGATTGTACCACTCTTCCATGGATCCTACTAAATAGAAATCGTAAGAATATCAATAACCATCATAATCATATATAAAGCATATGTATAAAATATACACACAAAGAAATAATATAAACATCAAATCATCACTTGGATCCCCTATCTGTTAGTCTGGGTCTAACTGTACAATGGTGGTATCCCTCTATGATAGAGGTATTGGTTGGCTATTGCTACTAGTTTCCCCATGCCTATGCATGTGGATCTCTAGCCTAGCTATGACATATGATCTAGTGAGCCTGATAGGTGGTATCTCTCCCCTCTCGGGAAAAATTGGGCGCTCCTCAGCATTGGTAGTATCCTCACTCATAGACTTGGTCTCCTCCTCCTCATTCTCCTCATCTAAACCCAAAAATATGTTGTACAGAATGTCATCCTCATCTATATCTGCATCTAACTGATAGTCATCTCTATTCTCTCTATGACCTAGAAGAAGTCTGGGAAAACCCAGAGGATGGTACACAAAGGAAAGACTAGAGATATTCTAGCTATAACCCACCACTCCTCATAAGCGTAAGTGGTACCTATGTCATCAGCCTCAGAGACTAGGGGTAGGTTGTGGTCCTCATCCTCTAAGTCACTAAAGTGTACATCATCACTAGTAAGATGGTAACTATCCATAGGTCTAGCAGTACTTCATGTTGATCATTGGTATGTAGGTCTATATTGCAGTCGTACCTGGATCTGACCAAACTACCTCATAACATGATCATAGTATAAGGGTTTTAATATGTAACCATGCATACCTAGAAGAAACCAGTCCATCTATAGCTTGTGCAGCTCATTTTTGTCATCTACCCACTAGGGAATCCACTGATATGGTTTCTAGAAGATGTCATCCTAATTCAATCAGTCAAATCTAATATACCAATATAGAATCTCCCTCCTACCATGGTCATTTGAGTAGATAGCTAAAGGCCCTTGGCTCACCCAAGGATACTGTGAGGGGAAATCCTATAGGCCTTGTACATGTGATATGCTTGAAGCAACAAATCTATAGGAGTGTACAATGTACAATGTTGTGGAGCTCTTTGAATATAAATTGATTGAGATCATAATAGAGATGGGAGAGCATGTTGTGGAACTAGGCATAGATGGTTTGTTTCTCCTCCATTCTCTTGATTGTATGAATAAGACCACAATCTAAATGCACCCCTCAAACATCTAGTACTAATGTAAGTGCTACAATCATGATCATAATCCACCTCAAGAGTGGTGATCACATGTTTAGGAGCCATTTAAGATCAACGCATGGTTTGATGCTTGAATGATAGATAGGATGGTCTAGAAAATAAATAATATAAGCTCTCATCTATGCATTAGATCTCTCACTAGCCAATCATACATGCTCGCCTAGGTTAAGAATCCATAGGATGTCATGTATGTCCTCAAGGGTCACTATCATCTCCCCAGTGGGAAGATGGAAGGTACATGAATTTGTGTCCCATCTTTCAACTAGGGCCAGCAACATAACATCATGGTACCTCATTGGTGGCATGAGGTTCAACCAAAATAATCCAACCTCTTGAAGTAACTTGATGTCCTCCTTTGATAGCTGTGTAACTGACTCATGAAGGAAATAAAATTGTCTCCCTCCTAAGTGTTGTTAGGCTCAAGGAGGAACCTAAAAGAAAAATACAAGAAATAAATCCTAAATCATGCAATCAATATCACTAAAGTGGTTCTAAGATGGTTTTTTGACAATATGGACACCTAGGCCATTTCTGGATGGGGGTCTTAGACACTTTAGCTATTTTAGGACACTATGCACCAAAGTGGGACACTTTGTGTGAAAGAGGGATGCTTTGTGCCAATCATTTCCGGGGTCATAAAATTACTATAATTAAATAAAAAAGTATATTAAATACATGAAAATGATGAAAAAGTAGAATATAATTCACTCACTATGTCGAAGAATTCTCTATGTTGCATCACTCTATGAACCTCATCCAATCTTGGGGGCTTGTAGACTCTTTAGCTAGGAATTTTCACTCACTCTACACCAAGGTAAATTTTAAATAAATAGGGAAAAGTGTCATTTCCACTACTATATAGTAAAACACTAGTAAATAAAGATCATTCATTTGGAGGGAAGTTCATTCAAATCAACATATTGGGGGCTAGAGGACTCAATTTTTGATGTCATTTGTTGCGTTGGATTTGTAATTCCACTCCCAGTCTCATCAAGTGTCTATCATCATGTGGTATGGTACTTGGAAATACTTTATGAGATAAATTATGTGATTTGATGTGGTTTTGGTGCAGGAGCACCTACACCACAACATCATTTTTTGGTCATTTGAATGTTTAGTAGGTTAATGCTAGTATGTTTTAGTCTATTTTTTCTAAATAAGGTCTCAAAGACCAATCATAATGTAAATTGAGGAATTTTGAGTCCTTTAGGGATCAAATGTTAGTCTTGTACTTGAAGGGTCCTTTTAGCCTTTGAAGGAAAACTATTTAAAATGTAAATGGGAGTGCAATACAAGAGTTTAGAAGACATATTGAGGGTAAAATAAAGGTGTCTAAGTGGTCCCAGGTGTCTAGCACAACAAATTTTCAAAATTAAGCTTATTAAGAAAACCATTGTTAGTATTAGTACTTTTAGGCTTAATTAAGGTTTGGTGGCTAAAAGGTGGTTATAGGAATTGAAGGAAGTTTTCCTTGATTTGAAAATGTATATAGACATCATAAAATCCTAAATAAATGTTTAATGAAATACCTTTGGAGGATTTTTTGATCTACTCAACGCCTAACTATAAATTTTCAAGCATTTTTCTATGTTTTTAGTTTCTTTTTCCTATGTATGGCCCAGTACAGGCCTCCCATGATTTGTGATTCATAAAATACTATAGTTGCATGTCTTATACATATTTCTATTTTGAGACTCCTTTAATTTCTTTGGTGAAAGATAATCTTCATTACTCTTGTTCTGCCTGTAACAAAACACCAGGGTCTGAATTTCACTTTTATTTAAGGATGGTTCCCTTCCTCCTACTTTGGTGACTTGTGATTCATAACAAAGGGCTATAACATATTAATTTTTAAAATTCATGCTTTATTTAATGTTGGAAAGGCATCTATAGGGTTGGTGATGTTACCCTAGGCTGAGAATGTGAGATTTTGACATGAAAAGGAGGAACCAAAGTAGTGTTTTTGGAAACTAATGAGGCTAAAGGCATAGTTAATGTTTAGTATGTTTTTGCAAACCCTAAAAAAGTAGTGTGATTCTTTAGCTAGGCTTGGAAGGCCTTGGAAGGAGGAAATGCTGAAAACCCTAGGTTTTTATGAGTAAATTAAGGGTATTGGAGAATGATGTCTTATAGGTTCAGAAAATGTCTAAAACCTATAAAATTGGGTGTTGTGAGACATGTTTTATGATTTTCCAAGATATTGTGGAGTTAGGATAAGTTTAAAGAACACTTTGTTTGTAAAATAAGGCTAATCTTGTAGCCTTTTTGTAGGGCGATTTGATGGTTCTCCAAGATGTTCAAAAAAACCTTGTATGTTTGGTTAGAGAATTGTATGGAGGGTTTTGAGTGGATGCTAGAATTATGTTGAGATGGTCCTTTAGTTTCCTTCTCTAAAAGATAAGCAAAATTGTTGAGTTTTGGAGTCTTTAACCTTGTTAAAGTTAATTGATCCAATGTGGATAATTGTGATTTCAAAGGATGATGTTTTACTGAGGTTTGATTAGTTTGAATCTTAAAAACCTTGTCTCTACATTAGGTTTCATTTTCACCCTAATTTCACCTCCATAAACCAAGTGGAATCAGGGGAGCATATATCTATCCTCGAATTCAATTCTCTGTAGAAGTTTTATAAGAGGATTTTTTAATAGCTAATGAGTCATTGTTGTAGGATGTGGTTCCTAACATTGTGGTTTTGAAGTTAACTATAGTGGGGGGATTCATTCTCCCCACTAAATGATATGAGTATCCTTTTTTATAATGTTTATTTTCTTTAGCTTGTATATTCACGTAATATCATATAGTAGCTAAGGTGGGGGCTAAATGTGTTGGAATCAATCAACACTGATAGGGGGGGTGAATTAGTGTTGTGCAATTTTTAACTTTATTAATCTAATCTCTCAAGTTCCTATAACATTCAATCAAAAGAAAGATGTATGAACATAAGACAATAGGCCACAACACCATAACACAAGGATTTTTACATGGAAACCCTATTAGGGGATAAACCATGGTGTAGGTCAATCAAAAATTTGAGTACTCAAATATAAATGTTTAACAAATGGGAATACACTTGCATTCAGGCACACTGTCTAGAGCTCATTGCTCAAAATCAATAAGGCTTATTGCCTTATAAATATTTGTATTAAATAAAAAAGGTTGAACTGAGAAAGTAGCATCTACAAATGCCTGATTATAGTTTCAGTTAAGCTCATGGATTGGATTTTGGACCTTTTGTCTAATTATGCACTTCACTCTATTTTGTCTCAATTCACTTCACAAAAGTGAAACTATGCATAATCTCTCAACTACTATTCTGATATTTGCAACATACACCATCACACATCAAAAACACACCAAAATGAATTAACTGAACTCTTATATATATCCACTACCAAGGATTTAATTGATATATGTCAGCTTTAATAAAATATAAAATATTTTTCAATTGCCAGCTCAAATCATGAATAAAATTTAATGTGCATCCATGAAATTCAGCCATTTCATAGTGAGGACCCAAAACAAAATCTCCAATATGAAAATACCTTAAACAATTTCGCCTTGAACATCTTCTACACCCCATATTCACTTAGTCAACCTTCTAGCACTATTGAATAGAAAATCAAATGACTAGATCTCCTAACTCATAAACCAACTGATGTGACCTAAAAAAAACTCAAGAATAGAAAATTTAGATACCCAATGACCTTCCCTGATATCCAAAACCAAAAATGGTAATGCAAATAGACTGACAAATTCAACTTTAGTAGGATACCCTATTCTTTACTCTATCTTCTGTTATGGTCAAATACTAAAGTGTGGACTAGATCAATGACTTAGGTTTCCATCAATGAAAAAACCAAAAGCCATATGCCAACAATCTCCCCCTTTGGCATTGATGGCAACACTTACTAAAAAATGACTAAGTGTTAGAATCTTCAATAATTCAAAAATCCATAGCTAACAAAAACTCCCCCTAAATTTGATAAGGAATTTTTTGCTACTCTCTCCCCCCCTTTGGAATCAATGACAAAATGATAATAAAAAAAATTTCACTCTGCCCCTATGAAGTGTAATAAAAAAAATTTCTTATGCAAAAACTAATTCAAATTTTTTTAAGAAATATAACCAGTACTTGTGTTAGAAAATTATTGTGTAATTTTTCTTCATCTCCAGAAGAAACTTCTTCCATGCTTCTACTACAATCCTGGTGATTATGATCATGCTATTGGTTTTAGATGTCTGGTTGATAGTCTTGATGAGGGATTCCATAATGGTGATGGCTTCTTCTAATATCTCTCATTTCCTCAATATCTCAATTAATTGTTCCAGCCTACATTCTATTATGTCCTTTACTTTCCAAAATGTGTCAATAATCTTATCTCTAGTGTTTTGAACATTTGTATGATCTGACTGTAATTCCTGAATCCTTTTCTTAATTGCACCATCTTGATCCTGAAACATGTTAAAATTTTGTCCAATATTGTTCAGCTTTGTTTCAATTTGTTCCAACTTTTCTTTGTACTTGTTGATTGCATGAGGCCAACGAAGAAAATAGTTATAGATGTTATTTGTTGTGCTTATGCATTTCCTTAGTTGATTCATGTTCCTTTTCATTTTGGTAAGTGATAATTTGTATTGCTTCTTTAGGTGCATGATTACTTCTTCTTCTTCCTTGTTCTTAGACTCAGAGTCCATGATTTCCTTGATGCTTTCAATCATCTCTTCTGGAAATTTATTCTACAAACTCTCCAATTTGATATGATTGTGCACTAGATGAACACTTAGTATAATTAAGATCATAGCCTTTTCATATCAAGGTTTGATAGACCATATGTTTGCAATTTTCTACATTCCATCTTCCTCATGAATAAGCTGCAATAGCTCTTCTTTGGTTAAATCACCTTCTTCTTCACTTTCTTTTGTCATTGTCTTATCTTGTTCTAGTTCAGTTATTTCCAGATCTTTTCTTAGGGTGTTCTTAGTTTCCTTATCAAATTCCCTATCTAGTATGTCCACAATTACTTGTTCTTTTCCTTTCCCTTCAACTCTTGGAGTCTTGCATGGTAGTGGACTACATACAACAATTTATTTTGCTCTTTTCTTCTTTCTCTCCATCTCACTAGAGGAGGAACCAAATTCAAGTTCCCTTACCAGAATTGAAATACCAATTGACCCAAACTTTCTTAGCAAAACCTTATATAAAATTTCATATACTTGATCAGAGTTTTCCAAATTATTAGAGTATATGTAAATTTTTTGGAAAACTGGTTCACTCTCTTCCCATATTACATTGTTGTTCAGTGGTAAGAAATTCAGAAAATACATCAAAAGGAATATAACGAAAGTACCAAACCTAAAAGGGTAATATGTATTCTTTGTCAATTGTATGTTCTCCATCAGTTGATCTTTTATTAATCTACAAAGATCAAAATCATGATCTTCCATTATCATCTTATGAGAAATGTAAAGAACACCTGTCGTAGTTGCACCTTCTCTATTTCTAAAAAATATTTTGTAGGATACTCCATGTGCAATGTACCTTGTCACTGAATCTCTAATTGTGCAGATTATCAATTCCCTTTGGCCTTTAGTTACTCCAGTTAGGGTTTTGACTTATTTATTTCAAAATGATTTCCTCCTTGGAACATCCCCAACTTTGAATAACCCAGTTACAATTCCAATCACTTCTTTTGAGATATGGTAGGGTTTATCCAGAGTTAGAATATCGTCACTTAATTTGTCTAGAATAAACTTGACCATTTCTTTGTTTACAAAATAGGGTAATTCACTCCAAATATCCAAGCTTTTGTGTTTATCTTCTTTCATCCATTTCAATTCATTGTGTGACAAGTTTCTTTCAGCTCTAATCTTCTCATTGCTATACTCATCTAGTTTTATCATTTCTTTGATTTTTCCATTTTACCTTTTGTACACATTTCTTGAAAATAAGTTCTTCAACCACACACTAAATTAGACTAAAATTTCAATACAACAAAAGTACCTGATAGATTAGGATTTTTCCACTAAGTACGCTTTCAAAATTCTAATGTAGAGGGCTCTCCTTCTTTTCTTTGATATAAAGTGGAAAATAAGGGTTTCAACTTGCTTTTTATAACTCACACACCTAAATTTTGTTGTAATAAATTATTTTTCCCTCACTTATCTAGTGCCCTATTTCCATATACTGAGAAAGATAACTCTTCTACGGGCCTTCAACGCAGCATAATACTCTCTCCAACTATTTCCTCAACATTTGTAGATCATTAGTGTAATTACTGCACTAATCCACATCTTGGTATCAATTATGAGCAAGGGGTTAGAAGGATTTTCTTAATAACCCCCTAGGCTAGAGGACTAAAAATAATTCCCAGAGGAATTACCAGAAGCAGTTTCTTGTGTTGGTTCATTTTTTGCAATAGAGGAACTCTTCTTCACCCATGTCTTCTTCATCTGATCTCTTATTTCATCCATAGTCACTTTCCCTTTTCCTTTATCATCTTTCTGTGTATTTCTACCTTTGTATGCCAAACCTATTCTATCCATATTTTTGTTTCTATAATATCTTGCAATGTGACTGTATTTGTTGCAATTGAAACAAAAAGCATTCCCTTGTCCAGACCAGTCATTCCATTGATTTCTTCTTGATCTGCACTAGTTAGCAATATGCCCAAATCTTCCACAAGTATAACATTTAGCATTCCTTCCATTGATAGAGTTGTTGGACATATTTCTGCATTCAATTGAATTATGACCAAACTTATTGCAATTGAAGCACTGACCAGAGAATGATGGATCACTTGTTTTCATTTTACTTCTACATTAAGCAGCCATATGACAAAATTTATTGCAAGAAAAATAATATCCATTAAATTTTTGAGCATTAGGTTGTCTTATCAGATGCCTTTTTTCTTTGTACATCTAATTTCCTTGCCTGCAATTCCTTTGTCCAGATCCAAAATTTTCTCCTTTCTCATATCCAAGATCTTTCTTGTCATTTCCATTCTTTTTTCCTTGAGTCAGCTCATCAAGCTTAACTGACCTAATATTGATCTTCTCCTTGTATTCATTTGCAGTAGCAAGCTCATCCTTGAGAATAACAAACTATTTTTCAAGCTCATCTTCATTGTTTTTGGATTGTTGCAATTCAATCTCTAACTAAATAAGTTCTCCAAAAATCTGTTGCATTCATCAGATCTTTCTTTTAGGGACTAGGCAATATTTTCCTTATTCTTCTTACTTTCTTCAATCTCCTTAGTCATCTTCATCACCATGGATTACATCTCATACTTTAGGTTAACATTGTCTCTGGAAATCTTTTCACATTCTTCAGTTATTTCCTTCAATATTTTATTTAGGTGAACATCATCCATTATTTTTCTCTCTTTTTGCTTAATTTGGTCATAGAGATCATTTCTCTTCTCCCTAGACTTAATAATCTAATCCTTAAATTTCTGAATGAATTTCTCAACATCCTTTAGATTTTCTTTCAATTCCCGAACTTATGATTTAGACTGATCAAGATCATCAAGAGCCACCAAAAGTTGTTGCTAAAGACTACCAGAGTCCATTACATTCCAATATCCACCTCAGGCAATTAAACTTCTTTTGAGGAACTTAACTCTAATACCAGTTGTTGGAATCAAGCAACATTGAGAAGGGGGTGAATCAATGTTGTGCAATTTTTAGCTTTATTAATCTGATCTCTCAAGTGCCTATAACATTCAATCAAAATAAAGACGCATCAACATAATACAATAAGCCACAACACCATAACACAAGGATTTTTACATGGAATCCCTATTAAGGGAAAAGCCATAGTGGTCAATCCATAATTTGAGTACTCAAATATAAACGTTTAACAAATGGGAATGCAGTTGCATTCAGGCACACTGCCTAGAGTGCACTGCTCAAAATCAAGAAGGCTTGCTGCCTTAGAAATATTAAGATTATAGATCAAAAATGTTGACTTGAGAAAGTAGCATCTACAAATTCCTAATTACAATTTCGGTTAGGCTCATGGATCAAACTCTAGACCTTTTGTATGATTCAACACTTCACTCTATTATTTCTCAATTTGCTTCACAAAATCCTTTATTGTACAAGTGAAACTGTGCATAATCGCTCAAAAAATCTTCTGATATTTTCAACATATACCATCACACATCGAACACACACCAAAATAAATTAGCCAATCTCTTATATGTTTCCACTACCAAGGATTCAATCACTATATGTCGGCTTCAATAAAATAGAAAATATTTTCCAACTATCGGCTCAAATCATGAATAAAATTTAATGCACATCCACCAAAGTCAACCATAGCATAGTGAGAACCCAAAGAAAAATATCCAATATGAAAATGCCTTAAACAATTTTTCCTTGAACATCTGCAACACCCCATATTCACTTAGTCGACCTTCTAGCACTATTGAATAAAAAATTGAATGACCGGGTCTCCTAACTCGTACACCAATTGATGCGATGACACAAAACTCAAGAATAGGAAATTTTAGATACCCAACAACCTTCCCTGAGATCCACAAACAAAACTAGTAATGCAAATAGACTGACAGGTTCAACTTTAGCTAGATACACTGTTCTTTACTCTATCTTCTGATATAGTTAGATACTGAAGTGCAGACTAGATCAATGACTTAGATTGCCATCATTGACAAAACCAAAAGCCATATGCCAGCAAAATGTAGTGTCAAAAAAGGTAACCCTTTTTCAAAATTAATTTGGGAATAATTGACATGAAATTAACCTAATAATGCCTTGATTTAGTGTTGTAATATGTTAAACACATTCACATTGAACCTAGGGACCCTTTTTAATGTAGTGTACTTAAATTTTCCATTATTTATGGTGTTGTAAAGTCTCATATTATACTTTCACACTTATATATGGTTTCATCAATTAATTGTGGTTAATTGAGCTTAATTATCCCCTTTAATTAAAATTTAAGCCTTATTAATGACACCTTTCAAAGGATCTTTCCTGACACTCAACAATCAAATGCATAACATTTAATTTGGAAAAATGAAGCTCCTAAAAAATGGTGCTAGGACCCATTCACCTTTGGTGGTGAATGTGTCCTCTCCACATAGGACCCCCCTTTCTATGCATTTTTGAGGTTGGTTTTTTATGTTCTTTCAACCCCCCAAAGCAAGGTCCTAGAAATTTGTGCTAAGACCCATTTTCCTTTAGTGGTGAATGGGTCCTCCTCACATATGACACCCATTTTTAAATTTAATTGTTGGGGTATTTTAATGATTTGTAATCCTAGATCTAGTGTCAGCTTGAATTATTTGAATTTTGAGGTTAATTCTCATATTATGTATAAATATAATGTTATTTTACATAATTTCACCTAGAATATTTCAAGCAAGATAAGATGCAAAGGAATTTTTCATGAGATCAAGCATTCATTATTGAGAAGGGAAGAATGAAATTTGTATTAGCATTGTAGGTCTTCAAGCTTATTTTATGTCAAAGATCAAGCATTAGTGAAGCTTGATGATAGATGCCTATGGAGAATCATGAGGGATTCTAGGTGTTGGGAGATGTGCAAGAAATACAACAAAGCCTAGGGACTTGTTTCCTAAGTGATTCCATATTCTACAATCATCCTACTTGGAGGCTGAAGAGAGGTATATTTGGATTTTTTTCTTATTAAGGGGATTTTAGGATCTTATTTAATGAGTCATTTGCATTGTTCATGTTCATTTTAGGGTTCAATTCTAACACAATTGGATAGAATTTCCTTTGCATTATTATAAATCTTAATCTTAGACACACTTAATGTCAGGATTGCACACACAAGTATATGTTTTAGACTTTCATTTATCATGAAAGGTTTAATTACCAATAAGGGGTTTGACTAAGGAAAACCCCTATCCAACAATAAGCTTTGAAATTTGTTTTGTAGATTATTAGTAGATCCAAATCAAAAAGAAATAATTTCATAATGCAAGCAAGGAGTACAACCTGGAAGTTGAAGACCAAATTTAGAGATTGTTGAAAGGACCTAGAAGGACCCATTCACCTTTAGTGGTGAATGAGTCCTTGTTTGGGTTTGAAGGGAAATAAACTTTACACTATACAAGCTTTTGTTTTAGATTTAGAGCTCCCTGGACAAGCCTACCAAGAACCATTTTCGTTTGGTGGCGAATGAGTTCATGTTAACACTTCAAAAAAGCAAGATTTGGCAAGGTGCACAACATTATCTATTCGATGTTTTTCTAGAAAAGTTACACTTTTTTTTATATTCATGCATTATATGTGTTAGATCTAGAATTAGGGTTTTCTTATTAGTTCAAATTCTTCTCCGCAAATTGTGATTCAGCTCACCACCCCATCCTTGTATAAAGGAAAGATTGAAAAATCCATAAATATTGATTTAATTCACATATTGGTTTTGATAATTACTTCAAGCTTCTTAGATATCATCTTTTGACTAAAACCTTAACTAGAAAAATAGGGTTAGATATCATAGTCTCTCTTTTTCTATGTTTCACTAAGTATCAACTTGAAGCTTCAATGGAGGTGGTAGAGCTTGACAATGTTGTGAAAAGAGTGAATACAGTAGCCCTAGGTGTTGGAATGATCAAGAAGCATCAAATAATAAATGAGATAAGTATTTGAATATAAAATTGGAGGAAAAAGAGCCATTCAAGGTCAGTCAAGGGAGAAGATATGTTACACTTCACCACCAATGGAGAATTGTAACACCTATGTAGATTCTAGAGGCATGAATCCTATTAGGATGATAGTGTGTCATGTAGATGTTTGGAATCCATGATAGCATCCTAGACAAAATATCCTCCATTGAAACAAAATATAACTACAAAGTGGATGGGAAGTAATGGAGGACATGAAATTAAATTATTATACTTAATTCTCTAAGGTAGGAGGTATGTAAATGTGGAATTTTCAAGGGGTGATAATACATACCATTATAGTTACTCATGCAACCAAACAAATAATAAAAATGAATTTCAAAATGAAGATTTTATGCATTATATAATGGTTTATAATGAGCCCTTGCTTTCAATCCAATAATTTGAAGCGAGCCAACCAAATATCAATAAGAAAGATCACATGCAAGGAGACTGTACATTGGTCAATTAGCATCAGGTATATTTTTGTGGTCTAAACCAAGTAAGTGTTGATACAGTAACCCATAACACAAGGTCAAAGAAAATACCAATGGATAAATGTATATCTTCTATATTTGGTCAAGAATCAACCTCCCAATCTCCCTAGGCCACTATAATTTCTTGTATAATAGGTAGGAAAATTGTGCTACAACCAAATTTGACTATTTGTAAGAGTGAAGCACATGAACAACCACAAGTCATCCAATCAACAAAGCTGGACCTTTCTATTATAAAGTTTTCATCTAATTTTGTACATCCTCCTTTCAATATGGTTTATCAAATGAAGAAGAATAGCGTAAATGTCACAATGTCAAAGTCTATATGCATCCCGTTTTAATGGATATGTTGTAACAATATTTGAAAGGAACCAACCCACCAACCAACTTAGTTCAACCCAAGGAAGAGGATAATTCATGTAAAATTAGTATACCATCCCCCTATTTATCCTTAATTATTGGAGATCATATGTTGCATAATTATATGATTGATTCATTGGCTAGCAACTTTGTTATTCCAAAAAGGGTAGTCAATCTCCTTAGAATTAAGTATGAACCTATGGCCAAGGGAGTTATTCAATTGGATGGAACTACTATCAAGAAAATGGGGGTCATCAAGGATTTAAAATGGACCTTTCATGCATTCCTTGGTTGCACTATGTTGCAAGATATTTTATCCATATACTTCCCTTCTTTCTTTTCTATATGTTATCTAGAGAATTCATCACTAAGATAGATGGATATCTATCTTCTAATTGGTCACACATGTTATTCAAAACAACATATGACATACCAAAGTTACCATCAAATCTTATCCACTTTCCAAAGATTAGATTGAACCCTACACTCCTATCCTTATAAATATGAGATGCACATTACATTATTAACATGATGAGTTTTCTATTTGCAACTATTCTACCCTTTTGGAGTAGGTTTTTGATTATTTGCTAGATGAATGGGGAAATGCATTTTTATTTGAAACACTTTAAAAAGTATAGAATATTGGTCTTGAAACTTACTTTATTTGTGAAGAGAATACTCGTATCCCTAATCTCACGAAATATCAAGGAGATTCAGAAGGGTTGTGACAACTATTTTTGATGGTCATAAAAACAATAATTATGCAAGCTCTATTATAATGATAGTAACCTTGATTAAGGAGAAGTATTACTTCTATTCTAGACATTAGTTTAATTGCACTAACAATGTGGTTGAGTATGAAGCCCTCATCCAAGGTCTCCAATTGGTCAAAAAGAGAAAATAAAAAAATTGTAGGTCCTTGGAAACAATGAATTAGTTGTCAATCAAATAAAAAATCAGACTATAACCAATAATAACATATTGAAATCCTAAAAACATAGAGTTTTTTATTTTATTTGGGCTTTTGAGGGCTTTTGCATCCAACAATCACCAAAGGTTAGAATAAGCATTTTGATAGTATTTTATTATTTGGTGCTCAATTTTGTATATCAAAACATATTACAAGCAAGGATCAATGTATTAGGCTCAATGTAAGGTTAGATATTCTATAAAATTAGGCAAATTTGAAGATTTTTTAAAATGATCAACAAATTGTCAATTTTCATCAAGAGGAGGTTAAATTTTTTACTAAAAAATAGTCTAAACTAAAAGGCCAATATGAGGATTAGATAATGCAACTAAATATAAACAATTTTCCAAAAGGTCCCATCACCCTTGAGGGCATTGTTAATTTAGATGACTAGTTAAAGCAAGAGAAAATGAACCTAGTTGCAAGGAATGGTGACTACAAGCAAGTTGCAATTACAAAAGGAAGATATTTGAATCTATGGAAGATTTTTTTTTAAGCTAAAAATGAAACTTTCATTAATATTTTTTATATTTATGATGATGTGATTGAATGGAGCTATGATGATTTAAAAGGTTTTAATATTAACCTAGTGGTGTAGGGGCATTAGGAGCCTCATAAGCTTACCTTTCATTACTTTTTGGTTTTGTGGTTTTTAAGTATTTTGGAGTCTAATAAGGTAATTTATGACAATTGGGATCATGTTGATCCATTTTGGAGTGTTATATGATCTTTGGTTTAAAAATGTAAAAGTTCTACAAGTTGTCTAAAAATTGTCAAATTTATGGCAATATTGTTAGGTTTAAAAAAGGACAGCATATAAAAGATTTATGTAATTATATTGAGGACATTATGCATGAGTTAAATGAATAATATAAACTATTTATCATGTGTGAGAAGGAAATATGGTGTTTCAAGAGGTTTTTGAGCCTTTTGTAATGGAAAAAAACCTTGATGTTTTGTTGTTTTGGATTGTTTTAAAAAGTACAACAAAATAAATAATGACTTTTACAAATAATTACTAGCATGGAAGGGACATGAAAGGTAGAGAAATGAGTTATAGTACTAATGCAATTGGTTTGGTGTAATTTCATTGAGTTTTGTACAAGTTATGGGCCAAATACAATCACTATCCTGTTCAAAAATTACTATTTGCAGTCATAAAATAGTATTGTATGGATTTGTACGAACTGGCATGACCCATAAAAGTGGATGAATGGAAATGGGTTGATGTTTCAACAAAAAATTATTTTTACCAGTAGTTTTGGAAATGCATTTTTAAGGGTCAAATAAACCTATTTCTCAAAACTACCTCTAGCATACCTAGGGTTTCTGGGAAGATTAAAAAATACATATCTTTTTATTGCACAATTGAAATATTTTAAAAATTTGTGAAAAAAATCATTTAGATGCATTCTATGTGTCCACAAAAGGAAAATTCCTAATTCTATAATTTGAGTGGTTTATGAAGGTATGTATATTTTCACTAGCCCTAGGATTGTCAAATAAGCCTAATTGGAATTGTAATAGCTTTGTTTTGTCCTATTTTGTACAAAAAAACCCTACTTTATTTTAACACATGTTTAGTAAGGGCCAAAAGGGTATTAAAAATTGTTTTCATATTTCATTTAACAGGTACCTGAAGGAAATTATGGACAAAAAGGTATTAATTTCTACACCTGAAGGGCTACTAGGCCAAGGATAGCTAGAAAAGGAATATTTGAAGGTTGCAGGTCAGAGGATCCTTATGGGTGATTGAAGAATGATTTAAACCATTTTATTATACCTTTGCATCATTTTTTATATCATAGCCCAAAGATCTAGGCAAAGGAATTTTTGGAAGTTTGTGTTTTGTTGTTGACAAGTTGAAGTAAAGAACTTGGATGCCAAAAGACTAGGTAGAGAGTAAAAGGAAAGAAAACCTAAGTGAGGTATCACAAGAATAATCCAAGAAAAGAAAAGATATAGAAAAATTCATAAGAAAGACAAGAAAGAAGGATTCAAAAAGTACAAGGTGAAAGATAATAAGCCTAGTTGCACAGTTTGATAGAAGAATGGATGAGTTTGAAAAATGTGTTGAGCTTGTATTACAATAGTTTCTTGATAAAGCACATCAAGAAAATGTTTAGAATTGGCCAATGAGAAAGAAGGTGAAATTTCCCATAAAGGTGATTATTCAGAAAAGAAGGAAGAAAAGGATGATTTCTTTGAAAAATTTAAGATGTGCTAAAGTTTCATGAAGCCTTGGAGAATGCTATAGAAGAAGGAAATGAACCATACAAAAGGTAGGATTTTTTAATAAATGAAGATAGGAAAGAAATAAAACCCATGTAGCAGGCCATTGAATAGGTAAATGGAAGTACAAATCTTGGTTTTGATCAAGTATATGAAAAATAACATGTAGATACACAAGTTGATAGGGAGAAGATTGAAAGATTCCCAAGAGAACCTTGGAAGAACCTTGAGGAGAACACAGGAAAGATTAAAATTTTAGACCTAGGAGAAAATTAAGAGGAGGAATAAATGGACGGTGACAAAGAGGTGTATGATAGCACAATTGAATCTTGGAGTCTTTAGGCACAGAAGCTGATAAGCAAGAGAAGATGAAAGAAGAAAGATAGGTAGAAAAGAATGCACGTGAAGAAATAGGGAGAAGATCAATCCAAGCATAGAAAAGATCAAGAGGAGGTACAACACAATTGGAGGAAGTAGAAAAATTAGGTGATCATTACTGAGGTGGACCTCAAATTTCTTTTCCTTTGGAGTATGATGCAGGGGCATCAGGAGCCTCATAAGCTTACCTATTGTTACTTTTTGGATTTGTTTTTTTTAGTATTTTTTAGTCTAATAAGGTCATTTATGACCATTTTGGATTATTATAGGATCTTTGGTTTAAAAATGTAAAAGTTGTACAAGTTGCCTAAAAATTGTCAAATTTATGGTAATATTGTTAAGTTTAAAAATGGACAACATATAAAAGATTTATGTAACTTTCTTCAGGACATCATGCATGAATGGAATGAATAATAGAAGATATATCTCATGTGCAAGAAGGAAGGAAGGAATTTGAAGAAGTTTTTGAGCCATTTGTAAAGGAGAAAACCCTGATTTTTCATTATTTTTTATTGTTTTTGCAAGTAAAACAAAATTTAATAACTTATACGTATAGTAACAACATGAAAGGGACCTGAAAATGTAGAAAAAATATTTATAGTCCTAATGCAATATTTTTGGTGTAATCTCATTGAGTTTTATGCAAGTTATGGGCGAAATACCCTCACTAGCTTGTTCATAAATTAATATTTGTAGGCATAAAATAGCATTGTATGGATATGTATCGACTATTACAGCCCAGAAAAGTGGATGAATGGAAATAGGTTCATGGTATATAAAATATTTCTTTTTACTAGTAGTTTTGGAAATGCATTTGAAGGGTCAAACAAGCCTATTTCTCTAAACTACCTATAGCAGACCTAGGGTTTCTAGGAAGCTTAAAAATACATATCTTTTTATTCCACCATTGAAATTTTTTAAAACTTTGTGAAAACCTTAAATTGGATATTTTATTTGTTTCCAAAAAAGGAAAAGTCTTAATTATATTAGTTGAGTGGTTTATTAAGGTCTATTTTTTTTCACTAGCCTTATGATTTTCAAATAGGCCTAATTGGAACTATAATAGAGTTGTTTTTTCATATTCTATAAAAAAAAACCCTACTTAATTTTAACATATGTTTATTAAGGGTCAAAATGGTATCCAAATTGTTTTTCACATTCTATTTAATAAGTACCTATAGGAAATTATGACCAAAAGTTTGGAATTGTTGTAGTTGAAGGGATACTAGGCTAAGGACAGCTAGAAAAGGAAATTTTGAAGGTTGGAGTTCACAGGATCCTTGTGGGTGATTGAAAACTAATTTAAACCATTTTAATATACCTCTGCATCACCTAGCCCATCACACAATTGAGTTAGACCTAGATTCTAGGAGTGTAAGATAGAAATAAAGACATATCAATACTAATACTGAGGCTCTGATGAGGAAGGAGTTGACTAAATTAATAGAGGCTAATATTATATTTCCCATGAAAATTTTTTTATGGGTTGAAAGCATAGTCCTTGTTAGAATTAAGAATAGTGAATTAAGGCTTTGTGTTGACTTTAGAGGATTAAATAGAGACTCCCTAAAGGATCAATATAGTCCTTGTTAGAAAGAAGAATAGTGAATTCAGGCTTTATGTTGACTTCAAAGACCTAACTAGAGAGACTCCCTAAAGTATAACTATCCTTTTCCCTCCATGAAGAAAATTTTGCAAAAGGCGAGTGGTTCAAAATGGTTTTATTTCATTGATGGCTACTCAACCTACAATTAGATTCTAGTCCAAGAATCCAATCAATATAAAACAAAATTTATTACCAAATAGGGTACCTATACTTATTGAAAGATGTATTTTTGGTTAACCAATGCTTGTGATACCTTTCAATGGGCCATGGACATGGTGTTTCATGGTGTATTAATTTTATTTTTTTTCTATACTTGGATGACATAATAGTATTTTCAAAACATACAATTGATCACTTTAGCCACCTTGAGCAAGTCTTCTAGAAGTGTAGGGAGTAGGGTATTTTCATAAATTCAAACAAGTGTCCCTTTTCCACTAACTAGGGAAAATTACTTGGACACATTTTTTCTAATGAGGTTTTAGCCATTGACCCAATGAGAGTAGATTCCATCCTACCCATTCCACTCCCTAGCTACAAAAAATGATTAGAATTATTTTTAGGAATAATTAAAATTTTCAGAAGACTCGTGCTCAGTCTTTCTACTTTAGTAAAGCCTCTCACCTCCATGATAATGAAAAATATGATCTTTAATTGGAACAAATGAGGGATGGATATATTTGAGGCTATCAAAAAATAAATTTCTCAACATCCCACCCTTGTCAATCCCAACTATGACAAGGAATTCATTGTTTAAAATTTTTAGGAGAAGCAAGCATATTAGTTGTCTTGACACAACTAAACAATGAAAATTTGGAGTAGCCTATTTTCTTATTTGGTGAATGACTTAAATATTATGAGATAATGTATATGTATATTAATAATTAGGTCCTCTCTATTGCTATCACCTTGAAAAAAATTAGACATATGGTTTCTAACAATACGATCTAGTTGATGGTCCCTCATGCCAACACCAAATTATGTTTGTTGGGTAGAGATATCAAAAAAAAATGAGATGGGTGGGTCACTAAGGTGATGAAATATGGCATCAATATTAGGATCACCAAGCTTGTGAGAGGAAAGGGTTTGTGTGAGATAATTTTCTTAGCATTTGAGACTCCTATAGATGTTTCCCTTGTGTTATAGGAGGACCAAACACTCAACATTGACACTCAAAACCACTAGGTGAGTGACATGTCTACCTTTTTGTAGGAAGGTAGGTATCCACCAAGTATGGATAGAACCAAAAGTAAACACATTAGATTCAAATCCATCCCATATGTTTTAGTGGATGACATAATTTTTGGAAAATAATTTTAGAATTCTTTTAAGGTGCATTGAATAAAATCAGGTCAGCAGATTGTTAGAAGAATTTCATAATGGCTCTTTAGGTGGCCATTTTCTACAAGGACCACTAATACTAAAATAATGATGGATATATATTATTAACCAAACCTATTCAATGATACTCACATGTGGGTTAGAAAATTTAGGAAGTGTGTTTGCTTCTCTAGAATGTAAGGGTTAGTTTTCCTTCCTCTTCACCCCATTCGAGTTAACCATCCATTTACATAGTAGGGTTTGGATTTTATGGGTATTAAAAGTACATTGTCTAGTGCTATTTGTAAATGAACTTTAGTAGCCACATATTAATTCACCAAGTGGACAAAGGAAACTACATTGAAGGATGATATTGATGTATTAGTTTTAGAGTTCCTTGATGGAATTATGACCAATTTTGGTGCCCCTTCCACCATCATCTTGGATAATTCCAAATTTTTTATTGGTACCAAAATAATTTATTGGGTAATTAGGTATGGTATATATTTTAAAAATTCATGAAATTATTACCCTTAGGGTAGTGGTCTATCTAATTCTTAAAAGAAAACTCATGACAACAATTAAAAGGAAAATTGAGGATAATTAGAAATCTTGGAAAAGAAAGCTAAAGATAGACCTTTGGGCTGATAGGATCACTCTAATAAGAGCTATTGGAGATTCCCCTTTCATGTTGGTTTATGGAAAGGAGGAAAGGCTACCATTATGGCTGGAGTTTCCTTCTCTTGAATTAGCACACCAACTAGAATAAATAGAAAATTATTTCATAGCATTGAGGTTAGAAAAATTAATGGAGTTATAAGAGACTAGGAACATGGCTATGAAAGCCCTAGAGAATCACCAAGAATAGGTCAAGATAATTTTTTATAAGAAAGCTATTGGCATAGTTTTTCCAAAGGGAGACTTAGTGTTGAAATGGGATATAGACAAACTTAAATCCAAAAGACATACCAAATTTCATAATTTGGAGTGGTACATATGTCATCACTAGCTATAAGGAGGCCAATGAATTCTCTCTCTAGGATAAATGGTGAGGTTATTCTAATTTTAGTTAATGGAATTCATGACAAGCCTTATTTCTAAGGGATTTTGAGAGTTCATATATTCATTAATTAGTTTTTTCTTTTCTAAGTGTCATGCTGTAAATTGCATCCTATGAAATTTAAAATTCCATAAAACTCCCATTTAGATAAAGTAAATTCATTAATGCAATACCCATTTTATCAAACCTTAATTTATTTTTTAAATTTTCTTAAGCCATCTATTCTGAATTAATAAGGTGATTTTTTTTTCATGGATGACCATGTGTCGCATAGACATCTGTCTGCCAAGTGAATGCCTTTAAAATATTCTTGACTATAGTAGCCAATTGTGTGTTACAATTCCAACCTTTTTATAAGTGTAATGCCTATATAATTCACAGACATTAAAGAGCAACCCTTTGGATGCATATACCTTCTCCAAACTCCTTATTTTGGAAAATATCTTAATCAATTTTTCTTACTTTCTCATTCTCAAGAAATCTTAATCTCATTACTATGCTCTTTCAATCTCTTTTGCACTTTCTCTAGCTTTCTTCACCATATTCATTTCATGTTGGCTCATTACATTGAAGTGTCGACACTATTGACACATATTTCACAAGCTTGGATATTGTAACTTCTTCCTTTTGACATTCTCACTTGCTAAAGGAGGGTAACTATAGTTTCTTTATTTCATTATATATTTATCCTATTAGCATAATATTCAAGCATGTCCATCTTATTTTATATTGTCTATTTTTTCATCTCAATAATATCTAGCTATTCATGGAGGTAGAAACAACAATATTGTTATTTGAGTAAAGAAAGCCCCTAAACAACCCAAACTCTTTTCTCAATCTTATTTGTGTAGGTATTGATGATTTATCATTACTAGAGGCCCTTCATTTTCAAACTCCTTGTGAGTGTTTCCTTTCTTTTCTTTCATTTTCCATTTCCTTTTCAATTAATCTAGTTTATGTTTTTCTCTATTATTTCACTTTTATTTTAGTGTATTTCAAGATTTCAATTATCAAACTATTAGTAGGTTCCTTGCAATATTTCATCAAAAACTCAAATTTTTTGTCTATATGAGATGCCAATGTGTTGTGGGGATTTCCATATGCCAAATTGTCATCCTTTGCCAAGAACTTTCCAGTTAATCCAAAATACCTCTACAACCTACTCTTTCAATTTATAAATGATGTAGGAGCATGTAGGGTTACCAAGCAATCCTACACACCCAAAAAATAAAGTTGTTTTATTTTCTTGATTTTTGGCTTGTTTTTGGTTTTGCAAGCATGCTACTTTTTCCCTCTCACATTTTCAGCTCTTTCATATGGGACCCTTTTTCATAAATCAATAATACGCTTTCAATTTAAATTGTAATGATATTGCAAATGTTACAAATTTAAAATTATACTTCAGAGTCAAAGTCCCCTACCCAATGTAAATTTATTTTTATTCATTTGTAACTCCCAAGAATTTGAATTTGTATGTCATTAGTACTAGAATCTTCTTGGTGCAAGCACTGGACGTAATGGAGGTGCAAGAATGAGATAATGGATGTCAATTTAGGAAAATATTGAGAAAATTATAAAAAAAGAATAATTAAGGGGTTGAATGCATGAATATGATGCCCATAATGGAGGAGGTAGAGGTTTGACTAGTATTTTGGGGAGAGAAAGTTTGTCTGGGTCATGATCATGAAACCTAATTTTAGTAAAAATGGCATAAATTTCTCATACAAGATCAAAATAAAGAATTTCAAAATGATCTGGAAAGTTGGAACAAGGTGCACTAAACCTAAAAAACATTTTAGTAGATTAAAAAATATTAGAGAATAGGAATAGATAGAATGTGATGGGTTTTAGAAGTTGAGATGAAAAGAAGAAGAGGACAACATGGAGTTCAAGAGAAATTTGCAAAGATTTTGGAGGATAGGTATGAAGAGTTTTTGGTCAGTAAAAGGAACCTATAGGAGGATTCTGTTGAGCATATTTGAATCCTTGAGGATTGAAAAAAAAATTGTAATTGTTTCTACGAGAATGAAAGAAGATTAAGTTTTTAAGTAATGATTTTTCTATCATTGGTCTTCATGATTATATGAGTTTGTGTATGGAATTATTGTTATTTGTTGCAATAGAGATATACTGTATTGTGTTTTGTGAGTTTTAGTATTCCCTTTTCATCACTAAAACTCTCCCATTTTAATTCTACATAAAATAAAAATAAAAATCACCCTTTATCATAAATTATCCCATCATTTCAGCTTTGATCCCTAAGGTAGTCAAGTAACATTTTCCCCTTCAGATTTGGTCATTTCAGGGGTGTCAAATTTTATCCTCTACACTAACAAGTGTTGCTAAAATATCTACATTCTCCTTAAGGGAAATTAAAATCTAGGTACTTTTATTGTCCTCCACTTGTAGGGCTACACATGTTGTTTGAGGTATTTTTTCATGAAATATAGTTGTTGCAGTTCCCTTTGTGACTATATTCCTAGTGGATTGATAAGGTCCCTAGATTACATTATTAGTAGGAAATTGTCTTGTAGAATTCACAAAAGATTTGTTACTTTGTACCCCTTTTTCCAAGTTATAAAGAAAACCCATATGTAAAACTTTCCAAGAGATGTTTAAATTTTCCTTCTTCCTTTTCTTCTTAGAGTCCTTTCAATCCTTCAAGTTCAATTGGATATTTATACCAGGTCTAAAATTCCTCTCCAATGGTCACCCTTCCTTATTTTCTTTCAAATCATGTCATTTTAAACTATTGAGTTTTACATGGATAGTTGGGCTAAGGTCCAAATCCTTTCTTGATCCTCAATTCCCTGATCTCTTTCCTCCTATTCTTTCTAGGATATCAGATCCCATGGGGACAATTGTACTTTTCCTAGATTTCCATTTTTTTCCTTCCCATTTCTCCTTGAGTCCTTCCAAGACATTGGGTCTCAAACAAAAAATTGGACCAAGGTCCAACTCTATTCTTGATTCCCAATTACATTCTTCTATTTCTTTAATAGGTTACCATTAGAATTTCAAGGCCCAATTAGACATTCACATTTTGGTCCAAATGTTTGGATCCTTTCCCTAACCTCCACTCCATTTTTTTTCTCATCACGGTTCTTAATCTCAATAAAACATTTGGATGAAAGTCCAAGTCCATTCCTCATCATCGACCTTACTTTTCTTTCTTTAATTCCTTCTAGACTTTGAATGTTGAAGGGATTTTTGGACTAATGTCCAAAATTATAGATTTACTTGAATTTCGAGACTAATTATTTCTCCCAATTGGACTTCGGGTTCCTTTCATACTTTGGTACTATTTTACCATTGTTAATCCAACCAAGATTCCTACTCTCTATCTTTCTTTTCTTTGTTCTTCAATTCAATCAAACTTTTTAAAAATGAATGGAATATTCCACCTCTGGTCTAAAATTCTATATGTGTCTTAGGTTCTCAAACTTATGAATTTTCACATCAAATCTATCCAATTCCTACCACCTCTCATTCTAGTCAGAGTGTTAGGCCCCATACAATTTTTTGCACCTTTGGGTAGTTTTTTATGTTTTCACCATTAATGTTGCAATGACCTTCCCAATTGTGTGATATGATTGTCAATGATATAGGGATGCTTTGAAATTAATTTTTCACAAACTCCAAGTGGGAAAAAGTGGCACCCATACTTCTTTATATGATAAATAACACTTTTTCTATGAAAGAGCGATTCCTGGCTAGATTTGCTACAAATTTTATGGGGGATTTTGTCCTTCACTTATATATTCATCAATGTGGAGGTATGGTGTTAATTTAAGGAGCTTATAGTAGGTTTTTTGAATAGATTTGGATTTCCACATGTTTTCTCCTAAATGGAAGAGGGTTTTGGCTATGGTTTCCTATCTAGTATTGGGCCCTATTTTCCCCTATGAATTGTAGATGGCTCTAAGGAAGTTTATCCTAATTTTAATGGTTCTTCCTTATTTTCTATGGTAGACACTATGGCTCTATGCATTATGCAATTTTAAACAAGATTATATGCCTTTGTATTAATGAGAATGGTCATTTTCTCTCCTCTCTCATTTGGATTGTTGTGTGCATCTTTCTTACCATCATGTATAAATGTATTTTTACTAATTTATATGCCTATATATTCTATGTTAAATATATTTATAGTTATATATTATGAATTTTTCCTTTCCTTCCAACATCTTATTAAGCCCAAACCTCTACATTTTCCCCTAAAAACTAATATAACAAATAACTATGTCGCTCCTTTCATTTTCATTGATACACTTTCTTGTTTTAAGCAAGAAGAAACAATCTATTCTAGTTGTATCACCATATTTCAACTTTAAAAATTATCCCTCTCCCTCTTTCCCTTTGTATTTTGGTAGAATAGGATTAATGATAGTAGTCCATGTGTTGGGTTAGGCCAACACATCTACACTTAAGCTAGAAAAGGAAGCTAACCTTCTTTAAAAAATTGAGCTTATTTGCAAGGTCCCACACCTTGAGGTTAGTTCTATTCTGTCATTGAAATTTTGGCCTTATGTTCAAAAAGATCCAATTTTATGTGATAATAAGAGATTAATTTATTTACTCATAATTAAATTCAAAATCATTAGTCAATTTAAGGATTTTAAAGTCTTTGTTGAAAACCAAAATAGTACAAAATTGAAGTGTTTGAGGACTAGGTTCCCATTGGACTTTCAAGGCCCAATTGGACATTCAAATTTTGGTCCAAATGTTTAGATGGGTATGTGCAGGATCATGATGGGCCAAAAAGTGGCAATATGATGGGTACGTGGCTGACAACTATTTTTTTACCCAAAATTGATGAAATGAAAAGGGTTTTGAAAGGAGATTCTCATCTTTCCAACGATATAAATTATGCTTTATTTTAATTTAATAAGTAATTATTATTCATTTTCTATTCAAATTATGACTAAAGTCATGATTGATAGGTTTATTGAAAAACATCTATAGCTTTCAAACGGTATCACATTTTTGAATCTAAAACATGTGTCACTTTCTATGCTTCACATACTATAGGATTAAAAGAAGAAAAAATGAATTTCATGAAGTTTTGACCAAGCTAAGATGGTCAGACATACGATTTTTTATATTTTTTAAAAAGTTGTAATAAAAAATTCATAATTAATTATTTACTTGGAAAAAAATTATAAAAATATATGTATCACATTGGGGCATGAGTCCTCTACTTATATCTAAAATATTATAAAAAAATATTATACATTTATTGTGGTTAGGGTGGTTAGATAGACACCTACTTCTTATTTTTTCCCTGAAATTTAAGTACCACTACATTGAAATTTCAAAATTTCACCAAATAATTTTTTTTTCTTTAAAACAAAACTAGTAGTTTAGAAACTACATTCAATTTTCTACAGATTCTATTCTTACATATTTTTGAAATAAAATAGATAACTTATTCAAATTTTTATGTCAAGTTGCCTAACTCTGATTTTTCTAAATTTTTTGCCACTTAAGGGCCTGTTTTTTCCATGATGATCCTGCACATACCAGGATCCTTTCCCTAACCTCCACTCCAAATTTTTTTTCATTAGGGTTTTGGATCCCAATCAAATATTTGGATGAAAGTCAAAGTCCATTCCTCATCATCAGCCTTACTTTTCTTTCTTCTTTAATTCCATCCAGAATCTGAATCCTCAAGGGATTTTTGGACTAATTTCCAAAATTATAGATTTACTTGACTTTTGAGACTAATTCTTTCTCCCAATTGGACTTCGAGTTCCTTTCATACTTTGGCACTATTTTACCAATGTTAATCTAACCAATATTCATGCTCTCTATCTATCTTTTCTTTGTTTTTAAATTCAATCAAACTTTTGAAACATGAATGGAATTTTTTACCTTTGGTCCAAAATTATAGCTATGTCTTAGGCTCTCAAACGTATGAATTTTCACATCAAAGCTATCTAGTTCCTACCACCTCTCATTCTAGTTAGGGTGTTAGGCCCATAAAAATTTTGCAGCTTTCGACAATTTTTTGTGTTTTCACTACCGATATTGGCATGGTGTGTTGGTTTAAAGGTGGAATTTTTTTTCTTACCACCATGTTTCAAACTCCATTGGGGTGGTATTCTTGAATGTTTTTATTCCGGTTCATAGCTCCGGTTCAAAATCATTTACCCCTTGAATATTTTTTTTTGTGTTTTCACTATTAATGTTGCAATGACCCTACCAATTGTCTGATATGATTATCGATGCTATAGGGATGATTTGAAATAAACTTTTCACAAACTACAAGTGGGAAAAAGTGGCACCCATGCTTCTTTATATGATAAAGACCACTTTTTCTATCAAAGAGCGATTCATGGCTAGATTTGCTACAAATTTTGTGGGGAATTTTGTTCTTCACTTAAATGTTCATGAATGTGGAGGTATGGTGTTGAATTAAGGAGCTTATAGTAAGAGTTTTTCTTAGATTTGGATTTCCGCATGCTTCCTCTTAAATAGAAGAGGGTTTGGGCTATTTTTTCCTATCTAGTATTGGGCCCTATGTTCTCCTATGACTTGTATATGGATATAAGGAAATTTATGCTAATTTTAATGGTTATTCCTTAGTTTATATCGTAGAAACTGTGGATCTATGCATTATGCAATTTTAAACAAGATTATATTCCTTTATATTAATGAGAATGGTCATTTTACCTCCTCTCTCATTTGGATTCTTGTGTGTATCTTTCTTGCCACCATGTATAAATGTATTTTTACCAATTTATATGCCTATATATTATATGTTAAATATATTTATAGTTATATATTGTGAATTTTTCCTTTCCTTTCAACATCTTATTAAGCCCAAACCTCTATAGTTTCCCCTAAAAACTAATATAAAAAATAACAATATCACTCCTTTCATTTCCATTGATGCATTGTGTTGTTTTGAGAGAGAAGAAACAATCTATTCTAGTTGTATCACCATATTTCAAATTTAAAAATTATCCCTCTCCCCCTTTCCCTTTGTATTTTGGTAGAATATTATTAGTGATAGTAATCCATGTATTGGGTTAGGCCAACATATCTACACTTAAGCTAGAAAAGGAAGTGAACCTTCTCTAAAAAATTGAGCTTATTTGCAAGGTCCCTCACTTTGAGGTTAGTTCTATTCTGTCATTGAAATGTTGAGCTTATGCTCAAAAAGATCCAATTTTATGTGACGTGAAGAAATTAATTTACTTACTCATAATTAAAATCAAAATATTTCGTCAATTCAAGGAGTTTAAAGTCTTTGTTGGAAACCAAACTAGTACAAAATTTAAGTGTTTGAGGACTAATAATGGTGGTGAGTTTTTTTTGGAATAATTTAATAAGTTATGTAAAGAGTATGGGATTAAGAGTCATCAGATGACTCTATACAACCCTCAGTACATTATATTTGTGGAGAGGATGAATAGGACATATATTCATAGTGCTAGGAGTATGTTGAGTGGAGATAGCCTTGAAAATTTTTTCATAAGTTGTTTCCAAGTTATGTGCTATCTAATCAATATACCTCTTACATTAGAATTTGTTGATAAAACACCCATGGAGGTTTGGTCAAAAAATAATAATTAAGTGAATAATATTGAATTATTTGGTTGTGAGGCATATGCATATATTCCAAATGAGAAGGTTTCTAAGCTAGAGAACAAGATAGTTAAGTGTATCCTCATTAACTATGGTGTCCATGTTAAAGAGCACAAGATTTGGGATCTAGTGGCTAAGAAGATTTTGTATAGAAATGTGATTTTAAAAGGATTGGAAACTTCTTCTATTGTCCTATAGCCAAGGAAAGAAAGGAAGGAAAAGGATAAATTTCATGTTGTACCTACTAATAAAAAATGAACTATGTATACCCATTATACCTAATGATGATGAGAGCTCTAGTAGATTTGAAATTTTTAAGAAGAACAACCTCAACCTCAAGAATTACGGTGGTATACATGAGTTTGGTGGTAGCTAAATAGTTTTATTTATTCATTATTGGATTCTAGTGTATTTTTATTTAATAGAACACTAAAATTGATGAGCCTTGGACTACGAAAAGGACTATGGGTATATGAATCATATAGATTCTTGGATGAAATTCATAGACAAAAATATGGTTCCTTTGAAGAAAAATAACACTTGGGATCTTGTACCATTTTCTAGAATGACATTTAAACTTGTTGGTTGTAAATGGGTGTTCAAGAAAAAAATATGGTCTTGATGGAAGTATTGAGAATCATAAAGCACAGTTGGTCATGAAGGGGTATTCATAGGTTGAGGGAATTAACTGTGGTGAAATAGTCTCTCTTGTAGAAAAGTTGGCATCCATTTGATTCTTATTATATCTGTTTTTGCAACTTATAATTTATAATTTGAGTAGATGGATATGAAGACAACATTCCTTCATGGGGATTTGGAGGAAATCTATATGTCAAAACTAGAGAATTTCATTGCCAAAGGTAAATAAAATATAGTTTTCAAAATGAAGAAGACTCTCTATAGTCTAAAATAATCTCCCAGGATGTGGTACCAAAATTTTGATACCTTTGTGTTGGGTTTGGGATTATATAGGTCTAAATCGAATCATTACATTTATTATAAGAATTATAATGGCCGCATTCTCATTATTGCATTGTATGCAAATCATATGTTCTTTCTGGAATGATAAGGGTTTGATTTCTAACTTGAAGTATTAATTGTTAGAATAGTTTGAGATGAAAGATCTAAGTGCATATATGTACATCTTTGAAATGGAGATCATAAGATACAAAGCTAATATAAATATTTCATTTTAAGCTAGAGAGAATCCATGAACTTGATGATGGGGAGATTCAACATGACAAGTTGTAGATCCTTAGTAGTTCCTATCAATTAATTTTCTATTGTGAATATTCACCAATTAGCTAATAGTTAAAATTTGAGAATTGGTTAATAGTTCAAGCTGTAAGGTGACTTTAATTGCCACATTTAAAAAAAACTTATTTTTATCTTATTTAAATCACCAAAGAATTTATTTATTTAAACTTTTTAACTCAAAAAGTTTCCACAATACATTATTAGATTAAATTTTCCTAAATTTTATAATTTAGTGTAGAAATCCAAATTGATTCACTAATAATATATCATAATTATTAGCTACTTAAGGGCCATAAGTACCAATATTTACTTGGAACCATTGATTTGTAATATAATTTATCAATCCTTGTATTCCATGAGGTAAAATGTACCTATTATTTTTAATGCTCATGGGGAACAAACTTAATTTTGGGTCATTGATATCAATGGAGATTATCAACACAAAAGAAAATTCAGTTCCATGAGCATTACAAAATATAGGTACACTTTACCATGCATAATAGAACAAGGACCATTAAATATTATATTTTAGATCAATGGTAGCAATTAAATATTATGGACTCTACCCCTTAAAAAAATAAATGATTTCCACTTCCAGGAGCCTACTTTTCAATAAGAATACATTTTTTAAATGGAAGGTTTCACCATGGTAATTAATGAACTTTTGTATAATTTTCCATGACTCACCAAGATTTTCTACAAATTTTAGTAATGTAAGAAAATCACCAATAAAATTACTTTTTTCAAGAAAAAAAATTCACCAATAAAAAGAGTTTTTTTTTTCAAAAAATAAAATATTTGTAATGATTTTATATCTTCTTTTTTTGGATGGTTTCTTAAAGTTATCACTAGTTCCTATTATACAAAAAATGAAGTTATCTATGGAGGAATGTCCAATATATCCTATTGATATGGAGTACATGACTAAAGTACAATAGGAAAGTGTTGGTTGAAGTTTCATTATGCCATGTATGCACAAGGCTAGAAAACACCCAAGCAATTAGAGTTCTAGGTGGATTTATGAATAATCCTGGCTAAATATATTGGGATGTACTACAGTGAGTGTTTAGATATTTATGAGTTTTTTTGTATTCCTTGTGTTTTCATGTTTATCCTATAGGACTTTGACATTCATTTTGTAAGTTTGGATATGTGGATTTAAATTGGGTGGGTGACATTGATAACAAAATATCCACCACTGGATATATTTTCATGATATTTGATGATGCTATTAGCTGGATGAGTAAGTGGTAAGCTCTATTGACTTCTTCCACAATAGAAGTAAAGAATATGATATTTTCTCATTCTTATAATGAATCCATTTATCTTAGGAGATTATTTTTTTATATTATAATTCATGCAAGGATGATTAATATCTATTGTGATAGTTAGAGTACCATTTTATTGGTAGAAAATATTACTTTCCATGTCAAAAAAGAGCCCATTTATTTTTGGTTCCACTTTTTTGTGGTTCGTGATGGAAGATGGGAAGGTGAAATTGGAGAACATTGAAACTTTCACAAATTTTGTAGAGCATTAACAAATCTTGTGAGCACAAAGACATTTAGATGGTGTTTGAGTTCCCTAGGCCTCATGGCCCTTAACACTTGATTGTTGTTTGAATCTTGAAATGTACTCAATAAGTGGGAGGGTGTTTATACTTGGGTGTCTTCAAATTTGGAAGTAATAGCATTTATTTAATTATTTAATTATTCATATAATGTCTATTTTGATTCTCCTACTATGTCAAGTCACTTTTTGGGACCTATCAATTGAGCTAGGATCCTACATGGAGGTGACTAGGATTAATTACAAGATAATTTTGTTGAAGTAGTTGTCCAACTTGGTGGAACCCATCATGAAGTTTATTTTATGGCATGTGTGATGTTTTACATTTTTTTATGATAGATTATGATTGAATTATAATAAGATCATTTCATAAAACCAATTATGACAATGTAAGAGTCAAGACTATGATAGATTATGGAAAGAATAACTGCTTACATGTAGTTAGGTACTTTGCATGTCATGTGGGACCTTATGCATACATGTACATACCTTATATGTCAAGTGGGTCCATTGCATTTAGTGAGGGTGAACACTTGTCAAGTGTTGGTTTTGCATGTATACAAATTAATATCATGTGAAATTATTATAGATCCATTTTCAATGTCTATAAATATGTTAGATTTTAGAGTCCTTATGGTGCTAGAATCACTCCAAAATTCTTGTTTAGTTAGAGATTCTTGAATTAGCTTAGCTATGTGATTGTATTTTAACCTCTTTTAGATTACTAGTAATATAAATAGTTATGTTTTTTGGGTACATATTTTTTCTCTTGAAAGGTATTTACCCACATAAACACTATGTTATAGTATATTTCTAAGTTGTAAAATTTATTTATATAATTTGAATGTGCATCTAAATATGTAACTATTAGGATTTTAATTTGAAAATTTTGTACTATCTTGACCACTTGGATTGGTGTAAAAAGCTTCTTCTACTTACTCAACTTCCTTTAAGGAAGTAAGGAATGTGTAAACAATTCCTAAACTGATGTCAAAGATGAATATCTTGCAAATTTTGGATCTTTATAATTGGAGAAGGGAGAAACATATATAGAAATAAAAAAAGATTATCATAACATAGGTGTACCTAGGGAAAAACATTTCATCAAAGAAACTCCACACTCCAAATAAATCCAATATTTATTCATTAATTTAAACATGATTATAATAGCCTTGCAGCTCATGAAATTTTTATAGGACTATCAGTAACTAGAGATATAGAGTAATTCTAGAAAAATAATAGTTTCTAAAAACTCACTATCAATACCTCTATCTCAAGAACTCTAAAAATAGGATAAGTACTACAAATTGTTAGAAACCAAGATCAAATGTGCAAACCAAAAAAACTTTCAATAGAAAAAAAAATCAAAAAAAGAAAAGCTATTGCAAAAAGATGTGCAAAATATTATTATTCAAGAATTCATAATTACATGAGATGGTTTTCTTTATAAAAGAAAAGTATGCTTAACCCTAATATTATTTTGAGAAAGAAGATAGCTCAACAAGATAAGGATGGGAATAATTAACTTAGGAATTAAAAATATGACCTAAGTAAACTTATGCAAGTGTAATCAAATATTAATTACACTAACACCCCCCATAAGTGCAACTTAGGGAGACTAAAAAAGAATGCATCTAAAACTAAGATGAATGCAAGAAAGCATGAATGGGTCCTGACAATAAGGCCTGATCACGTCTCCATTTACAAATGCAAGAATGAGGTAGAGAAGAAAACCTAGTGGGACAAAACCCCCTACAAAGGGATGACCTACTGCAAATAAGCACTAGAAGAACACTGTGGAGTAACACTGGAACCTAAATCTGGAAAGCAAGGAAAGATACTTTGATGAGGATGCAAACTTGAAACACAGAAAATAACCCACAAACAAGAGAATAATTTTATTATTCAGAAAATTGAACTTCTTACATGTAGAGGATCTCAAATCCCCAAGTTCTACAAAACATGCAAGCTACAGAAAGCTACAGAATAACCCTTTCTTAATATGTGAGCTTGTCCCCAAAAAGTTACCCAAAAATTAGAAAACCCACCCATAAATAGAGTTCCTCATTTGTTTGGAGCCAAAACAACATTCAATTTGAGTTTAGGTGGTTTGGCGCCAAAAATTTACAACATGAAGTTCAAATTTCAAAAGAGCATTTGCAATTGTATCTTCTAGAAAGTGTGCCAACTTCGCGGGGTCATAACTTTTGATCCAGGCCTCCAATTCACAAACCGTTTGAACCGTTGGAAAGGTCTCAAAGTCAAGAACGCACTCAAAATTTTCTATGTTGATTTCAACAAGTTTCAAGGCCATTCAGGAAGGTCTGAGTGCCTCAAATCCCACTTGGAAGATTTTCAGGTGCAAACCTAGGAAACTAAAACTGCAATATCTTTCAACTCAGGAATCAAAAATAAAAAACCATAAACTGGGAGTTTTATTATGACGAAAAGGGTATCCAAAAATGTAAAAACATCTAAAAACTGAGAAACATGAAATTTAACTATTTTTGGGTGATGCAAGATTGCCCTTACACCACTGGATGCTCCTACATGAGACACCTAGGGTAATTTGAGAAGTGACCCTATCACATTTCAGATGGTTGAGGAAAACCCAACCGATCAACCACTGCCTTAGATAGCCATGATGAATCTTCCACATGTCGTCCTCTCCATTTCACCAGATATTCTTCATACTGCCTGTTTCTAGTACTCCTTCCCACATGACTATCCAAGATTGCTTCAATCTCCTCCTTTTCTGAAGTAGGTGCTGGAATCCTACATTGTTCCATCATTGGTACTTCCTCTACGCCACCTTCATGATACTCTGTCAAATCTAAAATGTTGAACACAGGGGAAATGTTGATTCCATCAGGCAACTCTACCTCATATGCATTCCCTAAATCATGCTTCTTCAAAATATTACAGGGACCGAACTTCTTAATCTTCAATTTGTTATATGTTCCCACTGGAAACCTTTCTTTCCTCAAGTGGACCGATCACTTCATCACCAATCTGAAACTCCTTATACCTCCTCTTCTGATCTGCCTTAGCCTTATACTGCATATTCATCTTGTTAATATGTTCTCTTACCTTCTCATGTATATCCTTGATGTGTTCTAAAAAATCTTTGGCTTCAGCACTTATTTTCTTCTCTTGGTCCATCTTCCATAATTCTGGAGTTGTTCTGGGGCTACCTCCATACACAATCTAGAATGGTGATCTACCAGTGCTTCTATTGACAAAATTGTTGTAAGAAAATTTTGCTTGGGGTAAGATCAAGTCCCATCCCTTAGGTTTATCTCCTACCAAACATCTCAGTAGGTTACCCAAACTCCTGTTAACAACCTCTATCTACCCATTTGTTTGTGGATGGTGTGCAGAACTAAACTTCAACTCTATCTTCAGCTTCTTCCACAAGGTCCTCCAAAAATACCCCACAAATTTGGTGTCACGATCTGAAACAATACTCTTTGGTAGACCATGTAGCCTCACCACCTCTTTGAAGAACAAGTCAGCAATGTGGACTGCATCATGGGTCTTCTAACATGGAATGAAATGTGCCATCTTCAAAACCTGTCAACTACCACAAATACTGAATCATTCTCTCTCTTTGTGTCCTTGGCAAACCAAGAACAAATTCCATACTTATATCCTCCCAAGGCCTCTCTGGTACAAGTAAGGGCTAATACAAGCCTGTATTCTAGCTCACTCCTTTAGCCATCTGACATACCTTGCAACTCTGCACAAACTTCTTCACATCTTGTGATAACTAAGGCCAATAATAATGCTCACTGATAATGGCAATGGTCTTATCCCGACCAAAATGTCCTGCCATTCCTCCACTATGCTTCTCCTTTATCAGGTTTTCCCTCATGGAACTCCTCGGGATACACAATTGACTTCCCTTAAATAACATGCCATCCTAGATTATGAAATCTAGCCACCTTGTCCTATCCACTTAATAGGTTCCTTGCAAGCTTTCCAAGCCTCTACAAAATCAGGATCTTCTACATATAGTGTCTTGAGTTCATTGAACCCAACAACTTCAATCTACATCGTTGTCATCAATGTATGCCTCCTACTTAAGGCATCTGCAACCCTATTTGACTTCCACTCCAGGTGTTTCAAAACAAAGGTATAACTCTACAAAAACTCTACCCATTTCATATGCCTCTCGATTTAATTTTCCGACTATTTATGTATGGAAGGCTTGATGATCGTATATAGAACAAATTCCTTTGGCAACAAATAATGTCTCCATTTATTTAATGCTTGAACTATTGCATAAAATTCCTGATCATATACAAAATACTTTCTCTTGGAATCATTTAACTTTTCACTGAAATAGGCTATAGGCTTACCTTCTTGGCTCAACACTGCTCCAATGGCACAACCACTTGCATCACAATCCACCTGAAACACCTTGTTGAAATCTAGGAGGGCTAGAAAAGGTTGCTCTGTCACCTTCTGCTTCAACAATTCAAAATTTTTTGCCGCTTCAGTGCTCCACTTGAATTCTTTTCTATCCCCTCTTATTGTTTCAGTCAGGGGTCCAAAAATACTACTGAAGTTTCTAATAAAATTTCTATAAAAACTAGCCAAACCATGGAAAGATCTCACCTCGGTAGCAGTTCTTGGGGTAGGCCATTCCAGAATAGCCTTCACCTTCTTTGGGTCCATCTTGAGACCTTCTGGAGACAACAAACCCCAAGTACACTAACTCCCTCTTCACAAAACTGCACTTCTTCAAATTAATCAATAGTTTCTCTTCTCTTAACTTCTCAAAGACTCTCTCAATATGCATCGATGCTCATCCAACATCTTACTGAAAATTGAAATATCATCTAAATACACATAACAAACTTCGAAATTCTTTAGTACCTCATTCATGAGCTGCATGAATGTGCTTGGTGCATTGGTTAGCCCAAAAGGCATGACTAACCACAATAGGCCCTCTTTGGTCTTGGGATCTTCCATTCATCTCCCTCTCGAATCCGGATCTAGTGATATCCACTCTTCAAATCAATCTTTGTGAAGTACTGAGCTCCACTCAAATAGTCCATCAAGTCATCCATCCTTGGCGGGGAAATCTGTACTTGATTGTTATCTTGTTTATGGCTCAGGAATCTATACACATCCTCCACTCCCCATCCTTCTTTGGTGCTAGTACTGCAGGTACGCACATGGGCTCAAACTCTCCCATATCAAACCCTTTCTCAACAACTCTTGAACTTGTCTGTTCAACTCCTCATTTTCTGCTGGAGTCATTCTATGAGCTGCCTTATTTGGAAAACTAGCTCCGGAATCAAGTCAATCTGATGACTGATCTTCCTTATTGGTGGTAAACCCTCAGGTACATTATCAGAAACAATATCCTAAAACTCATCCAACATCCCAGAAACTTCTTCTGGAACCTTCTCACTATCCTCCTTACTCACTCTAGGAATCAATGCATAACACACATGCTCATGCTTCATACCTTCTAAAAAATTTTCTTCCATCTACATAACAAATTCTAGCACTACTGCATACCTTTTCTTCGGTCTCCTTCAGGGGTTTCAACTTGTGACGAACCCCATCATTTGTCAAGGAATAAGTGTTTGCATGGCCATCATGTATAGCTCGCCTATCGAACTACCATGGCCTCCCCAACAACATGTGATAGGCATCCATGGGGATGATATCATAGAGTACTTCATCATGGTAGCTTTCGATCTTGAACTTTACTAGGCACTGCTCATTGACCAAAACTTTGTGGTCTTTCTGCAACCAGGAAATTCGATACAGACGTGGGTGTCTTTCCCTCTTCAGCTTCAACTTTGTGACCATCTCCTCTGACACCAGATTATCAGTGCTCCCACTGTCAATAATGACATCACAACATTTCCTTCACACTTGCACCTTGTGTGAAACAAATTCTTCCTTTGTTCTGGTTCCTTTTCCTCATTCACTAGGGCTCTCCTAATCACTAGGGTTTCTCCCCTTTCAACATCATCTGAATGTTCAGATTGGGCCTCCTCATCTACATGTGCAACCCTTCCATGACCTTCTGGCCTTTTTTCTGTCCTTCCTTAGTGTGTGGACATTCATAGGCTCGATTCCCTTCTTCACCACACTGGAAACACATTCCTTTGAAACCACCTCATCCTCTACCTCTTTGATCACCACTATTTTGATCACGAGGGCGGTAGAAGTTGTCATTCGTTTGGCTTCGGCTGGTAATCACATCTTCACTTTTCTTTTCATCATCATTTCGGCTTCCTGAAGGTCTTCCACTGCCCCTTCCACTTTGACCTCCTCGTCCTTTTTTCTTGCCATCAAATCTTTTGTTCAGCTTCTCTTCCACCTTCAAAGCAAATTGATACACGTCCTTAATGGTGGTCATTCTGACTAGGCTTAACTCCTCCTAAATGCTCAGTCATAACCCATTAAGATATCGGGCTACTTTCTCCTTATTGGCTTCTGTGTGACCCGTTTTGATGATTATCTTATTAAAAATCTTCAATATATTCTTTCACAGATCTGCTTCCTTGCTTCAACCCTTGCAATTTCTTCAATAGGTCTAACTCATAGTCCACTGGTATGAACTACTTCTTTAGTTTCTCTACCATGTGATCCCATCTGGTGATATTACCTTTTCCTCTTCGATTTCTTTCCAACTAGACCTCTTTCCACCAAATATTGGCATGGCCCTTCAGCTTCATTTTCACAAACTTAACCCGATCTAGCTCCTCTATTTCTTCATACTCAAAATATTCTTCTAACTCATTGATCTAGTCGATCAACTCTTCCGGGTTCAGACTTCCGGAATAACTGGGGACTTCTGCTCTGGGTCTTTTCCCGATCTTCGAAATGACCCTTATTAGCTGCCTTTTGTTTTGATCAATTGCTTCTTCTTCCTCTTCTACATCTGAACCTTCTTCCTCTCCTTTATCCTCACTTTCCTCCCTCGGGTTTAACCCTCTTCTCAACTGCTCTTGTAACGCATCAATCTGTCTCTGGAGGGCTGCCGGTGCATCTCTTCCACCAGCATTTCTGCCACCTCGACCACCTCTAGCACCACCACGCCTACCAGGAACCACTCTTGGAGGAATATTTCTTGACCTCGACCCACAACCACGGTCTTGGTGTGAATTGCCTCATGATCGGTGATCTGTCCACATGCTTAAGAAAAACCCGCTCTGATACCACTTGATGAGGGTGCAAACCCGAGACACAGAAAATAACCCACAAACAAGAGAATAATTCTATTATTCAGAAAATGGAACTTCTTACATGCAGAGGATCTCAAATCCCCAAGTTCTACAACACATGCAAGTTACAGAAAGCTACAGAATAATCCTTTTGCAATATGCGAGCTTGTCCCCAAAAATTTACTCAAAAATTAGAAAACCCGCCCATAAATAGAGCTCCTCATTTGTTTGGAGCCAAAACAACATTCAATTTGAGTTTAGGCGGTTTGGCACTAAAAATTTACAACATGAAGTTCAAATTTCAAAAGAGCATTTGCAATGGTATCTTCTAGAAAGTGTGCCAACTTCGCGGGGTCATAACTTTTGATCCAAGCCTCTGATTCACGAACCGTTTGAACCGTTGGAAAGGTCTCGAAGTTAAGAATGTGCTCAAAATTTTCTACACCAATTTCAGCAAGTTTTGGGGCCATTCCAAAAGCTCTAAGTGCCTTAAATCCCACTTAGAATATTTTTAGGTGCAAATTTGGAAAACTAAAACTGCAATATCTTTCAACCCAGGAATCAAAAATAAAAACCATAAATTGGGAATTTTATTATGATGAAAAGGGTATCCAAAAATGTAAAAATATCTAAAAACCAAGAAACTTGAAATTTAACTATTTTTGGGCTATGCAAGATTGGCCTTACACCACTAGATGCTCCTGTATCATAGTTTTGTTTACTACTGAAACCATGTGAGAATCACTAATTGAATCAATGAAGCATGATAAAGTAACGAAAAACCTAATACCATGAAACATTGGTAAACTCACAAAATGGAACAACCTTAGAATCTATGAAGCAATAGTATATTATTGAATGATGTGATACTAAAATGAAGTGAAAAGATTCAAGTTTCACCGTTCTAACTACCAAAACATCCAAGTAATCTCCAAAACACCCATTGGGCCAAATATGGACTAATTATCAACATAGGATAGATATAGAAAAAAAGTGCATGGATAACAATGTAGAGCTCCTCAATACGTTTCCAACATTGTAAATAAGGAAAAAATCAGAGATCATAGAAAAACATGATGAGATTGAAAGCCGTAAATGAAAATCTAACTTCAAATAGAAATAAATGAAGCTAAAATGAAATATAATGAAAAATAAACTTCACCACAGGATAGTGCTCGAAACCAGCTTTCCAACAATATCTCGTTTGCCCGATTTTAATATCATATGCCCAATTTATGCCAAAAAGAAAAAAAAGTGCTCCTTGAAGGAAAATCAGGGCTAGGAGGGGACAAAGAGGGTTGTACGGCTACTGATGTCATGCTAACGTCATCAATTCACGAGCTTAAATTTGACGGCCATCTGGCCATCACAAAAAAATTGGCCCCCCTACCCAAAAAAAACTTGGTGGCCAGAATCTGCTACACAATTAATGGAATATTCTATTAGAATCAAAAGATTTCATCACTATTTCCAAAGTCCGTCAGTTTTCCTATGCATGCTTCCAAGAGTTGGATGCTGGCTAGATTTCCACATGTGCGCTGGTTTTCTAAGATGGCTATCGGAAAAACTATGGCTACTGGTGGGAGGATGCATGCCCAATTTATTTTGGGCCCTTGATTTTTAAAGGCCAACAACCTTGTTTGTTGCACCGCCATTGATTGGAGGAACATACCCCACATAGGTATAGGGCCGTAGTGGGTGGGACCCTGCCCTACTAGCAGTGGCGTACAACCTTACCATGCCAAGGTATGGGGTTACCCTAGCTGCCTAGGCTTAAAAGCCTTAAAAAAATAAAAAAAATTGTCTTCTAAATTTTTCAAAAAAAAAAGTCAAAAACCTTTCTTTCCTTTTTATTTGATTTTTCAAAAAAAAACTAATGAAATTTTTTAGTTTCTTGCAAGTAAAAAATATTGAAAAAAACCTGTATTTTTTCTAATTAATGGAAAAAAGTTAAAAAAAAAACCAGAGACTTGTATCATATGCCTGCATAGAATTCGAGACAGATAGGGACCAAATCTGTATAGATCTATGTGCCCTTAAAAAAAAATTTCCTCTCATTGTGACTACTTGGATTTGAGCAAAATGATAGGCGATCTTAAGGTTTTGGGACGCTGCGATCGCGATGGTAGTGTCCATTTTACTCCACAATGCACCAAAAGAATGCTCAAGGTCAGATCCCTTGAGGAATCCTGAACGACTCTATAATGAATTTCTCCAAAATCTGACAAGAAGCTACAAATCAAGGCTCTGATACCATGTTAGAAACCAAGATTAGACATGCAAACCAAATAAACCTTCCATAGAAGAGAAAATCAGAAAAAGCAAAACTATTGCAAAAAGATGTGCAAATATTATTATTCAAGAATTCATAATTACATGAGATGATTTTCTTTATAAAAGCAAAGTATGACCCTAATCTTATCTTAAGCAACAAGATAGCTCAACAAGATAAGGATGAGAATAATTAACTTAGGAATTAAAAATATTACCTAAGTAAACTTATGCAAGTGTAATTAAATATTAATTACACTAACACAAATAACCATGAAATGGTATTACAAAACCATGAGCTAAATGAAAGGTTGTTGTACACTCCTAACAATTTAGTTAAAAATATGTCAATTGTGTCAACTGGGTAGTGTCCAAAGGCTATATGCAATAGGGGATATTTTGGTTGTCTCTCTTAGTAATATTTTATGAATTTTTGAAAGTGTTGAAAACATAAATTAAACTAGAAAGCGCAAAATTTTTTAAGCTACAAAGAATTCAAAGTCCTATTCTAGAAAGAAAATAAATTATCTGCAAATCAACACATTCAGTTAAACTATGAAATTTAAATGAATGTGATTAACTACTAATGAATAAATACTAAGTAAAAGTACATTTAACAACTTGTAATTAGCAATAGGAATGGGTGCTCTGAAATTTTTAAGAAAATAGAACTTAAATATCATAAACTTAAAACCACAACCTACAAGATCACATGATAGAGCTTGACACAAAGTAAAGTAACATTCATATAAATTTAACATGTATAGAATGGAAGTAATAATATTAACAATAAAAATACATATATGCTCTATGAGATCCCTTGAGTGGCCAACTCCCAGGTGTTCCTACGATTGGCTCAAATCACATGTGGTACTTTCGCAACTTTGAAGTAAATCCATTCATAGCACTTCAATTACTTAGAATAAGACTAGCAATATTTATTTATTCACATCATAAAAGTGTAACAACACAGATGACATAGCTGAACAATATTCATAATATATCATAACAACATATCCTTGTTTTGGTAGTTACACATGTATATATACTATTCTATAAAAAAAACCTAATTTTTACATGGTGGGAAAATACCATTGAAAAGGGCTTAAATAGTATTAAAACTAACCAAATAACTGATTTTCATGATAGAAAATATAATAAAGGCTCCGAGTGGAGCCATAAAGTTTATAACAAAAAATTAATAAAATGCTTTACTAGAAATCGTTCTACTATGCATACCTAAATTTTTGGCACCAAAACTTCTAGTGCTCTAGCTTCAATCACTTCGTGTCCACTCAATTCATAGGTCATGCATTATTCCTACAAATAAAGATCTATACATCATTTTATAAAAAGTAGAAAATTATTGCTTCTAAAAATAAACATATTGGAATGGTTGAGGTGGTTGTAAAGAACAAAAAAGGTTATTTAGCTTATCATAAAAATGAGGTTGTTGATATCTCATCACACTCCCCTTCCTAAGCCTGAGTAGTTCCTCCTACTCTTAGATGAGTCCTCTATCTCTTTGCATCCCTTTTTCGATTCAGTTCATCATATTTGGAACTAAGATCATATATGTCCTTCACCTCTTCATCCAAATGATCTTTATTTTTAAGAAAACCTTTGTTGAAATTCACCCTCATCTTCCATGTATATAATTCTACAAGACTTTGCTCTATAGTGACAAAAATGCAAGGAGTGGCTAAAGGAGCAATGGAGGTTTGTACCACATTCCTATCCACTTGGTTTTGAGCTGCTATAATATTTGTGTTAATGCCTCAACCATTCTATAGGACCACCTTATATTTGTAGGGGAGATCATCTCCCTTCTTATGATATACATATGCAAGGGAGTGTACCATTCCTCATAGGCCCCCAATGCCCTTTCTATTAATTGTGGCCCATGAACTTAAAAATTTTCAAAGAAAATCCAAAGATTGGAATCATATTTGTTTCTTATAGCTTCATATCTTTTAATTCCCTAGAATTGGGCTTTGAAGGCAAAGGGATTTTAGTTGGGATATCTCATTTGAAGTCCTACAATTCTCTTGACTTGTAAATATTCCCTGGTTCTCTCCTGCCAATGAATCTAATGTTGCATATTATACTTGAATGATCTAAGTTGTACCCCCACAACAAAAATATTGATAAAGAAATTAGTGTATTTCTCTAAACACAAATTATGTATGAAAATTTGAAAGAAAATTGTTTGTTGAACAAGGGATGCCTCTTTGAATACTTCTAGGAAGTGTTTATCATTAGGGTCATGGGGTAAATAAAAAGAGATCCTCAAAAGCTTCCATCTAAACAAATGTTCATTTGAAAACATGGAATATAATTGGGATGGATTTATACAAGCTAGTAATAATTATCCAATCTAACATGCATTAGTTTTAGCTTGATAGATTTTATCATAAGATTCTTTCAACAACACTATTTCATGCTTAAGTATTGAATTTTTTGCTCATGCTTGTCACAAGAAATAACATATTTCCATCCACTTAGCCAACACTGGGGGAATGTGAATTTTAAACCATTCCATTTTAGTTGGCTCAGTCTATACTTCTTTTGATTCCATCATTGGTTTCACATTGATTTCTTGCAAATCTTGCTCTAGCTCAATAGTTTTTTCTCAAGGCAGCATTGAGTTCATTTTTTTGTTTTTCCTGTTCTTCTACAAAGGCCTTGAGTAATTGCACCAAATTATTAGTTAAACTCTTAATCTATTGATCATTTTCAGATAAACTAGCCAAATATTGCTTATTTTTCTTATCAATTTCTTGCACTTGAGACTGCAAATTTTCAATGGTTTTATCCTTTTATTCCAATTGAGCCCTTGAACTTGTAATTTCTTGATCTTTTTCACTCAAAAATTTATTTTGTGTGCTTATTTCCTGGTGTTTCTTATTTATCTGCTCCTCATTTTGTTGTAATCTAAATTTCAACTAAATAATTTTATCCTTTAATTATCTTAATTCTCCATTATTTACTTATAGCGAACCCTGTTCTATGTCATTGACAGCTAGGGGAGAAAATTGTTCACTTAGGGAGACTATATTAGTTTCTTGTGTTTGCAATGGCTACTATGAAGGATAATTTGGTTCTACATACTCATCCTCAACAAGCATATAGTTTGGAAACTGATCCCCTATCTCTAATTGTCCTGTCTCAAGTGGGACATCCTCCTTTTCAAATTTGGGGAGTAACTAGGTTTTCTTTTCACATGGCTTGACCACATTCTCATATGATTAGGCTATAGTGTCACGAGGTTTCCTATCTTGTCTTTTCTTTTTAGGAATATGTAGCTAATCCCAAGTTGAAGCATAACTGATTTCAGTAGCCAATTGTTTGCTTCTCCTTAAAGGGGGAGGTCTTGGAAATTTCATTTTAGGCCTCTTTTCCCTTTTGTCGAGATGATTAGTTTTACCTTTAGAATTCACTAAGTCCACATTTTCTAGCTTCTCTATGATCTCTAGTATATTTTTTGGTTCAGGTCTCTTGTCAGGGTCTAAAAGGTTGGATGGATTTTCTAGCCCTTCATCATTAGGAGCTCTTCTGGAATTTTGAGACTCAAGGGCATCATGAGGCACAAGGGAAGGTTCTTCCAAATTTTGAGCCACCAATCCAAATGACTCACCTTCCTCCAAATGTCTTGGGGGTTGAGGATTTCAAATGTTTAAAGAATTTATTTTCGTTTTTCTTATGTTTTTCTTTTCATCAGGAAATGATGCTTGTAAATTAACTGAATGAGACCATGATGTTTCAATGGGCCTGAAATGATTTTAAACCTCTCTATCATGCTAATAATGGAATCACTAAGGAAGGAAGGTTAACCCTTAATTCAAGTTTTTCAAAGCCATGGTGCAGGTGAGTGAGTAATCGAAAGAGAGGACCAACTATGATGGCACATTGCCCTTAACATGTAAAGTACTTGATAATCTAGGAAACCTCCATTCTCGATGAATCTGTAATAGACATTATTTGAAACCCCTTGTTTTACCCAAAGGTATTCACAACTAGCATAGGATGAGGTTCTCCCTACCTTCTAAAGATTTATATCATTCTTTGATAATAAATATTTGTAGTTTCTATTAAATTTACACCCTCATTTTCAATGTTAGACAAATGAGAAATGATTTGAGGGCTTACCTTAAACTTCTTTCTACACACTATCATCTATCCATGTGAGAATTTTTATGCAAATTCCTTGACCAATTGCGTGTTATACCCCTCAAATTTCTTCATGAAGTCAAGCCAACCTATTTTGTAAAATGACTCCAAAATATTACTCAATGCTAACAATTTATCTTGGGAAGTTGGTTTTGATTTTCACTTAGCCCAACCCATTATGTATCTTACTTGTAATTTCGCTAAGTATCTATTGAATGTCATGGCACTCTAATCACAAAAAACTATTTGAACAAGACTATTATGTAGAATAAATAAAATTAAATCTTTTAACCACTTGTACTTTGACATTGTTGATGGGATGCAAATTAATTCTTGCATTTGGCTTTGTTGTATTTAAAACATTGTTTTGCATTGGATAAAATACATGAACTGCCATGTTTCTAGTGAAGGTATAGAATTTAGTACAATTTACTAAATTTGGAAAGGAAGGTGGAGTGTGCCAATTTATTCATTTTAATTCACAATAATTTACCTACTTAAAATAAAATATGTACATACCTCATGTCTCATCATCAATTTGAAAGTCGTTTTACCTATGTTGATGTAATATCATCATTGGATGTGAAGGTGGAAGGATGTAATGAATTTATTATGGATGAAGATGGGATGGTGAATAAGTGTTGCAATTATTAAGACAAAAAGTGGCCACAAAAAAAATGATTTATTATGGTAAGTGATGGCAGTGTCAGGTGTGAATTGTGGAAGTGATAGAAAAATTTAATGAAAATCATGTGTATGTCATTGAGACTGTCAAAGCATTTGCAGAGGAAGGTAAATTAAATAATTCTAGAGAATTGCTAGAAGATGCAATCAGGACAAGAGAACAAAATTCTAGAGCATCGCCAGGAGATGTAACCGGTGTGGAGGAAGAAAATTCTAGAGCATCACTAAAAGATGTGGCTGAAACGAAGAAACAAAATTTTGGAGCATCACTAAAAGATGCAGCTAGGAGGAAGGAACAAAATTCTACATCATCACTAAAAGATGCAACTGGAATGTAGCAATAAAGTTTCTAGAGCATCATTGGAATATGCAACAACAAAGACTCTGGAGCATCATTAGAAGATGCAACCAGAATAGATGAAGAAAGTTTTGGAGCATCATTGAAGGATGCAACCAGAGTGTAGCAACAAAGGTTCTAGAGCATCGTTGAAAGATGCAACTAGAATAGAGGAATAAAATGAATCACATTAGACCTAACATGTTCTGGAGCATTGCCTAAAGATGCGTCAGATTGCATGAACTAATTAGGAAATGGCAGTAATTGAATGAACAAGTTTTGGAGCATCATTGAAAGATGTGTTGGAATGCATATTAGATTAAAAATAAAGTCTTGTGAGACAAAAAATAAAATTTAGCCAAGTCCAAAAGATCAAAAATAAAAAATAAATGCTCTAAAGTAAGTATAAATACATACACATGCAAGATTTTTGTTCTTTTTTTAATTAATTTATTTATTTTAGTTTATTCAAAATTACATTGGCTCTGCTATAGTAAAGTCAATACATTTTTTTTATCCTTGCATTTCTACCATTCTGGGTATGTGCAGGATCATCATGGAAAAAATAAGCCCTTAAGTGGCAAAAAAATTAGAAAAATCAGTGTTAGGCAACTTGACGTAAAAATTTGAATAAGTTATCTATATTATTTCAAAAATATGTAAGAATAGAATCTGTACAAGATTGAATGTAGTTTCTAAACTACTAGGTTTATTTAAAAATAAATAAAATCTATTTGGTGAAAATTTGAAATTTCAATGCAGTAGTACTTAAATTTTAGGGAAAAAATAAGAAGTAGGTGTCTGTCTGACCACCCTAACCATAATAAAATGATAATATTTTTTATAAGATTTTATATATAAGTAGAGGACTCATGTCTAGATGTGATGCATATTTTTTGTAATTTTTTCCAAGTAAATAATTAATTATGAATTTTTTATTACAACTTTTAAAAAATATAAAAACTCATATGTCGACCACCATAACTTGGTCAAAACTTCATGAAATTTAATTTTTATTTTTTAATCCTATAGTATGTGAAGCATAGAATGTGATGCATATTTTGGATTCAAAAAATGTGATACCATTTGAAAGTTATAGATGTTTTTCAATCATCCTATCGATCAGGACTTTAGTCATAATTCTAATAGAAAATGAATAATAATTATTTATTAAATTCAAATTAAATAATAATTTATATTGGTGGAAAGCTAAGAATCTCCTCTAAAAACTATTTTTGTTTCATCAATTTTGGGTTAAAAAAAAGTCATCAGCCACATACCCTACAAATACCCATAATATTGCCACTTTTTGGCCCATCATGATCCTGCACATACCCTTCTCATAAATTCTTCTTTGTTGACAGGTTTTTGGTAGATTCATAATCGATGACCATTGACTAAGAGATTCACCATCAATAGGTTTCAGATGCATTACTCCATTTGGAAATACTTCAAAAATTTCATATGGACCCAGCCAATGAGTCCTTAATTTCTCTTGGTGATCTTTATATCATAAATCAAATAATAGCTCTCAATCCCCATTGTGGACCTATCTTTCTTGTATGTGTTTATCTTGCTAGGCCTTTCGTTGTTGTTGAATTAGCTTAGTTTGGTGGACAAATTGTAAATGAAGTTCATCCAATTCATTGATTTGTAGGACTCTCTCAATCTAGGCTCCTTTGAGGTCTAAGCTTAACTCCATTGCCATTCTAAGAGTTTGAAGTTCAAATTCAATGGGTAGAAGAGGTTTCTTCCCAAAAAATAACTCGTAAGGAGTAAAACTAGTGGTTGATTTCCAAGTTGTATTATAGGCCCAAATGGCTTTGGGTAATTTTTTGGCCTAATCTTGTCTTCTTGATGAAACTATTTTTGTTAAGATATTCTCAAGTTCCCTATTAGTAACTTCTACTTGACCATTTTGTTGTGGGTGATAGGGTGATGAATTTTTATGGCTTACTTGGAAATGATTAGTAAAGGCTAGTAGAACTTTAGACATAAACTGGAGTCCTTGATCTATGACAATTGTTCTAGGGGCTCCAAATCTTTAAAAAATCCTATTATATAGGAAGTCAACAACTTGTTCTTCCCTAGGGACTCTTAGGTCTTAGAAATCTGCCCACTTAGTCAAATAGTCAGTATAGACTAAAATTTATTATTTTCCTTGTGAAGGAGGGTATATAGGACTAATAAAATCCAATCCTCAATTTTCAAATGGTTAAAAACTACTTGCCATTGTAGAGGTATTTCATTGGATGCAGCGAGTCTTCCTACTCATTGGCATTTATCACAATGGCGAACATAGGTTTTCACATCTTTATGCATAGAGGGCCAGTAATATCCTCTACCCAAGATTTTATATAACATCCTCTTAGCAGAGTAATGGCCTCCATAGGGGTCATCATGGAAGGCTCTAAAGATGTATGTTTCATCTGATATGACACAATGCCATAAAACCATATTAGGGCCACATCAAAATAGTATTTCATTAATTCGTTTGAACTAAGTACTTTCTAGAATGAGGCGTTTCCTCTTTTTGATGTAAAGATTGGTGAAAACTCCAAAGCGGCCAAATAGTTGGTTATGTTAGAAAACCAAGGGGTTTTAATGGAGATGAAAAATAAATTTTCATCTAGAAACCCATCTTGCACAGGAGCACAATCTCCACTTTCTTTTTTGATTTGGGATAAGAAATTTGTGACTACGTTGGCTTTCCTAGGTTTATCAATGATGGGCACATTGAATTCTTGTAGAAGCAATAACCAACTAGGGTATGTGCATGATCATCATGGAAGAAATATGCCCTTAAGTGGGAAAAAAATCAGAAAATCAGAGTTAGGCAACTTGACATAAAAAATTGAATAAGTTATCTATATTATTTCAAAAATATGTAAGAATAGAATATGTAGAAAATTGAATGCAGTCTCTAAATTACTAGGTTTATTTAAAAAATAAATAAATTATTTGGTGAAAATTTGAAATTTCAATGTAGTAGTACTTAAATTTTAGGGAAAAAATAAGAAGTAGGTGTCTGTATGAAAACCCTAACTACAATAAAATGATAATATTTTTTAAATAATATTTTAGATATAAGTAGAGGACTCATGTCCTAATGTGATGCATATTTTTTTGTAATTTTTTTCCAAGTAAATAATTAATTATATTTTTTTATAAAAAATTGTATGTCTGAGCACCTTAACTTGGTCAAAACTTCATGATTTTTTATTTTTTTTTATCCTATAGTATGTGAAGCATAAAATTTTATGCATGTTTCAAATTCAAAACATGTGATACCATTTGAAAGCTATAGATGTTTTCAATTAGCCTATCAATCAAGACTTTAGTTGTAATTCAAATAGAAAATGAATAATATTTATTAAATTCAAAGTAAAGCATAATTTATATTGGTTGAAATCTGAAAATCTCTTTTAAAAACCCTTTTCGTTTGATCAATTTTTTGTTAAAAAAAGTCATCAGCCACATACCCATCATATCGCCACTTTTTGGCCCATCATGATCCTGCACATACCCACTAATTATTCTTCCATTTACTATAGGTTTATTCATTAGGTACTTGATAGCTAAATGATTTGTGAACACAGTTACTTTTTATGCTATGATGTAATGTCAAAATTTATTGATTACATGCACCACAACTAATAATTATTTCTTAGTAGTGGTGTAGTTCCATTCACTGGGAGTCAAATTGTTACTAATGAAATAGAAGGCATATTTTCCTCCATTATCATCTTCCTAACCTAAAACTGATCCAATAGGATCATTGGAAGCATCTACATAAATATGAAAATAAAGGTTCCAATTAGGTCCGCATAGGATAGGAGTAAAGATGATATTCTCCTTAATGATCTCAAATGATGATTGAAATTACGCCATCCAGGCAAAATCTGTATTCTTTTGGAAGAGGGAAAAAATTAGGGCTACAATCTTATTGAAATTCTCTATGAATCTCTAGTAGTATCGAGCATACATGTCTTAAGAAACTTTTGATTAGTTTGGTTCTTCAAAATCTCTAATTATTGTATTACATCAATTTTCTTAGGATCTAATTGTATCCCTTCAGTTGAAATGTGGTGTCCCAACACCATCCCTTTTTCCACCATTATTAGAATTTTTTTATGACTTAGGGATAGACGATGGTACTCACATCGATTCAATACCTTGTCCAAATTTTGAATTCCATCAAAAGTGGAACCATGCAGGGTGAATTCATCCATGAAGACATCCACACAACCATTCACTAGCTCAACAAATATGGCCAGAATAGATCTCTAAAATGTTGCAGGAGTGTTACATAGCCCGAAGGGAAGAACATGATATGTGAATGTTCCCTATGGGTAAGTAAAAAAAAATTGTCCTAGTATTTTTTTGCTACTTGTATTTGGTTATAGCCACTAAATTTGTCTAGGAATGAGAAATACTTCCTTCCAACTAAATTATCCAATACTTGGTCTACAAAAATTAAAGTGAAGTAATCTCTATGGGTAGGTTTTTTGAGCTCCCTATAATCAATCCATACTCTCCACTTTCCACATTTTTGGGATAACTAAAAGAGGTGAAACCAATTTGCTATGAAAGATGGGATAGATGAATCATACTTGTAGGATTTTCTCAATTTCTATTTTAATAATGTCTTTGATAGCATGATTGATTCTTCAGTATGGTTGATGAGAAAATATAACATATTTAGTATTGATATGATGGGTACAAATACTTGGGTGTATTCCTCTCATGATTTTATAATCCCAAGAAAAAGCTCTAGATTTATTTACCAAAACATCAAAAAAATTGAGTTCTGACTCTATCAACTAGTTGTTGATATTTAAAGTTTTTCCTAAACTAACAACATAAGGGAATGTTGACTCCTGAGTAGTTGGAGGTGACAGTACGAACTTCTCTCATAAAATTTTTAAGAGGACATTTATGCAGTATAGTTTTGTGGAGTCTAGAAATATCTTTAAAGAAGTGATCCATTTTTAGAATGATATTTTTTCTAGGGGACAAGGTAATGCTATGAAGTTGATTTAATAAAATTTTGTGTGATCACTGTTTATTGGGTGCCCTAAAATCTCTTCCACTTCTAAAATTTCTTCATTACTTGAGTCAAAAGTAATATTTTGCAATTTTTTTTCCAGTTCATCTTCCAACACTTCCCCATGTTGTTTTATGACTATCATAGCAAGTGAGGCTAGACTCTCTTATTTATTAGCATCATCTAGCTCATCAACCCAAACTTGGTTATACTCAGTAGGTTGAGTGGGGGCATACATGAATAACTATTTTCTATTGGAACCATGTGAAATGGTCATTCCTCCTATCTTGTAGTCAATATTGGATTCAACTGTAGCTAACCATGGTCTACCTAATGTTATCAGATAGTTGTCCTTAGGTCTAAGTGACTACATTATTTGGAAGTCTTCTACATATTCCCAACCATCGACCTTAATAGGAATATTTTCTATGACACCGTTGGGAAAAACTATGGATTGATATTCCATTTACAATATGGTAGTTGTGGGATGCAAATCAGTGATTCCCAATTTTTCCATAACATCCACCATCATTAATGGCTACTCCTAAGTCCATGAGTGCATTAGATATTGCTACCTCATTGATTTTCACTATTATAAGTGAATTACCTAGGTCATCATATTTTAGGGTCGAGGTTTCTCTAGCCAGAAGGTCAGTTAGATATCAGTTTATGTGCACAGTGTTAATCTATTTTAGTTTCCTTTCTAGTGTTTTTATGAAAAAATATTTAATTAGCCAGTTTAGTTAAAGAATTTATTAAATCTCTTGTAACAAAGGAACCTCAATTTGGAGTTCCTTAATTTCTTGTATTAACATAGTTTCAATGGAGAAGGGAGTCTCTAGAGAGTTATTCAAGGTAGTTGCTTTGAGACGCTCAAGAAAAGGTGCCTAGGATTTCTTTTTCAAGATGGGATCCTCTTTTAAAAATCTATTGAACATTTTCCATCCTCTTCTTGAGGTAACTCGAGACTTCTGGATGAGGATTGTCGAAGAGGCATGTCTTGATTACTCATTGGGTTTTAATCTAAAGGTATGTGTTGTACCCAAAACCAAAATTTTTTGGTTCATCAAGGCATTTTGTTTAAATGGTCTTAACCTTGTTAAAATGATGTCAAGTATAGTTTTTGGGAAATATCAAGCATGGAGTTTTGTCCGTAGTTTGTCAATCAAAGTCAGTTTTATTGATCAGAACCTGAAGCAGAGACTCATAATGGAGCTTTTCACAATAGAGGAGCATCTCATGACAACATTTCACATTGCACACGGTCATTTCAATGATCGAGATGATGTTTTTATGATTAAATTATGAAGATTATTTAGAGGAAAAACAAGAAAGCGCAACTATAGCCCAGGGGTGCCCTTCTTTTTGAAGGTCAAGCTCTTGTTGAAAATGCTCATACATATAGTCAATCTCTTTAGAATTGGTCTGGCTATTCGACGAGCTATCCAGCAAAGCATTTCGAGACTTGCAGTTCCGACAAACAGCATCAGAGGTTGAAATTCCCAAAGTTCCAGATATGAGAAATTGTTCTTTTTCAAGAAAAAGCGCAACTATAGCTTGAGGGTGCCCATCTTAAAGGGGGGTAGATTCTAGTATTTATGGTAGCTCATGCAGTCAATCTGTTCATGACTAGTCTACTCATCCAACGAGATATCAAACACAATCATCTGATTCCTAGAGCTCCGACAGCTATCGTCTAAAGATCAGCTTATAATGGAGTTTTCACGTTTCTGAGCTTCTCCATTGGTTCCCAGTGCAACTACAGCTTAGGGACGCTAGTTTAAAGGACCCTTAAGATGAAAAAATTTGCAGACAAGGTCTTCCTGACATCAATACTACTCTAGCCTAGCTCTCTAATGCACCATCCATCTTGTTGATCCGACGTTCTAGGTGATCGTGGCAGAGGTTCTACTAAGCACGTAATTTCACAGGTGGACCAACATAAAGTTTTCAGTGTATTTTTACAGTCCAGAGGTGCCTAGCCTTTAGGCCTGTCAGACGAGGTCGTTCGTGTTCGAAGTCTTCATGGCTTTTGAGCGTAATTACTTTATCTATTCAATGAGCCTAGCCGTCAGCCTTCAGGATTTGGAAAACGATCGTACGTGCGAGGTCTTTGGTGGAATGCTGAAAAGTGAAGATATCTCGAAAATGTCTAAGTCTGGAATAGATATTTTAAATAAAATATGCACTGGTGTTTTTAAGGTCTTAGAAGCAGTTTTCTTGCTTCGTCATCTCTGAAGACTTCTCTTGTGGGCCTTTCTGGCTATCCGTTAAAATAGATAGTGCCTGAATCGGGTCATCCAAGCTCCAGATATCAGAGGACAAAGTGGGCTTCTTGGATGAAATTTCAACTTCGTCAAAATGACATCAATGCAACTGAGAGCCAGGGGCGCTTTTTCTTTTGAGGCCCTTAATGAACTTTTCAGAGGTCATGCGTACAATCGTTGGATGCAGAATGTCTCCAACCATGCGGTGAGCTTTGTTTCTTGTCAGTAGGGTTCACTGTTCGCCGTCAGCAGCCATTTGGAGTGTCAGATGGCAGTTTAGGAAAATGGTTAAGTCTAGAACCCGTAAATGAATTTAATCAAGGGCACCTAATTTTTCAGGGGGTTAAATCATGGATTTTGCAGTAGTGTCTCCCAACAGACATTTTTTCCTTGTTCAGTAGGCTTTTCGATGAATTCTCTAGCTCAGTCCCAGCATCTTCCGGTCACTCAGAATTTAGTGTCGAAGATGGCTAGTTGTAACTTTGTGCTCAGCTACAAAGTAGGAAGTTAATAAAAAGTGTAAAATATTGAGCAAATGGACGCCTATAAGCTCGAATGATGACTTTTCAGAATCGGTAAAGTCCAACAGTGAAGCCTAAAGCTTCATCTGGTTTGTCAACTGAATTTGAATAATATTTAATATCTATTACTACATTTCAGCGTTAAATGGAAATTTTCTTAAGATTGGCGCCCTCTTTATGCTAAGTTCTCAACTTGCACGATGATGACTATTTTATTATTATTTATTTTTGAACTCCGATTCAGTGGTAGCTCAACTGAAGGGCGACCAATTGGAAGGTTTCTATTTCAGTCAGGGTTTTAAATTCTTGCAGTTCACTAGTTGATGCGAATTTCTTCTTATGGCGCCTTCTTCATTTTTGTATCATAAGGCTAGAGATAAATTTGTTTTTCTTAAAAGAAATTTGTATTTCTTCAAAGAAAATTCATGATTTTAAAGCAAAGGCGAATTCTGCCAAAGCAAAGGCGAAATCTTCATCTATTGCCAAGGGCGTTTTCATCAAATACATCTTTTTACAAGTTCAAAGTTCACTTTTTCAGCAATTTGAAGAATTCAACGGCAATTTTCATTGAAGAAGAGCATACAAAAAACATCTTTTTCCTCCTTGATTCTCAAATTTCTCTTAGATTTCAATTTGCATGTTCCTGAAATTGGAAAAATTCAACAAGTCTCGGCATCTGGATCATTTCTATATAGTTTCCATAAATTAAAATCATGCGTTTGATTTTTCAGGAATTTTTAACTCCAAAGCATTCGTTCTCGAGTTTCTAATTTTCTCAACTAAAAACTCTTTGCATGGTCAAGTAGAAGTCAAATTTTCACAAATCTGACATTCTGGGTTGTCTTAGAATTTTTTTCTGGACAAAACTCATATCTCATATTTTTCCGTGAAAATTTCCCTTTGATAGGCTATTATTAGCCTCAGAAGGCTATTTTTAGTTTTCTAGAAAAGTTGTCATAATATAGTTGTGTTCACAGTCAACAGGCTAGTTTTTCAGAGTATAGTACACACAGACTGAATTCAAGACCAAATTGGTCTTAATTTATGATTTCGTTAGAAAAGCTAAGACCAATTTGTATCAAGCCACATAAGAGATAATGGCCATCACTTCAGTTACGGAGCCTCCAAATCTATGAGCTAGTGAAATGCTAGTTTGGGTTTGCCAAGATTGCTCAAGTTCCTAACATTTCAGATGTTGATTCAGTTGATAGCCTCGTTGAGGGATTGATTGTTCGAGATCATGATCAGTAGACTTCAGTTCCTACCTCTCAAAATAGACTTTACACACAAGAGTTAAACTTGGTGTTACCTTTCCAAGTTAACTTGTTGTCTCATCTCATGCATATCTATTTTGAGATTAGCTTTACACACTTGGAGTTTCATTTAGGGTTTTACGTTAATTGATGGTAGTCTTCCAGTTAACTTGCTTTCAATAAGGACATGCATGCTCACACAATTGTCCATTTTTAGATTAGATGTTTTAGTTAACTGATGCTAATTTTCCAGATAACTATATAGTTTACTTTATTAGGGCTTGGCAATAAATCTTGCATGCATTGCAAGACCATAGTTGACTCAAGGTGATTTTAGGGTTCCCTACACCTTGATGTATATAAATAAGAGCTTTTGCTCAATTGTAAATAACTTTTGCTTGAGAGAGAAATATATGTTGTGCCTACCTTTCCGTCAATATTTCTCTTTTGGTATTTGTTCATGTGTCTTTACTATTATGATTAAGTGTTATGCCACATAGGGTTTCATGCAATTGTAATGGTGAATTTTTTCCATAGTTTAGATAAATCTGTTTTGTGCATTTTTCCCATTATGATCAATTGTTATGCCACATAGGGTTTCATGCAATTGTAATGATAAATCTATTTTGTGAGTCTTTACTATTATGATCAATTGTTATGCCACATAGGGTTTCATGTGATTGTCATGGTGAATTCTTCCCATAGTTTAGATAAATCTATTTTTGTGCTTAATAAACTTATTCAGATTGAGATGATAGTTGCACCACCTTGCCTTCAAGTAGAGAATCTGCACTTGGTTATCGTGTGTTGTCGTGGACAATAAACTAATTCGAATTGAGATAATAGATGCGCCACCTTACCTTCAAGTAGAGAATTTGTATCTAGTTTATCGTGTGATGTTGTTACCAATAAACTTGTCTAGATTGAGTTGATAGTTGTGCCACCTTGCCTTCAAGTTGAGAATCTATACATGTTTATCATTTGATAGTCAAACCTTGCTCCATTTCCTCATGCTTTGTTTTCTTGAGGAGATTGGATAGAATTTAAGTAGTTAGTTTAGTTGTAGTTAATGATTTGTGAAACTAGAAAATCCTTAACTGCAACATTCTTGGTTTTCTTAACCTTGTGCCTCTTCCAACTGAGAACAAAAAGATAGGAGTTAGGTTACTTTTCTTTTCCATGCATTCTAGCACTACGAGGGAGCTTCCCCTCCTAATTTGAAGAGCACTCATTATGCAGTTTGCATAGTTTTTCATACAAACCTGCACTCCAGAGGTGTTAGATTTTACGCCAACAATTTTCAGGCACCCACCATGGGGCACGAGGCAAGAAAACTTCATGAAAAGCTAAATGCTTTTATTTCACGGGAATGACACTCTGGCATCCGATTACATGATCTAAATAGAAGCAATGGATGATAGCAACAATGCTGACAGGCGACGTCCACCCCCATTACCTTGGGGTAATAACATTGGACCTTTGGATTTTGAGGTAAATCATGAGTTACCTAAAGGGTCAAGGAAGCGTTTTCCTTGGTTTCATGGCGATGGAATTCAACACCCAGAGGACCATTTTTCTGCATTCACAACGTCTTGCGCCATCTGGCATGTAGAACATCAGGACATCACGGTGCATCTCTTTGTCAAGACTCTTGCGGGAAATGCTGCCAACTGGTTCAATCATCTAGCGCCAGGTAGTATCACAAGCTAGGAAACTATGAGTGAGAAGTTTTTGGTGAGATTCAAACCCATTGAAGACAATCATATGTTGTTCACCCAACTCACAAATTCAAAGATGGAAAACAAAGAACACATGAGGGATTTTGTGGAAAGATTTAATCGTCTTGTTGCAAGAATTTCTTCCACATTCGATCCATCACCAGAGATTCTAATAAGTTGTTTCATAAATGCTCTTCCATTAGAGATAGCCTTCTTCTTGAAGACGGCCAAAGAGACAGAGTTGAAGAGTGCACAAGAACATGCCATTGAGTTGGAAGATAATATGATCACTTCTGACTTGATGAAAATAGATTCTATTAGATCTCCAGTTCAACAACAGTACCAACCAAAGAGAGATAATCTTCAGCCACGGTTGTCAACATCTCCACCAAGATCAATGATTAAGGCTGCACACAATGCAGTATTTTGTCCTTTCCATGACACTGATGCACATTCTAGATCCACATGTCTAGAGAACTTGAGAATGATCCAAATCATGGGATATATTGAAGTTTCTCCCAGTTCTAGTTTTGTACCAACACCAAGTTCGAAGGTTGTTTTACCACAGATGGACAACTTCGATGGCGACTCCGCAGCGGGATACTTTGATCAAGAACCTGTTAATGAAGAAGAAGAATACCGCTAGTACACTCCTCCTATGTTTACACATGCTCAACATTTCAAAGCACAGAAAGAAGAAGAGGAAAGGCGGAAATCAAATGAAGAGGGTGAAGAAGTGCCTCTCACTTCTAAACCCAAACCTTCACATGCGATTACTATGCCAGTTGCTCAAGAGACGTCTTCAGCAAATTTTGACATTGTAGCTTCCATGATGAAGACCAAGGTACAAATATCACAACTAGAGTATCTTCAGGATCATCCAGAAGAATTAGAACAAATTCTCAAGGTTGCAAAGAAGCAGGTTGTGTTCAGGTCATCTATTTCAGCAGAAGCAAATCCTGACATGGGTCCTGGTAATTGTGTAACTCTGTCAGAGGTAGAAGCTAAAGACCAGAACATTATTTGTTCTAAAAAGAGGCCAACATAGAAGACAAAGTCATGGACAATACAATTTGATGGAGATTGTTCAACAAAATTTTTAGAAATAGGGGAATTGATCATCTCCCCTAAAGGATAGTTGAACCCAATTGCAAATTTCTTGCAATTGGAATTAATTGAAGTTGAAAAAGAGGTGCTTTTGCAAGGCCTCAAAGATACCAAAGACATGGGAATCAAACTCCTGTGTGTTAAAGGTGATATAGAGCTGATCAATGAGCCAGTTAAAGGATATTATTAGGTTAGAAAAGATCACCTATGGCATTACAGAAATCGAGTTTGGAACTCGATTGATTGGTTTGAAGAATTCAACATCCCCAGGATGGACAACAATACAACTAATACCTTTGGGGTATTAGATTTCTCATTTGCATCATATTCTAACTTTAGTTAGAGTACCTTTGCATGGATATATGAATACCTGAGAATCTTCATTCTAGAAGGATTGCCTCCTGCAATTCCCATCAGAAGAGAAGTCAAGCCTTTTAGGCAGAAACGACATTGGTGGGAGGCTCTTCCCGATGCCATGCAGCGGATAATATTCAAAGTACTTCAACCCTTCGGGGGCGGAGTAATATTGTAAATATTTTGTAAGTACTTTTTATGCTTTATCGTTATGTTGTTTTGTGTTTCCCTGTTTTGTGATGTTTTTTCGTCTATTAGGTGATTTAGGTAGTCTTGTTTTAGGTGACTTTTAGGTTAGGTGATTAGGAAACTCCAATGTTTTTAGGTGAATAGGGTAAGTCCTGAATCCAATGCCCAATTGTAAATCACTGGTCTACTTAACACTGAGATTCTTAGGTTCTCCTATGTCATAGGTATTCAACATGGTCACCAGACGGAGCCTAATGTTGTACCAAAAACCATTTTTTTTTTTCATCAAGGCATTTGTTTAAATGGTCTTAACCTTGTTAAAATGATGTCAAGTATAGTTTTTGGGCAATATCAAGCATGGAGTTTTGTCAGTAGTTTTTCAGTCAAAGTCAGTTTTATTGATCAGAACCTGAAGCAGAGGCTCAGAATGGAGCTTTTCACAATAGAGGAGCATCTCACGACAGCATTTCACGTTGCACACGGTCATTTCAGTGATCGAGATGATGTTTTTATGATTAAATTATGAAGATTTTTTAGAGGAAAAACAAGAAAGCGCAACTATAGCCCAGGGGTGCCCTTCTTTTTGAAGGTCAAGATCTTGTTTAAAATGCTCATACATATAGTCAATCTCTTCATAATTGGTCTAGCTATCCGACAAGCTATCCAACAAAGCATTTCGAGACCTGCAGTTCTGACAAACAACGTCAGAAGTTGAAATTCCCAAAGTTCCAGATATGAGAAATTATTCTTTTTCAAGCAAAAGCGCAACTATAGCCTGAGGGCGCCCATCTTAAAGGGAGGGTAGATTCTGGTATTTCTGGTAGCTCATGTAGTCAATCTATTCACAACTAGTTTGCTCGTCCAATGAGATATCAAACACAGTCATCTGAGTCCCAGAGCTCCAGCAGCCGTCGTCTGAGGATCAGTTTATAATGGAGTTTTCATGTTTTTGAGCTTCTCCATTGGTTCCTAGTGCAACTACAGCTTAGGGGCGCTGGTTTAAAGGACCCTTAAGATACCAAAATTTGCAGACAAGGTCTTCCTGACATCAGTACTACTCTAGCCTAGCTCTGCAATGCACCATGTAGCTTGTCAATCTGACGTTCCAGGTGATCGTGGCAGAGGTTCTACTAAGCACATAATTTCACAGGTGGATCAACATAAAGTTTTTAGTGTATTTTTACAGTCCAGAGGCACCTAGCCTTTAGGCCTGTCAGATGAGGTCATTCGCATTTGAAGTCTTCACAGATTTTGAGCGTAATTACTTTATCTATTCAATGAGCCTAGCCGTTAGCCTTCGGGATTTGGAAAACGCTCGTACGTGCGAGGTCTTTGGTGGAATGCCTAAAAGTGAAGATATCTCAAAAATGTCTAAGTCTGGAGCAGATATTTTAAATAAAATACACACTGGTGTTTTTAAGGTCTTAGAAGCAGTTTTCTTGCTTCGTCGTCTCTGAAGACTTCTCTTGTGGGCCTTTCTGGCTATCCGTTAAAATAGATAGAGCCTAAATCGGGTCATCCCAGCTCCAGATATCGGAGGACAAAGTGGGGTTCTTGGATGAAATTTCAACTTTTGTCAAAATGACATCAGTGCAACTGAGAGCCAGGGGCGCTTTTTCTTTTGAGGCCCTTAATGAATTTTTTAGAGGTCATGCGTATAGTCGTTGGATGCAGAATGTCTCTAGGCATGTGGTGAGCTTCATTTCTTGTCAGCAAGGTTCAGTGTTCGTCGTCAACAACTGTTTGAAGTGTCAGATGGTAGTTTAGGAAAATGGTTAAGTCTGAAACCCATAAATGAATTTAATCAGGAGCGCCTAATTTTTCAGGGGGTTAAATGATGGATTTTGTAGTAGTGTCTCCCAGCAAAAAGTGTAAAATCTTGAGCAAATGGATGCCTATAAGCTCAAATGATGACTTTTCGGAATCGGTAAAGTCCAATGGTTAAGCCTAAAGCTTCATCTAGTTTGTCAACTGAAGTTGAATAATATTTAATATTTATTATTGCATTTTAGCATTAAATGGAAATTTTCTTAAGATTGGCGCCCTCTTAATGCTAAGTTCTCAAATTGCACGATGATTAATATTTTATTATTATTTATTTTTGAACTCCAAGTCAGTGGCAGTTCAACTGAAGGGCGACCAATTGGAAGGCTTCTATTTTAGTCAGGGTTTTAAATTCTTGCAGTTCACCAGTTGATGCGAATTTCTTCTTATGGCACCTTCTTCATTTTTGTATCATAAGGGTAAAGAGAAATTCATTTTTCTTAAAAGAAATTCGTATTTCTTCAAAGAAATTCGTATTTCTTCAAAGAAAATTCATGATTTTAAAGCAAAGGAGAATTCTAGCAAAGCAAAGGTGAAATCTTCATCTATTGCCAAGGGCGTTTTCATCAAATACATCTTTTTGCAGGTTAAAAGTTCAGTTTTTCAGCTATTTGAAGAATTCAAGGGCGATTTTCATTAAAGAAGAGCATACAAAAAATGTCGTTTTCCTCCTTGATTCTCAAATTTCTCTCAGATTTCAATTCGCATGTTCCTAAAATTGGCAAAATTCGACAAGTCTTAGCATCTGGATCATTTCTATATAGCTTCCACGAATTAAAATCATGTGTTTGATTTTTCAGGAATTTTTAACTCTAGAGCATTCGTTCTCAAGTTTCTAATTTAAATCTCAACTGAAAACTCTTTGCATGGTCGAGTAGAAGTCAAATTTTCGCAAATCTGACATACTGGGTTGTCTTAGAATCTTTTTCTGGACAAAACCCATATCTCAGATTTTTTCGTGAAAATTTCCCTTTGATAGGCTATTTTTAGCCTCAGCAGGCTATTTTTAGTTTTCCAAAAAAGTTGTCAGAATATAGCCATGTTCACAGTTAACAGGTGAGTTTTTCATAGTATAGTACACACAGAATGAATTCAAGACCAAATTGGTCTTAATTCATGATTTCGTTAGAAAAGTTGAGACCGATTTGTATCAAGCCACATAAGAGATAATGGCCATCACTTCAGTTATGGAGCCGCCAAAGCTATGAGTTAGTGAAATGCTAGTTTGGGTTTGCCAAGATTGCTTAAGTTGCTAACATTTTAGATGCTGATGCAGTTGACAGCCTCGTTGAGGGATTGATTGTTCAAGATCACGATAAGTAGACTTCAGTTCCTACCTCTCAAAATAGACTTTACACACAGGAGTTAAACTTGGCGTTACATTTCCAAGTTAACTCGCTGTCTTGTCTCATGCATATCTTTTCTAAGATTAGCTTTACACACTTGGAGTTTCATTTAGGGTTTTACGTTAACTGATGGTAGTCTTCCAGTTAACTTGCTTTCAATAAGGACGTGCATGCTCGCACAATTGTCCATTTTTAGATTAGATGTTTCGGTTAACTGATGGTAGTTTTCCAGTTAACTGTATAGTTTACTTTATTAGGGTTGGTAATAAATTTTGCATGCATTGCAAGACTATAGTTGACTGAAGGTGATTTTAGGGTTCCTACACCTTGATGTATATAAATAAGAGCTTTTGCTCATTTGTAAATAACTTTTGCTTGAGAGAGAAATATATGCTGCGCCTACCTTGCCCTCAATATTGCTCTTTTGGTATTTGTTCATGTGTCTTTACTATTATGATTAAGTGTTATTCCACATAGGGTTTCATGCAATTGTAATGGTGAATTCTTTCCATAGTTTAGATAAATCTGTTTTGTGCATTTTTACCATTATGATAAATTATTGTGCCACATAGGGTTTCATGCGATTGTAATGATAAATTTGTTTTGTGAGTCTTTACTATTATGATCAATTGTTATGCCACATAGGATTTCATGCGATTGTCATGGTGAATTCTTCCCATAGTTTAGAGAAATATGTTTTTGTGCTTAATAAACTTGTTCAAATTGAGATGATAGTTGCGCCACCTTGCCTTCAAGTAGAGAATCTACACTTGGTTATCATGTGTTGTCATGGACAATAAACTAATTCGGATTGAGATAATAGATGTGCCACCTTGCCTTCAAGTTGAGAATCTATACACATTTATCATCTAATAGTCAAACCTTGCTCTGTTTCCTCATGCTCTATTTTTTTGAGGAGACTGGATAGAATTTATGTAGTTAGTTTAGTTGTAGTTAATGATCGGCAAAACTAGAAAATCCTTAGCTGTAACATTCTTGGTTTTCTTAACCTTGTGCCTCTTCCAGCTGGGAACAAAAAGATAGGACTTAGGTTACTTTTCTTTTCCACACATTCTAGCACTACGAGGGAGCTTCCCCTCCTAATTTGAAGAGCACTCATTATGCAGTGTGCATAGCTATCTGTACAAACCTGCACTCTAGAGGTGTTAGATTTTATGCCAACAGTATGAAAGGTGTCATAGTCCTATCATCAGATTCTTCAATCAATCCATTGAGGATCTCAACTATGGTAGGCTACTGGAGTATTTTTCCTTGACCTCAACTACAGGTTTCCATAGTGGATAGTGTTAAGTCCAGACATGTTTTCTTGTTCTATTGAATACAGTAGGGTATTTTGAAAATTATTCTTTGGATTAAGAACAGGTTGTGCTGGAAGTTGTGGTAGGTTAACCTTCTCATTTTTTTGAGGCTTTTGAGGAGTTGGTAAAAATTTTTGTTGCAAATTAGGCATCCTCCTTGGCCCATTATAAAATTGATTTGGAGTTTGATTTTGTTGAGGTGTGGGATTTTGAGGACACCATTGTTATTGAGTCTAGTTTGGCCATTGGGGGTTTCCCCAATATTGGTTCACCCATTCAGGTGGTCCCTAAGGGTAAGGTCCCCAATTAAGTGATGCTGGAGGCCAAGGTTCCACCCACTAATTATTATTCCAATTATTTGGGGGCCACTAGGAGAGATTTGAATTCTAGTCATAAGAGAAATTCCCTCCAAGTCTTTGATTCATAATATTGATGACATTTAGGATCTCACATTGATCAAAGGTGTGACTCTTTTCACAAACTTGGAAAACATCAACCTTGTCCTTAGGACATTCTCTTAATAGATTTTTATTTCGACGCCTAGGACAATAAATCGATAAGGTCTCACGATTACATGTTTTGTCCTATATTCCATCAAGCATGGTGTTCAGCTAAACAAGAATGTTAGTTTTGAGATTTTCTATCTCCTCTTACAATTTACCTATTTCATTGGAACCTCTAAAAATACTAGATTTGTAGATACCTCCTCAAGTACAAGATAAATTCTGGCATAATTCAGTGATATCATCAAGTTGAGGTTGGTAAAGATCTTCTTTTCCCATTAAATCTAGACTTCTCCTAGCATCTTCATCAAGTCCTTTGAGAAATATGGTCTTCAAATTTTTTAGGCTTATGGCCTCTTTGCCACATCATTTGGATAAGAAGATGAACCTTTCCACGCAATCTTATAAGCTCTCATCTTCAATTTTCCTCAGTTTGAATAATTCCTCTTTCCTATCAATAACTCTACAATAAATTTAGTATTTTTCCAAAAAGGTAGACTTCATATCATTCAAGGTGGATATCGACCCTGAAACTAATTCCATGAACCAACACATTGCAACATCCTTTGGAGTTGAGGGGAAGAGTTTCAATTTTTGGTTATCATTTTTGTAGTCATACGTCTGACAAAAAAATTTGAACTGAAAAAGGAACTGTCAGGGACTTCAGAGGATAAACCTTTGAAGGTTGGTAAAATAGATGGTGAATTTTTTTTCATGGGTGTATCGTCATCTTCATTGAGAGAAATAGGGTAGGCAAATGTCTATGTTTTCCCTCTTTGTTTATCACCATTTCTATTGTTTCTTCTCCTTTCATTGAAAGGGTTATCATTGTTGTTATCAACTATGATGTTGACAAGAATGCTTTCTTCTTCAAAGTTTTGCTCAAATGGTTGAATTTTTTAGTTATGGTGGGAGGTCATAGGGGTATGCCAGGAGCTCTCAGGTTGATCATGCTTGATCAATTCATGAATATGTTCTTCAGCTAAGACTTCTACCTCCTTGCTTGTGGTTGGAATGTCTATTGGGGAGTTTTTGGTATGTATCTTCCATGCGAACCTCATTTCCTAACCATGCAAAAAAAGAAGTCTGGAAACTATATTTTTCCTAAAAGAGGTATCCAAGCAATCTCCTATTAGCACTAGAAAGGAAGTATCCTGACAATAGTTCCAAAAAGTGACAGCCTGTTGAGTGGTCCTAACACTTTAATTAAATATGTCAATTATGTCGACTGGGTAGTGTCTAAAGATTGTATGCAATAGGGGCTATTTTAGCCATCTCTCTTAGTAATATTTTCTAAATTTCTAAAATGGTTGAAAATAGAAATTAAACTAGAAAGCATGAAATTGTTTAAGCTAGAAGAAATCCAAATTCCTATTCTAGAAAGCATGTAAATTATTTGTGAATCAACACTTGTAGTTAAATAATGAAATTTAAATGAAATCGATTAACTACTAATGAGTAACTGCTAACTAAAAGCACACTTAACAATTTGTAATTAACAATAGGAATGGGTGCTCTGAAATTTTCAAGAAAACAAAACTTAAAGATCATAAACTTAAAACCATAACCTACAAGATCACATGACAGAGCTTGATACAAAGTAAAGTAACATTCATCTAAATTTAACATGTACAAAATGGAATAATATTAGCAATAAAAATACTTATCTACTCTATGAGATCCCTCCAGTGGCTAGCTCTCAGGCGTTCCTACGATTGGCTCAAATTACATGTGGTACTTTTGTAACTTCAATGTAAATCCATTCATAGCACTTCCATTACTCAGAACAAATTACTTAGAATAAGATTGGCAATATTTATTTATTCACATCAAAAAAGTGTAGCAACATAGATAAGATAGCTGAACAGTATTCAAAATATATCATAATAGGATATCCTTGTAGCAACAGAATTACAACTAACCAACTAACTAATATTCATGACATAAAAAATAATAAAGGCTCTAAGTGGAGTTGTAAAGTTTTTAACAAAAAATTAGCATAATGCTTTAAAAGAAATCGTTCCACTATGCACACCTAAATTTCTTCCGTGCAAACTTCTCGTGCTCTAACTTCAACCACTTTGAATTCCACTCCATTCATCGGACATGCATAAGTCTTGCACATTCACTCAAAATCTATACCATTATATCAACATTAGTTAGCTAATTCCAATCAATTTGAGAAATAAATACATCATTTTTATAAAAAGTAGACAATTTTGCTTCTACAAATAAACATATTGGCATGGCTAAGGTGATTGGTAAGAACAAAAAGGGGTATTTAGTTTATCATAAAAAATGAGGTTGTTTATACCTTATCACTAAAGCCACTCAAAATTGTGGCACCCATATACCTACTTATAGACCCAATACCCAAATTGCAAGATGTGTTCATAGTCTAGAAATAGAATATTCCTTCCACCTTTCATAAGTGTGACATAAACCACTCACCAAATTGGGTGTTCCATTTTGACCTTTTTATCTTTTTTCAAAGAGTACTTATGACTAATTGCAACATGCATCATAAGATGCTCAATAAGTGTAACTCCCTCTTACAACTATTTTCTATGTCTTTTATGTTATGTTCTTATATTTTAAATTTGGTAAGTGCAACTTCTAGAGGCCATTACTTTTGATCCAAGAGGCTGTTGGGGCCTTTTTATAAAAATTATAGAGCTCAAAAAGATCTACATAGCAAGCATCCTTGGAAGCGATGCCAAACAATCAATTTTTATTAATATTGTCCAAAAATAAAATCTATAGCCTAAAAATACAGTTTTTACATTCCATTGTTCAAAAATTACATTCTTCATATGCTCAATCTTACAAACAAGGTTGAGACACATTTTCTCACATTTTCAATAGTTCCTACCATAGAGAGAATCAACCTTGATACAATACTTCAGAAGAACTTTTTAAGCCTCTCAATACTCAATGACAGAAAATCAACTTGATGGAAAGCAAAATAATTTATTAATACAAATCAAGTAAGCTCATATTACCCTTATCCTAAAGAAGATAACAAATACCCCAAGTGCCTTAATGTAAACTATAAGTTTGTTTACTCAATTCAAAGAAAGTTTCTTACCTTTAATAATATAATATAACAGAAAAATAAACCCAACAATAAAAATAAAACCCAAATATACTCTAAAACATTAAGAATCTGAAAACTCGTAAAACTTATAAAAAAAGTATTTAAAAAAATTCCTTATGATCTAATACTTTGTAACAAATATTAAATTTAAAATATATATATACATGTGATGCTACAAAGAAATCATTGCAATCGAAAACTTTAAAACGAATTAAACATGCGGGCAAGAGAAAGTGAATTGGTACTAAAACATATCATTTCAAACAACTAGATGCCATATTGCTAATGGGTTCAGGCCATGCTTTCAGAGGAAAAAGGAATTTGTAAGAAGTGGAACACATTTTCCATTCTGGTAAAGCTATTTACTAGGGACAAATTGTTCGATCAATTCTAACGTTTTCTTGACCACGAGTATTTATGCATGTCATACGTCAGACGCAGCGTGTCCAACTTTTCTTCCAATGTCACATGCATATTCCAGGAAAACATCTAGAGAGACCTGAAACTACATACAGTCAAAAAGAGCACAAGAGTAGCACATTCCAGGAAACACAAAGCGGAAAGACCTGACATTACAATATCATTTGCTTTCTATTTGATTAACTATTTAGAATTCTAAATTGGATCTCTACTCTATTATTGAACAAGTTGAAGAAAATTTCATGATCGTGGCTATGTCCTTGTTCACCAAATTTTCGTGGTAATATCTAAGTTGCTATCTTGAAGCTTCACCTAATGTGTCATTTTCTACTATACATTTTATTGGAATTGAAAACTAGTGATAGTATAATTGATGGCTTCAAGCAAATTCACTGTCAACAATTCATTGCCGGTGAGAAAATTCACCACCATGACAAGTTCACCTCATGGAAAATTCACCGCCATGTATTGCTAGTGGTGAATTTTTCATGAGGTGAATTTGTCATGGCCATGAATTGTTGCAGTGAATTTTCTGGCAGTGAATTGTTCCCAGTGAATTTCCTAGAGCCCTACCCAACACAAGCAGCATCCTTGGAAGTGATGTCAAATGACACAACTTTTTTATTTTGTCCAAAAACAAAGTCTATAGCCGAAAAATTCAGTTTTTATGTTTCATAATTTCAACATTACATTTTTCACATGCTCAACACCATAAAATAAGTCGAGACACCTTTCCTAACATTTTCAATAGTTCTTACCAAATCAACATTGATACAATACTTGAGAATTTTTTTTAAACATCTCAATCCTCAAAACACTAACAATCAACTTAATTAAGAACATAATTTATCATACTTGTAATGGGTGGCGGGCATGCTTTCAAAACTAAAAAGGAATTTCGAAGAACTGGAGCACATATCGCATTGTCAGAAAGCTATTTACCAGACAAATTTCTTTTCGTATTTTGAGCGTGCTCTCAAATCTATCTTTTCTTGACTAGACTTCTCTTCCGATGTCATACATCTTCCAGGAAATCACAGAGAAAATGCCTAAAATTTCCACATTTATCAACAAGGTGTCGTGGTAAGCAGGAGAAAGTAGACTGTCATTATATTCACATGTGATAAAATAGAGTTAACAAAGCTGGAGGGAGGCTAGTACATTCAATGAAAAACACTAGGCAAAGACTAGAAATTTGCTCTTTTATAAGACACGCTTGTAATCTAGTTTATTTTGTATATTGCACGCTATTTTTTTTGTTATGAAAAGTAACCAAATATATTAAAAATTTCATTAAACGTGTGTTTATGAAAATATTAAGTAAATGTGTATTTATTTTAATTTAATGATATATTATAAAAATTGACATAATTAAAGATATAAGGTTTTAAACTTGAACATTTATGTGATTAGAATGTTGTTTCTTGATGATTTTTTTATAGTATAGAGTTAATGAATAATAGTAAGATATAAGGTTTTTATAATGACGGGTCTATAAGTTGAATGAGATACTATTAGTGTCTGCTACCTTAAAAATACAACCTCTTCTTTTTTTTGTTTGTCTAAATTTGGTATAGTTGTATAATTTAACATTTATAATTAAATTTAATGGATATTTGTGAAAAAGAAAATGGATTCTTTTATAGTCAATTGTTAATTCAAATAGATGTATACAAATAAGTATAAATTAGTTTAATAATAAATGTAAGTTGAATATTAAATTAGTAATTAAAATATTTAAAAACTAAATATTTGCAATTAGTTTCATAATTGAAAAATGATGCTAAATGGATGTGGTTCTAGAGTAATATAGAATAAGACATGCGATTAATTCCTCTCTATTTGAGTAGCTACTTAGAATTCTACATTGGATCTCTACCCTATTAGAGCACAAGTTAACATGTTCAAGACAATTTCATGATTATGGCCATGTCCTTGAGCACCAAATTTTTTATGGCAATCCCAAGGGTTATATCTTACAATTTAACCTAATGTGTCATTCTTTGCTTTAGTTTTTATTTGAATTAAGGACTTGTGGTATTAATAAATACCTTGTTTTATTTTTCTACTATCACGATGCAAGGGTAGTCCACTTTGGCCAACCCCTTGAAAATTGGATAGTATAAAAATAATAGATAAGTGTCTAAGATTGAAAATATTGTTTTTTTTTACACCAATTAAAGCTTATCAATATTATTTTTTCACTATAATAATTGATCTTTATAATAATTTCCAAATAGGATAAGTAATGGATGAAACCATCAAAATATAATTAGGAAGCCATGAGCTAGAAACCCCTAAAATGTGGTGATTAAATCCCTTGTGAAAATCCAATCCAATTCCCAAGATGACTCCATAGGCTAAAAATAGTGTATTCCTTTCATCTTTCATAATTCACTCACCAACTCGGGAACTTTTTTTTGTCTCTATTATTTTCAAACTAGGATGTGTTATGGCATGTGACGACATGCATGGTAAGTTGGTTAGGAATTATAATTCAATTTTATAACTATCTTATGCATCATAAGTTCTCTCACATTCTTGATGTTGGGGATAAACTTTTGGAGGCAATTAATTTTTATTTAAGACGATGAATGAGCCAATTTTTAAAATTCATGGTCTTTGAGAGCTCAATCTCATTGTAACATGCTTCCTCTAGTTAAGGAATATTTTGATATTTTAGGGCGAAAAATGATCTCTATATCTTATAAAAAAAATTGTGCTTTATAACCAAAAAATGTATTTTTGTGTTATTAAGATTAGGATGCAAATTTGAGACAAATTTGGTAAGGTATTCATCAATAAAAAAAATATAGTAACTAAATTTTTCAATTCAAGAAACATCCTATGGACACTAAAAAATGGATGCTTCACTTCCTTGTCGATAGAATGGATAGAAGGAGAGAGATCCAATTTCATAATGTTCACATTTAAAGACACCTTAGAGACCTCAACCCAATGAAGGATCTGAGAGATATGATTGTAAGGAATCCTTGGAGATGATTGAAACAAGAAAGGAGTTCACCACCAAGTGTAAATTTGGAAAACATGAAATGCTTGAAAAATATAGCGTGATATGAAAAATAATTCTAAATCACCTAGAAAGGTATCTTGATGAACTCGTGAAGACTTGAAGTGCTTAACCCTTGAATGCTTGACTTGGAAACATGAATGAATGATAGATGGATGAAATAATGGTTTTAGAAGCTTGTTTATATAGGCAATCCACTCACATGATCGTTAATTTGATCCCCAAGGCTGAACTAGGAGAAATCTGAATTAAACACCCACTTTTTCCCACTCAAACTTTGAAAATAGCTCAAATGGGACTTAGTTTCCATTTTGGGTGAATGAGTCCCACTTGGATGGGACTTATTCCCCCAAAGTGGTGAATAGGTCCTGCAAGGGCTATTTTCTCAGCTAGGATGGCAGGGAGTGGAGAATTTAAGCTTTTATGTTGATTTAGTCAAGTTTTTGATTAAAGTATTCCTCAAGATGCACAATGTAGGGTCATAGGGGCCTATTAATGATGGTATTAAGATTTTAAATGCAAGGAGGCCCAAAATCCAATGTAAAAGTGTAAATAAATACATTTTATAATACTAAATTAAGGAAAAATTAAGTCTATTTAGCTTAGAAGGGCCCTAAATCCCATGTGAATGTGTAAAACACATTACAAAACTAGATTAGGTCCACTTGATTTACAAGCCTCTTAGATTTAATGTGAAAATGTCAATAAACATATTTTACAACATTAAATTAGGGCCCAAGACCTAATGTGAATGTGTTATCCGCATTACAACATTCAATCAAGGAAAAATTAAGCCAAAATCATAAGAAGGGCCCAAATGGGATATAAAAAGTAGAAGAGTTACTTTTTCAGTGTCCACATTTAGCCCCCAATTTAGTGAGAGGATGAACTTGCTTCAAACTCACACTAAAGTAGACATTCAAGAGGGGTCCAGTTGTACCAATGTAGATGACATAGGATAACAAATATCAAAACAGTGGTCAAACTCCTAGGATCCAAGATCCTAAGTCAAGCCAACATGAGCACAAAAGGACACACACAAGGTGTATAATATGCAGAAAAACAAGATACACAATCATGCAATTTCAAGAACTAAAAGAAATAAAAATGAGTAAAATTAAAAATGAGGTGGATCAAGCTTCGAAACATGATATGGATCAGATCTTGGTTGTTTTTCCAAAAATGCACACTCACTCTGAGGAAACAAAACTCTTGGCTGTCCGCTGAATGAGAAGTCCTAAAAAGGAATCATTTGTGTATGACTCTTTGGACCATGAGGGTGAGATTTTTAAAATTTTATTGAAACAAGGCATAAAATCTAACCACCCCAATTATCACTAAAGAATTTTGTTGTAAGTGAAGGATTAACATCAACTTGTATAGGTTCAAATTTTTATCTTGGAAAGAAAGTATTAGTGGAGTTAAAAAATTTGTCATCATCTGATTCATATCTTTGTTTATCTACATCATTCATGTATATCTTCTTCTTGTATTCAAATTTCATTACGCGGTGAAGGGTAGAAGGGACTCCTTTCATAGCATGCATCCATGGCCTCCCTAGGAGATGATTGTATGGAAGGGGTCCTTGCATGATATGGATATAGGTAGGAAATAGTACATGTTAGACTATGGCATAGAAAATTGGACACTCTTGAGAAAAGAGATAATTTCATGCTTAATTGGACCTACTTTTGAGTACCCCTGCATTATTCATCCTTCAAAACAACATTTATAGGCCCATAAGACCCATTATTTTTTATCTAGAGGCCTGTTTCACTTGAGAAATCACATAAATCATGACAAACAACACTTAATTCATGCATATCATTAAAACCCACATTCAAAAACCACTAGTCGGACCCATTGCCACCTTGGGTGAGGGTGGAAAATGAATCCCTTTTGAGGTAAATTTCAATTTTAAGTGGTAATTCAATTAATTCAAATTGATTTTTAGGTCCATGTTGGTCTCTTAGGTCTAAATAATGGGAAAATTAGGTGTTGATTCTTATAAATACTCATTTTAAGTCATTTTTCACATCTCTTAGTCATTTTTACAAAGAAAATTCTTAAGTCAAGTCTTCCACAATAAGTTTCATTAGAAAAGTTGAAGTTTTAGGGAAACAAATTAGGGTTTTTCCAGGTCTTGAAGCTCACTCTTTATTCAAGGTTAAACATTCTAAAGAGTTGATGATGGATACCTATGGTGAATCATGGATAAATCTAGGTTGAGGAGATGCAACTAGCCATCAAATCACACCTAAAGTCTTGTTTGCAAAGTGATTCCATATTTCATTTTCTCTCTATCTTTAGATTAAGGTTTCAATTTCATTAACATCTCTTTTGCATGTCATTTATATCCATTTGATGTGTTGTAGGATTTTTAGGGTTGAATTCTTGCATCATTCAAATCACATTTGCACATCGTATTCTAGCACAATAGAATAGGGTTTTATCATATTTCAGACATTCCTGGTCTTTAACACACTTAGGGTTAGGGTTTTATGCAGTTTTTTGTTCATTTAAGGTTTGATTACCAAACTAGGGGTTAGAACAAGGAAAAACCACCATTACACAACCAATTTTAAGTTGTTTTATAGGAAATTTTTGAGATCTTGATACGGGTTTCCGTCAAAAAGTGTTGTGCAGGTGTCAAGGTGCAAAATAGAGATATGAATTTGTAGAAATTTGAAAGTGGACTGATTCACCATGGATGGAGAATGAGTCCCTCATTGGGTGAATTTTAGAGTTAGATGCAGATCCTGACACCAAGTGAGCATAAACTACTTTCTGAGCAGGAAACCCTATCCTAATACTAATTCGCCCAGGGTGACAAATGAGTCCTAGTCAACATAAAAGTAAAATTTACCAAATTTCCAAAGTGTTCTCAAGTCATCTTCAGCCTTATAGGTGCAAACATTCTAAAATATAGCTTTTTGTTTAGTTTCATTTTCATTTTTGTTAATCTTTTTAAGTTTTTTGCAAACCTCACAGTGTTTTCAAACATTGCATATTACAATAGTTTTTCATTAATAATCAGACAATTACATCATTTAATTACATCTACATCATTGAAATTAGTCTTAATTACATAATACGATCCTCTATTTGAGTGAACCATCACAATTTTGGGGTTCTATCTCTCTCCTTTTAGGTGAAAGATCCTAAGAGTGTAAGAAAAGTACATAAAACTCATAAAATTGTTGGTTCATTTTGGTAAACCTGCATATTGAACATTATATCTTTCTAATTTTCATTGTCATTTACATCCTAGGACTCCATTGCATTGTCTTTTGCATTGTTTTTGCATCTTAGGGCTTCTTAAAGTTGCATTAGTGAAAGTATCATTTAGAGTTTATTATTGCCTCCTATTTCATTACATCACTTTAAAATTTTGCATTTTCATTCTTTATCTGCACTGTACAGACCTAAGAAAATCTATAAAAGTAAAAAAACCAAAAAAAACTCAATAATACCTATCCTGGGACTCATTCATCACCTTGGGCGAATCAATGTTTTCAAAATCTAGTTTCCTATTTTGTACTTTTTTTTTGTCTACAATTCCTTTTCTATTTTAGTGCAGTTACTTTTTGTTATATTTAAATCATTTGCATAAAGCATCATTTCCTTTCATGGCATTTATGGATAGTATTAGATTTTCGCAAGTTTCCTTTTCAACGTTAGTTTCTAGTTCTTTTAGATCAGATTTGTCAGTACATAATAACACAAAAATAGAAGCATAAAGTTAGATGAATTTCTTCAAGACTTTATCTCATTCACTTCATCCTCTAAACCTTTTCATGAGATTCCTAAAACGATTGATGATAATTTATCCCACAAACCTTTTAGTAGTGATGACCTTGGCTTGTTAGATGAAGGCCTTCAAGACTTTATCTCACCTAAGCCATCCACTAAGGTTTGTTGTTCCCAACCTAAAACAACAAAAGTTAATGTCTCTCCAATTTTTCATGACCAACATAACATACTTAATGATAACATACCCCTCAAACATTTTAGTTGTGATGACCTTGAATTGTTAGATGAGTCCCTCTAGGACTTCATCTCCCTTAAGTCATCCATTAGGGTTTGTTGTGAACAATCAAAAACTAAGGACACTAATGTAATTCAACCTCAACTCATTCTTTACCCACCCTCACATAAAATTCATCCTTCCATTAAACCTGAATTCACTCTTTATGCACCTAAAAGTGATGTGTTGCAACAATCCAGTAATACTACTATTGCTCATACATACAATAGCTGAAACAATCTGCAACCATCGCAAGCAACCCCACCCTCTTTACCTTTACCTAATCCCCCTAGTGCTCCTGACTTTCCCTCACACACAAATGAGTATGATCTTATTGAAAAATTCAAGAATACTCCTACAAAGATTTCCCTTTGGGATTCACTTCAAAATTCACCAAATTACCACACTGTTCTTCAAACAGCCTTACAATAAATTATGGTTCCTCCTAGTAAAAATATAAATGATGTGGAAACTTTAATACATAGAATGAATAAATTTAATCTTGACATTAATTCCATCAACATGAGCTCCCTCCTTTAGAGTTGTAAAAATAAAATGAAGCCTTTATGATAATTGCTCAATTCAATTCAATAGGTATCAAAAGGACCCTCATTGATAATGGTTCTACCCTTAATGTGTGTAGAGTGAATCTCCTTGATAGATTGTGTGTTGAAAAATCACAAATAAAACCTAATTTTGTATCCATTTGAGGATTTTACAATAAAACAAAGCAACCACTCAATGTAATCACTTTTCCTATTACAACTGGGGTGGCTACTATGCAAACTCCTATTCACATCATGCCTTATGATCTTTAATATAGTCTTCATCTAGGAAGACCATGGATTCATGAGATGAATGTAGTGCCTTTGACACTTCATCATATAAGGAAATATGTCCATAACAACAAAATTTATCAAGTCAAAATAGACCGCGAGCCTGAAAGTTGCTTGCACCTTGAAAAATGAACTACAAGTACTCTAAAAAAATTAATTCCAACATATCATATAGAACCTCTCTAAATTGAAAAACAAGAGGAATCGATGTTTAAATTATTTGGTAATGACTGGGGATCCTTCAAATTCACACCTTCATTTATGGGTGAATACATAATCATGCAAAAGAAAGATGAGAAACCTGAACAACCAACCATCATGTCAGCTCTGAATTCTAAACAATCTTCTCAAACATCTATCTCCTCTATTTTGGAAGAAAATACAACATACACAAAAAATTTTGATGAGATAGATTATCAACCTCCACCTAATCTAAAATAAATGGAAATAATTTATGGAAAGGGTTATGAAATTGTGAAACAATTGGGATATACAAGAAAAGGATGTGGAAAGAATGAACAAGGCATTCATGTCCCTATAGAACCTAGTACACAAGAGACAAAAACTAGATTGGGCTATTCTTTTTCTAAGATGAAAAAATCTACTCAACGACCATCTTTAAACATGATCAAAATTATTACATGTGAACCAAAACAAAAACTCACAATCAAACATCTTGAATTGCTTAATATGAACTTATCACCATCATGGCATCATGTTGATAGTGATGAAACTTTGAAACCAATGTTAGGAGTTTATGATTACACATCCTCTACTACTCCCATGAAATGGGTTACTTGTGTTGTGATAATTACCAACCAAAAAGATAGTAATATCAATGATGAGCCACATGATTATGAAGTTCCTAAATATAATGCACTCCCCTTAGGATATACAATTGATGTGTCGATGGAAATCAATGATAAAGACAAAGTTATTAAGATTGGGAAGTGCCTTGATGATGAAGAACAAGAGGACACTACAACTTTACTTCATGATTTTCCTAAAATTTTTGCTTGGAAATATTCTAATATGCTAGGAATTAACCCAAAAATTGTGACACATAACATCGTTCTTGCTGAAAATGCTAAACCTATTTGCCAAAAGATACGAAAAATGCACCATAATGTAGCCTTGCATGTTAAGAAAAGCTTGAAAAAATACTTGATGTAGGTTTCATTCGACCTATTGATTATTCTCCTTGGATCTCAAACATTGTCATAGTTGCTAAACCCGATAATCATATTAGGGTATGTACGAATTTTTGTGACTTGAATAAAGCTTCTTTAAAAGATGGATTTTTGGTTCCTAATATTGACATGATCGTGGATTCAACTAATGGACATGCTTTTTTGTCATTCATGGATGGACAGTCTGGTTATAATCAAATCATTATTAATCCTCAAGATCAATACAAAATTGCATTTACAACTATTTGGGGAACATTTTATTGGGTTGTGATGCCCTTCAGCTTAAAGAGTGTCGGTGCAACTTATCAACAAGCGATGACCTTAATATTCCATGATTACATAAATAAAATTTTGGAAGATTATGTTGATGAAATTCTTGCTAAATCGTTAACAAGACAAGACAATGTAAATGTTTTTCAAAAAATCTTCAAACGAATATGTAAATATAATATGTGATTAAATCCAGAAAAGTGTGTCTTTGGCATAAATAGTGGTAAAATTTTGGTGTTTGTCATATCTCACAAAGGCATTGAGGTGGAAAAAAATAAAATTGATGCCATTAATAACATGCCATCTATTAAGAACATTTCTCAACTACACACATTACAAGGCCGCATTCAATCTATTCATTGTTCTATTGCATTTTTAGCCGATCACACATTACCCTTCACGCATCTCCTCAAAAAGGATATACCTTTTGATTCGGATGAGGATTGCAAATAGGATTTTGAGAGTTTAAAGGAATACCTTGCAACTCCACCTATTTTACAACTTGTCATTCCAAACAAACCATTTATCCTATACATAGCCGCATCAACCCATGCTCTTGCAACATTGTTGGCTCAACAAGATGATCATGTAAAATAATATCATGTTTATTACATTAGTCAAACTTTAATTGATTATGTAACTTGATATTCACCAATCGAAAAAAAATGTTTGGCTCTTGTATTCGCTACTAGTAAGTTGCAACATTATTTACTAAATGTTGAAATACAAGTTATAGCAAAATTTGATCCCCTTAAATATCTTTTTAGCAAAATAGACCTTCTCAGACACCTAGCTAAGTGGGTGATGTTGTTAATTGAGTTTTACCTTAAGTTTTTTACCCAAAAGGAAATCAAAGGATAAGCCTTAACTGATCACTTAGCTAGTGCTCCTTCTCCTCTCGCTTTACCTAATCACAACTCCTTTCCTGATGATAATGTCTTGAATACTAATGTTAAAATGTGGGAATTATATTTCAATGTCTCTAAGTGTAGAACAAGTTCTGATGTTGGAGTGGTGTTAATTATGCCTAATGGAAATCCTATTCCCTTGTCTTATCAATTAATTTTCCTATGTAAAAATAACACAGCTAAGTATGAGGCATTAATTGTAGGATTACGAGTTGCTTTAACCATGAATGCTAAACATATCAATATATTTGATGATTCACAATTAGTAATCAAAAATATCACTAGGACATATCAAACTAAGCATTACAATTTATCAAAATACAAGGATCTTACAATGAACTATTAGATAAGTTTGAATCATTCACCATTGATAACATCCCATTTAAAGACAATCAACATGTGAATGAGATGGCAAGTGCAGCCTCTCTTATATCCCCACACGATCCTTCAACATACTTCACCTTTTTTATTCACCCCATCATGAAACCTCTGATCGACACTTGATTGGAAGAAATTTTAACTACAACTCAAGACAACTCGCGAGAATGGTATGACACAATATACAATTATTTTAAAAATGGTACCATTCCTAAGCCCATAATGAAAAATACTCAAAATCATTTACGCAAACTACCAACCAAATACATTGTCCTTGTCGATGTATTGTATAGAATATATTTCAATGGTCTCTTACTAAAATTTTTTAAGGATTGTAAAATTCCTATAGCCCTTGAGCAGGCCCACATTGGCACTTGTGGGGGTCATTTTGGAGGATGATTGTTAGTGAAAAAACTTATCCGTATGGGATATTATTTGAGACATATGGAGAAAGACTACTTTTCTTACATTAAAAAATGTCACAAATGTCAAGAACATAGCAATTTGGTCCATGTTCCTACTTCTGTGCTCCACACCCAGATTCCCATTTGGTTATTTTCAATATGGGGATTGGATCTTATTGGAAAAATTTCACCACCCTCTTCCACTAGACATACATTTATAATAACTACAACAGACTATTTCATGAAATGGGTGGAAGCTATTCCTCTTCGATCTACGAATGCTAAAGTAATTTGTCATTTCATATTGGAACACATAATTGCTTGCTTCAATCTTCTGTCTACATTCATTTTAGACAATGGAACCTCATTTAAGAATAAGAAGGTTAAGAAATTTCTCAATTTTCTACACCATATTATCCACAATCTAATGGACAATATGAAATCAATAATAAGATTCTAGACCAAATCCTAAAGAAAATTATTAACAAACATCATAAGGATTGGCATATGCAATTACATTATGCACTTTGGGCTTATCGAATGATTGTTAGATTATCTATGGGAAGTACACCTTATAACCTTGTTTATGGCACTGATGTGATCATGCCCTTGGAGTTATAAATTACTATGCTATGAATTTCTCTTCAAGACCTTATTGACGATCCCACTTATAAAGACCAATGATTACACCAGCTTGAAATGCTTGATGAAAAGAGCATTAATGCTCTTGAGCACCTCCAAGCTTACATTAAAAAATTATAATGAAAACACAATACTCATGTCATTCCTTGAACGTTTTCTAAGGGTTATTTCATTCTTTATGAGAATTAATGTAATACTAATGTTGACCATAAAGACAAAGATAAATTTAGCCATAACTGGTTGGGACCTTATATAGTTGATACCAGTTATGGGTTTGTGATTTATGTCTTAACAGAGCTTGAAGGAACACCCCTTAAGGAACCTATTAATGCCACAAATTTGGGTTGATATTATCTCTAATCTCTTTGAATAGTATGATTAAGAAATTAGTGTTGTCTAAAGTTATTTGGTTACATTCTAAATAGCATATTGCTTTGTTCTTAATAACTAATCATGTGTTTTTCTTGAACACGAAGGTCATTATTTAAGTTAATTTTATAATTACTTTAGGTTTCATACTATTCACCCTCATGTAATGTTAATTTCAATCCTCATATGAGTTATAGGTGTATCTAATTTAACATATTATTTTTAATTCAACAATGTTGTATCTAAAGTGAAGCTGCAATATAGTTTACATTAGATCACATCAATCATGTTAAATCATGTAGACATTAATTAAATAATTTTACCACAAGTTATTTAATTAATCACATTTCCATTTAACATTGAAACAAATTAAGATAAAATATAACAACATCCAATGTATATGTATATATATATATCAAAAAGTTTTACGTACATCTCAATATCATATACAAAATCACCAAGGTCTATGAGAGCTAGACCCCTCGATCTTTGATGCCTATGATCTGGTCCCCAAACATCGTGAGATGATCATGTGTGATCATGATCGTGATCTATCAACTCTGAGTGCACACTCCAGACCCTGTAGTCTACCAAGAGACACAAGCCAATCCTCTGACATTTGATCCCTCTCTACTCATACCTATGCTAGCTCTACATGTAGTCTCTCAACCTCTGTTGAGGTCTGTGATGACCATCCTACACTTTTAGTTTGACAGAGTCATCTCCTCATGCTCTTGTACATTTCCCATAGCCTCGTGAAATCTTTGAGCAACTCTGGCTCCTCCTCCATGATCAGTGGGGGCACGTTGTCAAGACCCACCTCTTCCTCGTTAATGGATTTGGGCACTATCTTCGTGGTAGTTTGAAAATAGAACTCTTGTTAGTCTCTAATGACTCCTACAAGATAGAAAAGGTACACAATCAATAAACATCATCATGATATATATATAAAGTATCAAACACTCAAAGTAGATGTATAAAATCAAATATCATCACCTATCTCTCCAGTCAAATGACGAATATCAATCTCATCCTCTTTGGGGGGCATGGAGGATGTGCTAGCCTCTCTCTGACTATGGGCACTATTTTTTTTGGTAGCTACAACACATGATCTTGTCCAACAAGTGTGAGAAGCCTCTCCATTCTTGTGTTGTTTGTTCATCGCTACCACATCACCCTCACTCATGGGTGGCTCCTCCTTGTAATAATCATCCTCATCTCCTCCATCCTAGTCCTCATAGTTAGGATTGGTCTCAGAATCATACTTGTCATCAATAACATCAATAAATATATCTACTCATCTATATCATTCACCTATAGCCCTATCCTCTGGCTCATCTCCCTCATTTGGTGTTAGTCCTGCATCACCTATATGGACATCCATCAAAAATACAGGAGTTGGTTGTGTCACTAACCACCACTCCTTGTGCTCATCTGTGTTGCCAACATCATTAGTGTCGGTGACTGGTGGTTGATCGTGATATGAACCATCAATGTCACACTCATGAATATGATCTATAGTGAGCCAAATAGTATCACCTAGCTTCCAGGCACTTTGGATTGATTTCCTAATGAAGGAGTACACCTTTGGTGGTGTCTGCACCTTCCTAAGTTATCACATCACTCGCCCATAACAAAAAGGTCTTACAACATAGTCATGTTGTCCAACTAAAAATCTATCCATTTGCATCCTCCTTAGCTATCTTGTGGGGTCTAGGAATTGTTTTGTGAGTAGATAAGTTCTCCATAAGATCTCATCCTCCTCCAACTGCTCACATCTCACCCTCCAAAAATTTAGATCTTTGTCTTGCCACAAGCATCATAGAGGATAGTCGAACGGTCATGGATATTTTTATAGCTATAGCACATGGGAACATGATAGGCCTGGTACATGTAATATGCTGGAGGCATCATGCCTACAGAAGCATGAAATGCACCATGCTTCTGATCTCTCTAAGCACAAATTGACCAATATCATAATAAACATGTGCTACGATGCAATGTCCCCAAGCATAGAATGACTTGTGCTCATGCATACCTTGAATCAAGTGTACCAACCCTCCATCAAAGTGTGTCACTCATTCATCAAGATTGAGAATAGGATCCACTATATGCATCATATTTCATCTAAAAATAGGGGATTGCAAATATAGAAGCATAGGAAGCTTGATTCGTGGTCTCATGTGCTCATCATGAATAGGTCCACCCAAGTAGTACTGCATGTCCACCTTCTTCTTGTTGAATAACCTAATCCCCCCAAAAATATACCCACTCTCCCCAAATAGGAACTCAAAGAATACGATGTACATCCTCTAGGGTGATGGTCATCTCTTCGGTTGGAAGATGAAATGTACAAGTATCGGCATCGCAGCGGTTGCAAAGGGCCATCAACATGGTGTCATGGTATCTCATAGGTGGCATCAGATATGCCCAATAGATGCTTACTACCTATGGGTTCTCTATCTCTACTTATAATAGTTTTTGGGTTAAATATTTATGAAAGATAATCTGTCTCCCTCCTAGCTGTTGTCACAATCGGGCTGGAACCTATCAAAATAATAGCAATATGATCTCAAATTCATCTAATATCTTTAATTTTTAATATTATTCATTGCGCAAGTGTGCTAAAGTTTATCTAGTGTACTTTCCTAAAGGCCCTAGACACTTTAGAACCCTTTTGGGACATTTCACAAAGAAACATGACACTTTGCGAACAAAAGGGACACATTACGAACAAAAGGAACACCTTGCAAAAAAAGGGGACACTTTACAAATTTTTTCCCAAGATCATAAATTAACCTATAAATACATTAAAAATCATTAAATCATTACAAAATCACTAAGTGAAAGTTGGAGAATCGACTCACCTCATGGTACAACTCACCGCGTGCAACCTGCTCTCAAAGCTCATCTAGTTGTGGAGGTGTATAATCTCATCTACTTGGCATCTTCTTGTCTCATGTTTCACTCTCAAGATACATGAAGGTAAAACATAGTAGTAAGTGACAAATTACTTTTTCCTACCTCTTTTAACCTATTTTCATTACTTTTTCTCTTATGCATTAAATTAGGGTTACTTTATCTTAAGAGTTACTAATGCATATTTTCTTCAAAACAACATAACGGGAGCTACGATACTCTATTTTCAATGTCGTTTGATGAGTTACAATCATGATTTTTCACCTGACATCATCAATTGTCTATCATTATGTGGCATGGTACTTGGAAATTCCCTATAGTATGATGTGCTTTATTCAATGTGGCTAGATTGCTACCTTGATTCCACCTCCATAAAGCAAGTGAAATCAAGGGGGAATACATCTACCCTCGAATTGGATTCCTAGGAGTTAGATAAAAGGATTTTTTGGAAAATCAACAAATTTTTGTTGTAGGATACAGTTCTTACTATTGTGGTTTTGTAGATAACTACAATGGGGGCTTCATTCTCTCATCTTTTGAATGAGTATCCTTTTATGCAATAAAGTGCACTGTTTAAAGTCCTTTAGCTTACATATGCACATAGATTCATATAGGCACTAAAGTGGGGGCTAAATTTGGCATAGAAAATTGTACACTCTTGAGAAAAGAGACAATTTCACACTTAATTGGACCTAATTTTGAGTACCCCATCATTATTCATCCTTCAAAACAACATTTATAGGCCTATAAGACCAATTATTTTTATATGGAAGCCCATTTTATTTGAGAAATCACTTAAATCAAGAAAAGCAACACTTAATTCATGCATATCCCAAAAACCTACCTTCAAAAACCAATAGTGGGACCCATTCGCCAAGGGTGGTGAATGAATCCCTTTTGAGGGAAATTTCAATTCTGAGTGGGAATTCAATTAATTCAACTTAATTTTTTGGTGGATTTCAGCCTCTTAGGTCTAAATAAAAATAAAATTAGGTGTTGATGCTTATAAATACTCATTTTGAGTCATTTTTACAAAGAAAATTCTAAAGTCAAGTCTTCCACAATAAGTTTCATTAGCAATGTTGAAGTTTTAGGGCAACAAACTAGGGTTTTTGCAGGTCTTGAAGCTCAATCTTCATTTGAGGTTCAACATCAGAAAGAGTTGATGATCGATTCCTATGGTGAATCATGGATAAATATAGGTTGAGCAGATGCAACTACCCATCAAATCACACCTAAAGACTTGTTTTCAAAGTGATTCCATCTTCCATTTTCTCTCTATCTTTAGATTAAGGTTTGCATTTCATTAACATATCTTTTTCATGTCATTTATCTCCATTTTATGTGTTGTAGGATTTCTATGATTGAAGACTTGGATCATTCAAAACACATTTGCACATCTTATTCTAGCACAATAGAATAGGGTTTTTTCATATTTCAGACTTTCCTAGTTTTTAACACACTTAAGGTTAGGTTTTTATGCATTTTTTTGTACATTTAAGGTTTTATTACCCAACTAGTGTCTTGAACAAGGAAAAACAACCATTAGACAACCAATTTTAAGTTTTTTTGCAAGAATTTTCTAAGATTCCAATTTAGGTTTCTGTCAAAAAGTGTTGTGCAGGTGTCAAGATGCAAAACAAAGATATGAATTTGTAGAAATTTGAAAGTGGACTAATTCACCATGGATGGAAAATGAGTCCCTCATGAGGTGACTTTTAGAGTTAGATGCAAATCCTGACACCTAATGAGCAGAAACTAGTTTCTGGGTAGAAAACCCTATCCTAGGATTGATTCACCCAGGATGGCGAATGAGTCCCATTCAACATGAAAGTCAAATTTATCAAATTTTTGAGTGCTTTCCAGTCATATTTAGCCTTACAGGTGCACACATTCTAAAATATAGCTTTTTGTTTAGTTATTTTTGTTCATCCTTTTAAGATTTTTGCAAACCTCATTGTGTTTTCAAACATTGCATATTACATTAGTTTTTCATTAATAATCAGTCAATTACATCATTTAGTTGCATCTACATCATTGCATTTAGCCTTAATTACATAATATAATCCTCTATATGAGTGCACCATCACAATTTCTGAGTTATATCTCTCTCCTTTTAGGTGAAAGATCTTGAGAGTCTAAGAGAAGTACATAAAACTCACATAATTGTTGGTTCACTGACCTTGATAGGTAATCTGGTCATCCCTAGTGGTTTCCTATTAACATTATCAAAGCCATGATTAAGAAGATCATTAAGTTGAATGACCAGTTTTTCCATGCCATTTTTGTTTAGGAGGTCCACGCTACAAGCATTAATTTATTTTCCATTATCTATGAAAGTGTTCCTAACTAAATTTTCATTAATGATCACCTTTATCATCAATGGATCATTCTTGTTTTGAATCTCAAGTGAGGGTAATTCATGTTTAGGGAAAGTGATTTTTGACTGGGTTACTTGTGTGGGATGAAAGGAGGATTTCACTTTGTTTGATTTCATAGAATATTGGATCTCCTTTTTCTTTATTTCACATCGGGTTCACCAAATATGGACACCAGAAATGGATACTTCACTTCCTTGTCCACATAATAGATAGAAGGAGAGAGATCTAATTTTGCAATTTTCACATTCAAGGACACCTTAGAGATCTCAACCCAATGAAGGATGTGAGAGATCTGACAGTAAGGAATCCATGGAGATGATTGAGACAAGAAAGGGGTTCACCACCAAGTGTAAACCTAGAAAACATGAAATGCTAGAAAACACAATTTGATATGCAAACTAATTCTAAATGACCTAGAAAGCTATCTTGATGACCGTGTGAAGGCTTGAAGTGCTTAACCCTTTAATGCTTGACTTGGAAACATGAATGAATGATGAATGGATGAAATAATGATTTTAGAAGCTTTTAAAATTAGGAAATCCACTCACACAACTATTAATTTGATCCCAAGGCCGACCTAGGAGAAATTTGAATTAAAAATACACTTTTTCTCCCTTAAACTTTGAAAATAGCTCAAATGGGACTCATTTTCCATTCTAGGAGAATGAGGTCCCCCTGGATTGGACTCATTCACACAAAGTGGTGAATGGGTCCCACAAGGGCTATTTTGTCAACTAAGATGGCAAGGAGTAGAGAATTTAAGCTTTTATGTTGATTTAGTTAGGTTTTTTTTTATCAAATTATGCCTCAAGATTCACAATTTAGGGTCATAGGTCCCTATTAATGATGGTATTAATGTTTCAAATTCAAGAAGACCAAAAATGCAATGTAAAAGTGTAAATAAATACACTTTACAATACTAAATTAAGGCAAAATTGAGTCTATTTTATCTTAGAAGGGCCCTAAATCTCATGTGAATTTGTAAAACATATTACAACACTAGATTAGGTCCACTTGATTTACAAGCCTCTTAAATTTAATGTGAGAATGTCAATAAACACATTTTACAACATTAAATTAGGGCCCAAGACCTAATATGAATGTGTTATCCTCATTACAACATTGAATAAAGGCAAAATTAAGCCAATATCACAAGGAGGGCCCGAACAGGACAAAAAAAGTGGAAGTGTTACTTTTTCAGTTTCCACACATCTAAAAGATCAAAAGAATCACTATTAATAACCTATATTAATATCTTTTCTCTATTCCTACTAGAATTGAACTCTAGTTTATTCTATTTACAAGGCACATGTAATAAAAAATATTAAAATCAATAAAATAAATATAGATAATACATCCAAACAAATGAAGTAGGGTCTTAAGACCCTTTTCACCAATTTATCCCATATTGTATTGCCACAAGATCTATGAATATTTTTCCTTGAGTCTACCATGTACATGTGCTACATCCTTAAAAACTTCATCCATCAATTTCCACCTCGTGTATTGATGAAGAAAAGTGACAAAAAAGTCATCCACTTTTGGGTCTATAATATAACCAATCAATATAGAAATTACATTATACAAAGATATATGTAAAAATAAAAATAACAAACTATGTGTATCCTCCTTCTCTAGCTTAACATCAACACTACCTAGCTAAATAAAATTATGACTAAAATAGTTTAAATACATAGTTGTAAAGTATCCTTATTGTACTTTTAAGGAATACAAATTTCTTTTTAAATAAACCTTTTCCTTCACACTATCTATTTGAAAAATCTTACTATCTTCTAAGCTTTGATAAGGTATAATCCTTTGCGATATCGAATAGAACAAAATTTGCAATTTATAACAATATTGTTTCCTATATTTTTTAATATATTTTTCTTCAATATTCATCTAGAAAAAATATAAGATTGGACTACATATTTTTTTACGTTTCTATTCTACCTAAAATGATGAAAAATAGACCTATATTCCTCAATCTTATTAGGAATTGAGATCCACCCAAATAAATGATTATTAAGCCTTAGGTGAATAAAGTGAAAGTGTGAATCAATCAATATCATTTTTGTGTTAGGATGGGGGTTCTAGTTAAAAAACACTTTGGGGGGAAAAACTAAAAATAGTAAAGCACCACCAAATTGCAATCTAACACTTGGAATAGAAAGATTAAGCTCAATACTAACAAAACCAGAAAACAAAATGCATATCAAAGAAGGGAAAAGGAATGTGTACTAGTCACCAAAATTTCCTTTCTAAAGTTCATCTGGGATTCATTTTCCCAGTGGTGAATGGGTCTTGAGTTAGGATTTTTCTGTAACTTTTAGGAGCCTCTAGCATAGATGTAAATCTTCCAGTTTTCCCAGGTTTCAAGTTTGGAAATCCAAAATTTAATTATGTAGATGAGTTTTTGTGAGTAAATGACAACTTTCATAACTTTTTGACACTTTGAAAACTTAAAATTTGATCTTCAAAAGGTCTTTAAGATCTCTTCCACCTAAATCTGCAAATACAAATCAAGAAGGAAAAATATTTTGTTTTTGGTGAATGGGGGTTTTCCTTGGTCAAACCCTATTTTGGTAATCAAACCTTGAAAATGAATGAAAACATGAAAGAGTGAATGAAGAATGAACAAATCTATGTTACTACACAACAAACCCTTGCATAAACCTTGGAATATAGATTTGCAACTTGCATGAAATGACTTCAATTGATTTGGATCTTGAACCTTGAATCTTGATTTGAAATAATGCTTTGAATGCTTGAATGGGTCAAGAAACCTACATCATATTAGCTCCAATAACATGCATGATGCAAGAAGACTTTGATATGACAATTAGATCTTGATCATTGTTGTAAAACTCTGATAAATATTCTTTTGAATGTCTTTCATCACAAAATTTAATATACTCTTTCTCACTTCACTTTTCTAGGTGAAACATATTGCAATAACCTTATATTTATAGATATGTATCCTTAATTTCTTGAATTTCAAATATCACAAGTTGAAATATAAATATATATTTGAATATGTTAAAATAGTGCCAAAATATAATTTAAATTTAGGTCCTTGGCATAAGGGAGGACTCATTCGCCCATGGGAAAATGGGTCCTAGGTCACTAAACCTAGGACACACATTATTCATTGAGAAGTTTTATGTTAAGGAATTAGTGAATGTCAGTTTCCTCTTCGGAAAATGCAATAAAATAGGTTTGGTAAATGAATTAAAGGGAAAATTAAAGCTATATTAAGCTCAATTAATTAATGGATCCCTAAATAAGTGTGAAAGAGGAAAGGGGTAAACTTTACAACTCTAAAGTAAGGCACAATTAAGTCCAAATTAACTAGGAGGGTCCAAACAAGTGTGAAAATGTGAAAGGGATACCTTTTTGTACACTATATTTATCCCCCACTTTTGTGAGAGGATGATATTGCATCAAACACACACTAAAGTAGACATTCAAAACATATGTATGCAATAACAACAAGATTACTCAATCATACAACATCAAAGACTAAAAATAAAAGTAAAAACAAAAAGGAAGATCAAGTCTCGACTATCTAAGATGATATAGAACATGCCTCAACTATTTTTCCAAAAGAAAAGGGTGGATCAAGCCTCAAATATGCAACACAATGTGGAATGCATCTTGAATATTTGTCCAAAAAATTTCACAAATGAAACACAATGTCCATTATGCAAAAGACAATGTGCACTCAAATGGGTTAGTAGAACCTTAGGTTGTCCACTAGGTGAGCCTGTGAAAAGTGGCTAAGTAAGAAAGTCATTCCAAGTCTACAACTCTCATAATAAAAGGATAAATTCATGCCAAGTCTATAGGCTCTCATCATACTAACCATACCAAAGTTATATCGCTAATAACTCCGATAAGGCACCACAAAAACATAAACTTCATGCCTCATAATGTTAACAAGCTATGTTATGCTAAAAAAATTATGAAAAAAATACAAATAAAGTTTGTTTAAAGGGATCTTGCTTAGTTCATGTAAGGTCTCCTCTTAGGAAACATCATGCCTAATGTCTCCAAGAGAGGACAAGTCAAGGATAAAAGACTCACAGCTTAGGGAATGCAACATGTAGCATCATGAATAAGAGGAAAATTGTATGCCAAGAGATATCACACTCTCAGAAGACATGAAAGCCAATGACACCACCAAGAAAAATACACATGACAAGAAAAAATAAAATCGAACAATAAAACATAAGGAATTTCAAAAATTTCAAATATAATAATGCTAATGTATGCCCCTACTTTAAAGAAATGCTAACACCATTGTTTTGAGAAATTTACTTCAAAGTAGTAAATAAAAAATGCTAACAATAAAGAATACATGAGAGCTTATTTAGAAAGCCCTATGCCAAGTCATATGTTTCCAAATGAAGTTATGTCATGAAAGAGAGAGGAAGGGGTTTCCCCCAAAATGAAATCCTAAAAATAGAAGGGATCTACATATAAATTTGAATTTAGTATGTCTTTGCTACATTGTGATTATAGAGCTCAAAAAAGTCATCATTTCTAAAATACGTTTAGAGTAGAAAGAATGACACATAGAGAGTGAAAACAAAGAAGAAGATTTTGGGGCAACATGGAAGAGACCTAAATTTCTTGACTCTTTGCATCATCCCCAAAATGAAAACACAAGAAAAAAGAAAAGAAAAATGTTTACGAAATATAGAAGAATGTAGATACAAATAGAGGAATGAATATGAAGGGTATGTGCAAGATCATGATGGGCCAAAATTGGTGATATGATGGGTATGTGTAGGGTATGTGGCTGATGATTTTTTTTTAATCCAAAATTGATGAAACGAAAAGGGTTTTTAAAGGAGATTCTCATCTTTCCACCAATATAAATTATGCTTTACTTTGAATTTAATAAATAATTATTATTCATTTTTTATTTGAATTACGACTAAAGTCTCGATTGATAGGTTGATTGAAAAAAATCTATAACTTTCAAACGATGTTACATTTTTTTAATCTGAAACAAGCATCACATTTTATGCTTCACATAATATAGGATTAAAAAAGAAATGAATTTCATGAAACTTTGACCAAGTTAAGGTGGTTAGACATACAAGTTTTTATATTTTTTCAAAGTTATAATAAAAAATTCATAATGAATTATTTACTTAGAAAAAAATAATAAAAAAATATTCATCACATTGAGACATGAGTCCTCTACTTATATATTAAATATTATCATTTTATTGTGGTTAGGGTGGTTAGACAGACACCTACTTCTTAGTTTTTCCCTCAAATTTAACTACTTCTACATTGAAATTTCAAATTTTTACTAAATAGATTTATTTTTTTAAATAAATCTATTAGTTTAGAAACTACATTCAATTTGCTACATATTCTATTCTTACTTATTTTTGAAATAATATAGATAACTTATTCAAAGTTTTACGTCAAGTTGCCTAACTTTGATTTTTTTTAAAAAATCACCACTTAAGGGCCTATTTTTTCCATGATGATCCTGTGCATACCCTGAAGAGATACATCAAATAGAATAGTACAAGGAGATCAAATTACACACATGTAATCACACAAAGAACATACAAAAGAAATAAAGAAAAGACTAGTAAGGAAAATGTGATGTAACCTATAGTAGGTCATCAGTATCCCAATCTTGTTTATTATATGCGAAAGGCGAATAACTAACCAAAGGGACAATGTGAAGTTCCAAACTAGGACAAGCACCAAGTTCAACACTCTATTAAGAGGATCACCATTTAAGCTCATAGAAGATGAAAACAGTGAATTCAACTCATTATACACTTGTTCATCAATCTTTGCGATTTCATTATTATCATCTAAGTTAATCATAATAGGAGGACTAATGACAATATCCATAGAAGATTGTTGTTTTTTATGTTACGGTGAAGGTGGAGAGGTATCATGCATTGCTTGAGACAAGTTTTTATTTTAGTTTTCTACGTTGTTATTTTCTTCTTTTGCTTGTAAAAAATGAGCAATACCACAACATCTACACCTATTCTCTCTAGAATTTTCGTTTCTTTTCATTTTTTTTTCAAGTCAAGTAACTATGTAGGAGTGAGTTTTTCAATCACATGTTTATCTTCTTCCCTTAAGGTAGGAATGAAAGGAACAATGGGATGTTGTTCAACCATTTTCTCTTTAGCTTTATAAACTTGTTTTACTTTTAGAGGCACAACGAGACTTATTTAATTATCTTGTGGTCTATAATATGAAATAGGGGAGGATTTGTCATAGGCCAGTCTTAGTTACTTGGCAGAGCTTTTTGTTCAATCATGGGTTGAGGCATATCAATAAGGGATAACTTTGCTATGCATTTTTCCTTAAACTTTTAATAAGATTTGAAAAAGAATTCTTCATGAGGTCTAATAGGTTCTATAGACTCGGGCCAAAATAATTCCAATGAGAAATTTCCACAAGAAGATACATGATTAAAGAAACTATGATTCATAGTAAAGATTTCATTGTCCAATGGGAGCTTTAGGAATTTATGCACAACTAATGGGATGAAATTCATGGAGAAAAGACATGGATAGCCTAAATTCACACAGAATTGATCTAAAGTTAGGATGATTGTGAATGTGACATTTAATTGTTTTAGTTCAACTGTTAAAGGGAGATATATAGAAGCTATTTTAGTGCAAGGAAAATGATTATGTGTTTTGATCCATGCCTTTAGCTTTTCATAAGTATCTTGATAAATCTCATGGACAAATAGGAATTCTACTATGATCACATTCTCTACATAGATGAGATCAACTAGTATCCCATTAGTAGGCTTGTCATTGATTCTTCTAGATATGTAAATTGGACCATTGGGTGCATATTAAAGTATTTCTTGTTGTGAGAAAGAAATGTCAAGAAAAATATTAGTTAGACCCTTAAGAGGTTTAGTTCAATAAATACAACCATAGATTCTATAGATTTTTCTTCATTATCATTCATGCTATCATCACTCATGTCAACATGCATCACATCATTCTTTGTTTCACTAGCTTTGAGAAATGAAATGTTATGATTTGGCATAGGATTGGTAAAGGTTTGAAAATGTTGATTAGGAGAAGCTACATACTTATTACCTTGATCATTAACACCTCCAATTTAAATAAGATTAGAATCAATGAGGTCTTGCATAAGATGTTTAAGATGCTTACAATATTTTGTATCATGTCCATTTTTTTGACAAAAATGGAAATAGGAATTTGGTCTATAGTTTGAAGGTAAAGGCTTAGTATGATCAAGAGATCTAAAAGGAGGTAAGGAAATAAAATTCCTTTCTAAGAGCTACAACATGATATTATGAAGGGTATCAGGTAGAGGTGTAAATTGTCTATTTCTATCTGCAAAGGCATATCATTTTTTATTTTTATAGTAGCCACTTGGGTGTCAACTTTTTGAGTTGATTGAGGGTGGTTAAGTTGTATAGAAAGCCCTTTTCTTTCTTGAAAGGTTGATAGTTGGTTTGGGGTGTGGATTTGGACATTTTAGGATAGTTAGAGGAGTTTTCACTTCATGACTATTAACTAAATTTTGGAAACCATGAAGGGTTGTACACAACTATGTGAAGGAAGGAAACCTCAACATTTCAAGCTTAGCTTAGATTTTGTTTTGCAAATTGGAAATAAAAAAATATTTAAAGGTTGGCATGAGGAATCTCAATGTTTATTTATGAATAAATCATTTGGCATCGTGCTATGAAATTAGTGACCTTTTCATCATCCTTTTGTTGAAAGGCACATGACAACTGGGAGGGGGTGAATCAGTTGTCACCAAATTCAAACAAAAAACTTTACACAGTTATCAAGTTCACAACCACACTATTCTATTATTTACTATGAACATGAAATACATATAACAAAAAGAAAAATCAACACAATGAACACTAGATTTTACATGGAAAACCCAATAAGGGAAAGACCATGGTGAGGATTAACTCACAATATAAAGTAATAGTAAAATTGAATACAAGAGGCTCACTGCCTATAGATAGGACTCATTGTCCAAAAGGGAGGCTCACTTCCTATAGATACAAAAGATAACATGAAGATCCACCACAAAAATTTACACACATTCACAACCTTGATTAGAAGATTGAAAAATCCTTTAGCTCACTACTTTTAGGAATCTAACACAGTAAAGTATTGTTGCTTCAACTTATTTTGTACAAATCTACTTCCCACTTGTAACTTACTTTGTTACTTTGTATGATTCAATCCTCAACATCTTGACTTGCATTTATACCATCTTCAATATTAAAAGCTTTCTCCAAGTTCAGCTACATATGCTTCATTTCATAAATTCAAATTAGGCTAGCAACTCAACATTCTGATGGTGGAAAGGAATGATATTGGACACACCAATACTTAACTATGTCCCAAAACAACATCTTGGATTAAACACATGATTCCTTAATTAAATTTTTAATTCTTCATATGAAATTTAAACACCAAGTCATCCAAACCTAATGAAAACATAAATGAACATTGAATTACATTCTTCCCAACAAGAAGATAACATGCAGAAAACATAACACATTTATCATGCATGAGAACACATCTTAGATGCCTTTAGATACATCCACAATAAGTGCAACATCCTTTGAACATAGAACACATTCCAACTATCCATCTAGACTGTGCAAACACGCACAACTCTGAAACTCAACTTAACACCAGACCATGAACATCTCTACCAAAACCCATATAACACCATTACAAGACATAGTCCAGATCTCTAAGACTTGAAACAAATCAGCAGAGGTTAGCGAAGTAGAAACATTTCTCCTAGTCCACAAACAAAAAAAATTTCCCAACCAGTTCATACACCAGTGAACACAACTTTCACACTCCATCAAACTAGAAGACACAAGTCAAGAGATGTCACCAATAGATCCCCAACAACAACCCTTTATATTCACACAAGCATAGGTAAAATGAGAACCAATTATCAAGACTATATTGGAAGAGGTAAAATGAATCAAAGCATTCAACATATATGAATGGAGAATAAAATTTAGAATAAAGACCACATATGCATTATGGACAAAGATTTTTGATCCCTAATGCTCTCTAATACTTCTAGGGTTTTTCATCTAGAAGGAGAGAGATGGGCCAAAATGTGCAATGCCCCCACTCAAGGCTAATGCAAATATGGATGAAATATGCCTATATGCAATGTCCTAAATGCAATAAACTGATAAAAGATATTGAATACTAATGAAAAACTAATAAAATGTAAAATGTTTGAAAGCACAATGTGAAATGAAAACAAAAACTAAATGACCTAGAAATGACCATGAAATAAAATAGAAAACTGTATAACTAAAGAGGTGCACCTAGAAATGTGTTGTAGACTAAAATGGAGACTAGAAATTTTGTTGATCCTAAAAAAATTTCCTACTAGGACACTTGCACCATTTTGGGCAACCTAGTCCCAAATATAGAAAATTGCATCGAAGCCCATTTCAGCCAAATGGGTATCCAAATCCACAAAAAAATATGAAAAACATTTATAGTGGGACTAAGTCACAACTATTATCGACTTAGTCCACTTCTGAATTTTTGAAAAATCTGAAAGTGGAAATGGGAGCCCTCATTCTACACTTCAATTCTTGACTAGTGTCCACCTCCAAAACTCTGACTTTTGGCATTATAAGTGACTTTTTGTGGATCTTTTTACCTAGGAAGCAAGGAGATGTATTAAAAAAAAATTCAACTTATCCTTCAATGATTTTGAAACCCTTAAAGTACCTAAACCTACAAACACACAAGGAAAGAGAGAGAAATATTGAATGTTAGGGCATGGGGGTTTTCCTTAGTCAAACTCCTTTTTAGGTAATTAAACCAAAATGAAGAAATAAGAAAATGAAGCATGAAGCAATGGAGTGAGATACTTCCCATGATGATTGATCTTGAATTTCCACAACAATAGATGAAGAATCTTCCCTTGAATGACCTTGAAAGCTATCTTGATGACTTAGAATGCTAAAACCCTAGCTTGCTTGACTTGAAATGAAAGATGAATGACAAATAAAATGAATGAGTTATGAAGGATGGTTTAGAAGCTTTTATTTATAGGAAATACACCTAATTTACCTATTAATTTAATCCCCAAGGCAGACATGAAGGAAAAATAAACTTAAAATCCAATTTTTTTCTCGCCCAAACCTCAAAAATAGACCAAAGGGGACTAATTCACCAAGCTCGATGAATTAATCACACTTGGATGGGACTAATTTTCCTATATAGGTGACTTGGTCTGATAGGGGTTATTTTTCTAGCTAGATTGTTGAAGATTCAAGAAATTAATTTTCTACGTTGTTCTAGTTAGGTATTTGATCAAATTAAGCCTTGGGGTGCACAATATGGGGCCATAGGGGCCTATTAATGATGATGTAAAGGGTAATTAGGGATATGGACACAAATTTCAATGTGAAATTGTCATTAAATACACTTTACATCATTAAAATGAGGTCCGCATAGCCTAGGAAGGCACGACATCCAATGTGAATGTGTAAAATACATTACAACACTAGATTAAGATTAGGTTTAGTTTACAATCCTTCTATATTAATGTGAGAATGCAATTTTATATCATCGAATTAGGGGAAATATAGGTCCATTTAGTCTAGATAAGTGTGAAAGTCTTTTACAACACTTTACAACACCTTTACACAACATTGTTGAATGCATTTACAAGGGTCCAAGATCTGATGTGGATGTGTAAAAGACCCCACAACACTAAATAAAGGCCTCATTAAGTCCAAATTTTCATCAGTTATTCCCATATCAAGCAAGCAAAAAGGGATAGTTTTTTTGTTCCTATAGTTAGCCCCCACTTTAGTGAGAGGATGAACTTTCTTCAAACTCACACTAAAGTAGACATTCAGAAGGGGTCCAATGCAGATGGTCTATGATAGAAAAGATCAAAGTAGGTGGTCAAGCCACCAAGATCCAAGATCCTAAGTCAAACAAACATGAGTGCAAAAGCACACACATAAGGTGAATGATTTGTAGCAAAACAATATGTGCAATCATGAAATGGAAAGAACTAGAAGGAAGAGAAGAGAAAAAAATAAAAGGGTGGATCAAGCTTCGACCATTTGTCACACATTATTCGGATCAGATCTAGGTTGTTTTTCCAAAAATATATACTCACTCTGAGGTGACAAAACTCTTGGTTGTCTATTAGGTGAGAAGTCCTAAGAGGTGAGATGTGCTAACACACATATGAGTGGCTATGGGGAAATTCATTCCATGAAATAGGCTTCCCACTCAATCATACCAAATTTATACCTCTTGATAAATTTAATAAGGTGCCACACAAAATTATTTTTGAGCTCTATGAGGTAGCAAAAATTTCTATGCTCGACACTCATAGACATTGTAAATGCAAGGAATGTTCAAAGGGATTTTTCTTAGTTCATGCACGGTCTCATCTTAGAGAAAATTGTACCTAATATTTCCAAGAGGGGGTGTGTCAAAGAAGTATCACACTCTTGGAGGGAATCAAGCCCAATTACTCTACAAAGCAAAGGATGCATTACAAGAACAAAGAAATCACGCAATGAGATATGAGTGCCAGTGTATGTCCCCACTTTAAAGTGGCTGCTAACACCATTACTATGATAAATTGCTTTAAAGTAGAAGAATATATGAGAGCTTATTCAGAAAGCCCTATGCCAAGTCATATGTTTCCTATAAGCTACATAATGAAAAAGGTAGTATGTCACATGCGAGCCAACTTAAGGCATGTCATCCACATCCCAAGATTGCTCTTATATGTTCGTGAACGGTTAATGGCTAGCCAAAACAAGCAATGAAAAGTGACATATGAGCACAGGGCTAACTAACCCCTTGTCCCCTCTTAGCATAGGACAAAGATGAGCTAAATTGATTGATGAAATACATTCTAGAGTGAAAATCAGTATCAATTAGAGGAATTAGGTGAATCCACATAAGGAAGATCACCAAACTCTTGGAAATGTTGAATTTTACTACTGAAATCCTTACATTCATTAGTAGAATAAACATGAACTCTATGATAGGTGCAAAATGAATTTTTGTAATAAAAATTCTTTTGAGGTCTTGGAGGAAGGGATATCAAGTGATCTTGGAGAGTTCTTGAAAAGATACCCTCTTAATCAATCGTAGAAGGTGTTCCTATAGTTTGTGTCAAAGATAATTCTTTCTTAGTAGAAGATGTCATACTTATGCAAGACTCTGTACATTGCAAGATTTTGTTCTCATTTGTAGGAGGATGTAAAATCTAATAAACTCAAATCATTAGTGTATTGAAAGATGACATCGACATTAAGCAAATATTTCTTTATTTTGTTCATTTCTTATGAAGGATAATCATCAAGACCATTAGTGTCTATTAGTTCAAAATTTATAATGGTTAAAGTCATCTTAGAAGGATGGTTTGTGATAGTGTTGATGTTGAGTGAATGCTAGGTAATTTCTATCAAAAGACAATAACAAAGACCATGTGTTATTTCTTGCATGTTAGGGTCAATGGGGACATGAATACCTTGTTCTCTAGCACCACATCCTTTTCAACTATATCCTAGTTGGTTCATAAGTTCATAACCTTTTCCATAAAGCTTTTTCATTGCTAAGTTCATGGTTAAGTTTGTCAAAGTTTGTCGTGCAATTTGATTCTGTCTAAAGTGGTTGAGGTGGATGCTTTTGAAGGGTCGTTTGAGGTTTTTGTTGTCATGATTGTGTTTTTGTTTCCCTCAATTGAATATGTGTTTATGATCTTGTACTCACCCATGAGTGTTGGTTTGAAGTCTAGAAGGAACCCCAATCATCATCTAATAGCTTTACCACTTGTTCAATATGTTGTTGTTTCTCTTTTTGTTGGATGGGTTCCAATTGCGTAGTTGGTGTTAATGTGTTTAAATGATTCACTTTTTTGCTCTCAATGTTCAAACAACTATTTGGATCAAGGTCAACTTTAAGTATGTGTGCTTTGTTGTTGTAAATGTATTTCATTTTACAATGAAGAGTAGAAGGCACACCATTCATTTCATGAAGCCATGGTCAGCCTAAAATGAGATTATAAGAAATTTTGTAAGGAATAACATGCATTGGTGTATCCAATGTAGCCTTCCCAATTGTAATAGGCAAAGTGATCACACTAAGTAGTTGTTTTCCTTCATTGTCAAATCCATGGATAGACAAGGAATCAAGTTTAATTTTTGATTTATCCACATGCAGCATATCCAAAATATTTACACTACACACATTAAGGGTTGAGCCATTTTCAACAAGGGTTTCCTTTATCCCTATTCTTTTATATTGAGATATTATTATGAAAGCATCATTTTCTTTTTGCACTTCCAAAGAGGGGAGTTTACTTTGTTGGAAGACAATGTTAGCATTCAATCCTTGAATTAGGGTTGCTATGCCATTCAGTTGCACATTAGAAGGAATAAGAATTTTTTGAAAGGCCATTTGAAGCATAGTGTGATAGTTAAGTGAATTATGAAGTAAATCCCATTGGGATATCTTTGTGGGAGTGCTATTAATTTAAGTTTAGCAAGATCATGCTCCCTTAATTGAGGAGCACTAGGGAGTGTAGAATTAGGCAAAGGTAAAGAGGTTGGGGTTGGTTGTTGTGGTTGTGGATTGTTTCTAGTGTTGTATGTATGAGCAAAAATATTATGACTTAGTTCTTGTGACACAATATTCTGAGGTGGGTAAAGGATAAGTTCAAGTTTGTTGTGAGTGTGAGGTTTTTGTGATGGTGGATAAAGGATGAGTTCAGGTTAGTTTTGAGTTTGTTGTTTATGTGAAGGTGGGTAGAGAATTAGAAGGTTCTTATGATGTCCCATGCAGTCTATATGAAGTCTATTGATTGATGGGGTCTAATGGACAATTGCAGTTTTTTAACCTTAGCGGTCTTGGTTTGATGTATCTCTAATAAAAGGAAATATAGAATCACTTTTTTATCTAAGGAAGACACATTACTATTGTTTCCATGTTCTAGCACTATGCTATTCTCCCTAGGAGGAGAGTTTTTAGGAGAACTACAAATCAAATGTTCTTAAAATTCATGGATTGGTTCTTTGAAAATGACTTCATCGTAAGGAGGGGAATTATCAATTGTTTGGTTTTAATGTTTATTGATAGTGGGGAGATTAAGGGAAGACTATATTGATTATCATTTTTCTATAAGGTCTCATTCTCTTGTTCCATATTTCCTACCTTAGTAGGAGAGCTTGTAATATGTTCATCACAAATAGGGGATGCATCAAGAGAAGGGAAACTATGATTTTCATGCTTACCAAATAGATCTTCCTATAAGATAAGAACATTAAGGAAGGGAGGGACAATTTCAATACTCTCATCCATTGTGTTTTCTAGCATCAAAGTATCATCTTCATAGCTATGAGAAATACTAGGAGAAGAACAAGTATGATTATCTTGATCACTAATAAGTTCATTCCTTTGGACCATAATGTCTTACAAAATAGGATAGGTAGGGGAATGGTCACAAAGACGGTTATCATAGATCTTAAAAGTTTTCTTATCCAATACTATCATATCCTCATCACTATCACAAGAAGGGAAGATGTTAGGAGATGAACATAGGTAGGTTTCAATGATATCTTTTTTTGGCATGTGATCATCATGATTACTTATCGTTATGTCCTCTTGTTTAGTAATGTTTTGTCTAATAGGAGAGGTAAGAGGAGAGAAACAACTCAAAATTTCAAAACTCTCATAAATTGGTTCTTCTAGCACTATAATCTCTTCTTCACAAGTGGGAGAGATAATAGGAGAAGAAAAATTTGATTGTTATAATTATCCAAGGTTTATTTCACTATAATAACCTCTCACATAGAAGGGATAGGGTATGTGCAGGATCATGATGGGCCAGAAAGTGGCGATATGATTAGTAAGTGTAGGGTATGTGGCTGACAATTTTTTTTAACCCAAAATTGATGAAATGAAAAGGGTTTTTAAAGGAGATTTTTAGTTTTCCACCAATATAAATTATGCTTTAATTTGAATTTAATAAATAATTATTATTCATTATCTATTTTAATTACGACTAAAGTCTTGATTGATAGGCTACTTGAAAAACATCTATAGCTTTCAAATAGTATCACATTTTTTGAGTCTAAATCATGCATCACATTCTATGCTTCACATACTATAGGATTAAAAAGAAAATATGAATTTCATGAAGTTTTGACCAAGTTAAGGTGGTCAGACATACTATTTTTTTTGTTTTTTAAAAGTTGTAAAAAAGTTCATAATTAATTATTTACTTGAAAAAAAATTATAAAAAAATATGCATCACATCGGTACATGAGTCCTCTACTTATATCTAAAATCTTATAAAAAAAATTATCATTAAATTATTTTGGTTAGGGTGGTCAAACAAAGACCTACTTCTTATTTTTTCCCTAAAATTTAAGTGCTACTGCATTGAAATTTCAAATTTTCACAAAATAGGATTTTTTTTTAAAGAAACCTAGTAGTTTAGAAACTAAATTCAATTTGCTGCAGTTTCCATTCTTACATATTTTTTAAATAATATAGATAACTTATACAAATTTTATGCCAAGTTTCCTAACTCTAATTTTTCTAAATTTTTTGCCACGTAAGGGCCTATTTTTTCCATGATGATCTTGCACATACCTGATACTAAGAGAGGGATCGATGACAAACAAAAAGAGAGGGGAAAGGACCTCATATTCATATGCACCTAACAAAACTTTCTTACAACATGCAATAAGATTTAAAACTAGAATGGGAAAGATGATAACTATAGATTTCTATAATGAAAACGTGATGTAATGATTATTCTACAAAATTGAAATATAACCATGCTAAAGTAAACATACAAAAGAGGAATGAAATTTTTTAGATTTTAAGGATAACAATTGACTGATTATGATATGTAACAATATGAGAATGAAAACTTGAAATTTAAACCATGTGTGAAATGAGCTAATTTAGTCTAGATCTAATGAAATGCATTGTATAGAATCTCAGCCAACTAATACACATAGGTAAGGGTAGCAAGCAAAAGCTTAAAAATAGGGTTTTTAGCTTTGTAAATGACAATTTTAGAGCTGAATAGGGACTAAGTTGCCCAAGGTGGCGAATTAGTCCCAGTAGGGATTTTTTTGAGAATTTTCATATTTTTTTGATGAATTTTGATGTTTTTTATGCTGTATGATGTAGACCTAAGATTCCAATGAAATTTTTTACAAATTTTCAATGATTTAAGATGCAAAAATGTAACCTATATGCACTTTCACTAATGCAAAATTTCAAACCCTGGAATGCAAATCAATCAATGCAAACCCTAATGAAAATTTAATCCAAGTTAATTTTAGGATGATGGACTCCACAATCAGAAAATTTGATGTTCTAAGGCTGGTTTCACTAAAATGTGGACAAATATTTTGTCTCCCTAATGCTCTCTAACACTTCTAGGACTTTTCACCTAAAAGGAGAGAGATGGGCCAAAATATGCAATGTACCCACTCAAGAATAATGAAAATATGAATGAAATATGCCTAGATGTAATGTCCTAAATGCAATAAACTAATAAAAGATATTGATTACTAATGAAAAACTAATAAAATGTAATTTTTTTGAAAACACAATGTGATATGCAAACATAAACTAAATGACCAAGAAATGACAATGAAACAAAACATAAAACTATAAAACTAGAGAGGCACACCTAGAAATGTGTTTTATACTATAATGGAGACTATAAATGCTATTGATAATAAAAATTATGCCTATTGGGACACTTACACCATTCCAGGCGACTTAGTCATAGATTTGGAAAACTACACTAGAGCTCGTTTCAACCAAATAGGTATACAAATCCATAGAAAACTATGAAAAAAATGAATAGTGGGACTAAGTCACCACTATTAATGACTTATTCCACTAATGAATTTCTAAAAATCTGAAAGTGGAAACGAAAGCCCTAAGTCTACACTTTGGTTCCTAACAGGTGTTTACCTCTGAAACTCTTATTTTTGGCAGTATAAGTGAATTTTTGTGGATCTTTCTACCTAGGAAGCAAGAATATTTCTTCAAAAACTTTGGAACTTATCCTTCAATGATTTCTAAAAACACAAAGTACCTAAATATGTAGAAACACAAGGAAAGAGAGAATTATTAAATGTTAGGGCATGGGGATTTGCCTTAGTCAAACTCCCTTTTATGTGATGAAACCAAAATAAAAAAATAAGGCAATGAAATATGAAGAAATTGATTTAGAGACTTTCTATGATGATTGATCTTGAATTTCTGCAACCATAGATGAAGAATCTTCCCTTGAATGTCCTTGAAAGCTATCTTAATGACTTAGAATGCTAAAAACCTAACTTGCTTGACTTGAAATGAAAGATGAATGATGAATATGATGAATGAGTTATGAGTTAGGGTTTAGAAGCTTGTATTTATAAGAAATACACCTAATTTTACTATCAATTTGATCCCCAAGGCAGACATGAAGGAAAAATAAACTTAAAGTCTTTTTTTTTCTCGATCAAACCTTGAAAATAGCCCAAATGGGACTAAGTCACTAGGCTAGGTTACTTAGTCCCACTCGGATGGGACTAATTCACCCAAATGGGAAACTTTGTCCCACTTGGATGGGACTAATTCACCCAGATGGGCGACTTTGTCCCACAGGGGTAATTTTGTCAACTAGATTGTCAAGGAGTCAAGAAATTAAGCTTCTAGGTTGTTTTAGTTAGGTCTTTGACCAAATTAAGCCTTGGGATACAAAATATGGTGCCATGGGGGCCTATTAATGATGATGTAAAGGGTAATTAAGGCTAGGGAAATAAATTTCAATGTGAATGTGTGATTAAATACTCTTTACAACATTATAGTGAGGTCCACATAGCCTAGGAAGGAACAACATCCAATGTGAATGTCTAAGATTTATACCATTCAATTAAAGGAAAGATAGGTCCATTTATTCTAGAGAAGTGTGAAATTATTTTACAACACTTTACAATATCTTTACAAGTCATCATTGAATGCATTTGCGAGGGTCCTAGACCTAATGTGGATGTGTAAAACACCTCACAACACTAAATCAAGGCCTTATTAAGTCCAATTTATCATCAATTATTCCTATATCAGGCAAGCAAAAAGATACTTTTTCTTTGTCTACATGCACAATCTAATATAATTTTCTTCCTTATAGTGTTTGATCTTGAATAACAATACAAAATGCTAAGGTCAAATAACCGATTCAAATAATTTCTTAAAATTGATTACAAAATTACTATAGAGAAATAAGAGTACTATAAGTAATCTTGTTTTGGGAGACACTCAAGAATTTCCTTTTATAGAACAAGGGAAGCATAGAAGCACAAAGCACTCTCCACTACCAAAGCAGAAAGAAAAAGAAAAAGAAAAAGACCCATAATAAGTGGCATCAAAATGGAGCCTCAAAATCCAACCAAAGATTAGATCTAATAATAAAAATGTAACTTATAAATCTAAGCTACTTTAATAATGATGATTGGTGCACATCCTGTAAGCTAGATACCATAGGATTCATGAAAAGACCCCTTCTATCAGAAGAATAAATGTCTTGAGAAAATATGATCTGATCATCTACTAGCAGCCCTAACATCATTAACTAGATATTAGCCTTTGAGATTATAAAGGAGCAAAAATAATAATGACACTCGGTAGCACTTGAATAGAAACCACTCCCAATAGTGAAGAACCTTGCCCAACAAAAAAATGAATGATGTGGCACATTGGAATGTGTTCTTCAAACCATGTTTGAGCAGCTTGTGGAAAAACCCTTTTTGGTAGCCATTTGTCCTACTTTAGGCCCAAGAGTAGTGTGATATTCAAAAAGTCGCACAACCACTATGTGGCACCATTTCCCGCTTTCTTAGAAAAAAGTAACCTCGTGACCTCCAAAAGATGTGTTAGTGTGACATGTGGTAGGGTGAACATCAAAAGTCAAGAAAATGAAAACTTCTAGGCCAAAGGATCAAAGTGAAAAATGCTAACATACATAGAGAAAAAATTGCTTCATAATTATGTTGTGTGTCTTCATCATGTATGCTTTGTCTTTTTCCATGTTGCATTGCATATCATACATGTGTGTTCCTTTTTCCTTATGTTGTCATGTCATAGGATCTTAAATCTTGAGGGCTATCACATCTAATAGATTCAATGCCATCCTATATCTTCAATATTTGGATAATTCAACCCCCTTTAACATATTTTTAGTTTACTATGACTCAAAGTGTAAGTTCACACTCTCACTAAAGTTAGGGTTAAATGTAGTATAAAAAATTATCACCTTTTACAATTTCACACTAGGTTTTCCTCCCTTGTATGTGCTTGGAACCAATTATTCATTAATTCCCCATTTTATAAACATCCTCAAACAATCAAACATGGGAAATCGAATTATGATTTAATATATTTCCCCTAATACTTTTCGCCCCAAAAAAAATATGAATCTAATCTAGGGAACCCCACATCCTAGACTAGCATTTTTTGCAACAAAATTTAATATGAAAATGTTGTTGTTTTATTATTTGAAAACTTGAATTCCTTTTTTAGGTATCAAGATTTCATTTTAAAAAAAATGAGATTAATTGCATATAAATACATAGTATTTTCATAATTTTAAATCTAAGGAGAAAAAAAATTGAGCAAAAACACTTCCAAAATCAATTAAAGAGAAATCAAGAAAAAAACTATGAATATTATTACAACATTTAATCATTTAAGGATCATGTCATATGTTATGTAAGTGTGTTCATTTTTTGCATGCATTTTGTTTATAGACATTAATACTTGTAGGTATTCAAATCAATTCAAGTCAAGAAACAATTGATCCTTGAAGGTGATAGGTATGAATTTATTCCATCAAGAAGATTGGATCTAGGTGGTTAGAAATTTGAAGTGAGTTGGAGGAAGATTCAAGGCTATTTTCTCATTCACGCATTCATATCTTGAATTTTTCAAGTCATGAAATCTATATTTTCTCATCAATAGATAAAGTTCCAACAATAATTCCATAAGAACAAAAGCTACAAAATAGGGACCTCAATCCTATAAAATTAGATTTTAAAAAGAAAAAGGATAGTCTACGATGCACAATTCCCTTAAACCAACTAGTTTATCACAAAATTGTCACATCAACTACCTCTATCATTTTCCTTTTCCTTTCTAGGTTCAACTTATGTCATGTTGCATTCAATTTCTCAAAAATAATAATAGTTTGTTGCATTTTAATATTAGGCCCACTTACATTGTTGCATCATATCAAAATAAAATTATCTAAGCATTCCCCCCACCACCAAAAAGGGATTAAAACCCTCATCCACCGTTCTAGCTCTTTCTACAAGGTTTGTAACCACATGAGGTGTGAGATCATTTTTAATCCCTTATCACCAAAAGTTGGAAAGGGTGTAATTTATTTCCTGGATCCCTTTACCCAAGAAAATAGTAACAATATGAAACTATTTAGCTTTTAACATACCTAAGAGATTTCTATTCACACTAGTTATGTCTCCACTTGGGGACTTTGACATTTTTGTTCTCACCACATGTGGTTGAGACACTTGCCTCATGCACATATGACACCTTTATCACACTTGTGGCATGTGCATGAAACATCATTAATGCATGTCATACACTCATGAAGGAGGTGAGAGTCCATACCTATCTTCTCATGTCCTCCCTTTCTATATATTCAAGGGTATTGTTGACGAAAAATTTACTCGCAACAAATATGGAGAATAAATTCTTCATAGAAAAGACCAAAAGGAGCCTATCCTTCTTGAAAGATATGGAACAAAGAAAACCTAAAGGGAAATTCTACTTTAACAGGAAAATACTGTCTTTAGTTCAATCCTAAGTCTCTAATAACTAGGTCATGATTGCACTAGGGTTGCTCTCGAGTACTGATGTGATATTGCTATTATTCTCAAAGGGACTATGGTTTTTGTATTGAATATTTTAGGCATTGCAATTTCAATTGAATCATAAATTCAAACCTCATGAAATCAAAATATTTGTTGTAACATTTCATGAACATCATAAATTCTTTGCTATCACTTAAGTAGATTTAGCATTAAGTATTCAACAATTTTTTGGAAAACAAAATATTTTCAACTAAATTTCATCAATTCATTCAAAATTTGGAAAATTTTCAAGAATTTAAACATCTACTCTAAACTAAAGCATAAAAATACTAAAAATTTAATAGTTTCTCTTGGTTATTCTCCATGGATGCCCTAAAGAATCAATTAAAATAGAGAAAACTACTTTATACTTCACTTGATTGCTTCATAGCTACATATAAAATGGTGCAAGTTTTTAAAGAGAGGGGTTTCATTTCTGGGCATTAAGTAGGTTTTGTATGCACCCTTAAATGGTGTAGCATATAGTCTTGTTCTAATGAACTAACGAAACCAGCTACAAAAGATACTGAGATAGGTAGTTGTCTAATAAGCTCTGATAATAATCAATGCCTATGTCTATAAAAATTTTAACATAATGGTTTAGAAAATAGGAAATAAGAACAAAACTTAAAATTTTATGCTCCTCTAACATCCACAAATTTTGAACTTAAAATAAGGAAAGGGATCTTTTGGCCTTTTATAGAACACAAGGCTTAGAAAGAAAAATAAAAATACATGAGAGGAAGTCGAAGGGACCAATCTCATGAAGGCACATGGAATGTAGTGACCAATAGGAGAATTGCAACTGAAGTCAATCGAAGTCAACTCCAATTAGGCATTGAAACTCTTTAGGTGTTAATCTTTAATCATTAGGGTTATTCCATGAACCCAAAAAATCTATTCAAAAAAAATATAGGAACTTCCTATAATGATAGAGTGATTAGGTGGAATTATTATTCCTATATTCCGACTCCTCAATTTGAACATTCTAGGAATAAATCACTCCCAAAATAAGTACTTTTATATGGCATGCTTGAATTCCAATATCCAAGGATTCCAGTATCTGACACGTCTTTACAACAAACTCTATTCCAACATGAGCTTCTAAAGTGTAACATTGAACCTGGTAACATCATCATATTTTTTCATAAATGTAATTTTCCTAACCATCGATACCTGAACTTTGCATCACAATCCCTATCTCTTGCAATCACAAATTCCACAGATTAAATCCCTTTAAAAGGAAGAAAAACATTCATAACATCTTGTTTAAATAAAACCATTATTTAAATGTTCATACAAAAATATCATAATTAACACACTTTTAAGCATATCACAAATCCTCACATATATACCAGATTACTAGAATCATTACATAAACCTAAAATTTTAGCATTTTTACTTCACATTACAACCTGGTACTTGGTACTCGGTATTCAGCTTTACCCACTACCTTTCCCAGACCTCAATTATACTAGAACTCCATTATACTGAACTCCTTCATATCAGACTCCATGATACTAGAGACAAGAGCCTTTCATTCAAATTAATATTACCATTTTCCTTTTCACATGTTTTCGGTACTAGGTACCTAGTGCCCAGAAACAATTACATTACAAAGTACTTTTATTATCAACAATTTCTCTTTGATCTTCACTTCTTGTGATCTTTCAATTTGCTAGCTCTTGTCATAAGACTTATTTTTTTACTTGGGTCCCCAAGTCTTTTCAATCTTGGGGCATGTTGTGAGACCACACAACTTACAACCAATAAAACAAAATTAAACCAAACTTGAAATTAAATCACCAATTGTAAATTAAATCTTATACATAGTTTAAAACAATAACTTCTACCTTTACCTAGATTTTGACATAAAGAAGTAAAACTCCACCGAAAGCATTTGTTTGTATTCTAATTAATTCTAGTTTTTGGAACTTAGTGAAAAGAATTAGTTCATTAACATTAAACTATGTAATATAGTAATCCTCCAAATCCAACCAAGGATAGAGCCTTGCTTCCAGTCCAGCGTCCATAGCCCCAACAAGGTTATCTCTATAATTCCCCCAAACATAGCTCTATTGCTGATCAGGTGTCTATAGCCCCAGTAGAGTTATTTAGGTAGCCTTAAGAGTTGATATATCTCTCTCTTTTTAAAATATAGCAATGATAGCTCTTTTTTTCTCTTTTGATATTTCAATGATAGCTCTTTTATAAACATGCAAGCAATGAAGCACCACTATTAGGTTGGGAATTATAGTGGTACCGAAGGTTACTTTTTTATTTTTCATTCAATGCAAATCCCTTCATCAATGCACTACTTCCCAAAAACTCAGTTAATGATTTCCTATGTGTGTTTCCAGCTAAATTTTACTAATTTATGCCAAATCCTAGCTAACTATAGCTCACTATATGTTAGAAAAATGTGCATAAATTCAATTTAGCAATAGAAAACTTAATCACCAAATTTAAATATAAATTTAGAAACATCAGTTACCACAGTTCTAATTAAATTTTATGGCAACTACTAAAATTTCTACTAGCAATTTTGATTTGATGACATTGCACCTCATTAATGGGTCAAAAAATATCATGATTACCTTCAAGCATGATCATATTATTCTTCATTAAATTCACTTGCCTTACTCTACACATATTATCTTCTTAACTTATTCAAGTGATGACATGTACTCCCTTGTCAGCTTCATTTTCCTTTATATTCGACACACATAAGCATCTCCATAATTAATGACTCTTAGAAAAAATTAAATGACCACTATTAATTTTGAAGTCTTCAACTTGCTTCATTGAAAATCTTCATACTACTCAAATTTGAAGCAATTTATCACCAGATATGTGCAAACAATTAATTTGATTTAACCTTTAACTCTGAAGATAATTATCCACCTACCACCTCGCTTGTGGTTTCCCAAAAAAAAAATCACTCAAGGAAACTATGTACCGCAACTTCCTTACGACTCTATAAATTCTACATTTCTTCTCAAATTCTTCACACTTTTTCTTTCTAGCTTTTTGTTTTATTTATGTAATTTCTCTATGTGCATTTGCATTTGGTTCTTAGCCATGGATACTCCAATTTGTTTAAGTTGTTCTCACCAATAAAATTTTTTCTTAGGGAGCATCACACTACAAAGGCTTGAAAAGGTTTTCCTTATTAGGACTTCCAGTTTCACTATTCCAAATTTTCCCTTAGTCCTTGGGGAAAAGTATGTTGAATCTAGCCACTACTTCCACTTCTATTCTATATAGCATCTAACTTTGTAGTGTCGCTTTTGTACATTGGGCTACCTGTTGAAGATGTTTGTGCTACTGCCAACTTGATAGTGAAGCATAAGTTCTTAGAGAATCCAGATACCATTTTATCTATTATACATCTGACCATTGGGATTTCCTCCATGGATGATATTCCTTTGTTCTTGGAATGCAGGGAATTGGTTCCACTTTATCCTTTTCTTACTAATCTCCATATCCAAGACTTTGAAGTTCACCGGTAACTCACCTATATAGGGTATTTATCCCTGATAGAAGAGGCGTCCCATGTCGACTAAATGGCTACTACTATCCACAACTTTGCTCACTCTTTTTTTGGCTTTTTTGAGTTTTTGAAACAAGGATATTTGATATCTCATGTATATATGTCACACACACACACACACACATATAGATCATTAAGAACTCACCTATATATAGGGTATTTAGCCCTAATAGAAGAGGCATCCCACATCGACTAAATGGCTACTACTGTCTACAACTTTTCTCACTCTTTTTTTGGCTTTTTTGATTTTTTGAAAAAAGTATTTTTGATATCTCATGTATATACATCACACACACACACACACACACACACACACACACACACACACATATCTTTTTTGGTACATTTTAAAGCGTGTTTTACTATGCATGGTTTGATTATTTTGATTTTCACAGTTCAATTCTACAAATACTTGAACTAACTCCCATGCATAAGATAGGTTTAAGCAGAATTTTCTAATGTAGAGGCCATATAAAAGAAAAGAACAAAAACAAAGAAGGAAAAATAAAACAAAAACAAAACCCTACAAAAATAAAAGTAACCCTAACTACCCTAACTCTAACATAACAATAGATCAACTCTAATAAAGCAATTTATTTCAATTTTTGCAACTATTTCTTCTACAGTTTTGGTATGAATTACAACAGGTTTATCTTTAAATTCATTTATCAAAATTTTCAGTGTTCTACTATAACAGTCAATTATCATAAATTTTCTACGTTTAAAGATCATAAATTCAAAAGTGTACTTACCAATGATTTTTCTCATATGCACGAAAATGAACTCATTAGAGATCGATTGCACACACATTCCATTTGATGCGACCATACTCTAACTTCTTCCATCCCTAGTCCATTTCCACGAATGACTATATCTATTTCTTTCCTTCCTCCTCCTCTAAAAATCTTCATGTCTTTGACCTTATTTTCACTTTGCATTTTGTTAGACCAAGATATATCACTATTTATATTGCTATCAGAGAGAGAAAAAATATAAAAATTGATATTTTGTATCTTGTATAAAATCAAGGAAATTTCTTTTTATAGCTTGTGAATTTTCAACTTGGAACAAAATACACATGTTTCTCGCTCCATTTTCCTGCTCCTCATTATCTGTGTTTTCCACATATAAGGGGAATGATGATTCATCAATGTTGTTTCCTTGTTTGTGATGAAATATCTCTGAATCTCGACATTCTCGCCTATTTCCTTGTGAAACGTTAGAATTTTGTTTATAATAATCACAATTTTCAAACTATTTTGATGTATTAAATGTTAATTTTTTAATATTTCCAATTCCACTAGGGTGAAATGTTTTTCTCATTAATAATTCCTTCCTTTTAGCAGTTAAAACTTCCTCTATTAATGGAATTACTTTACTTATGGCCAAACTTACCCTAGTTAAAAAAAATTCACATTCGAGTTCACCGTGATTAGACATATCATGAATTCTACACTCACGACTCTTCCAAGAGTGAATAAACTCAATGGATGCAATTTCTTGGGTAAAAAATTTCAAAAGTTTTTCAACTTCCATACTAAAATGCTAGCTTGCATTTAATTTTTAATTTTTAATTTTACTTACAAGTTGCTCACAAAACTCAGGATTAATGTTTCAAAGTGTAACTCTCTAATCCATAAAGGATAAAACCTAAAATATCAAACATGGCCCTCCTTCTAGCATCCATTCCTCTTGATGATGATTTTACTCACAACAAATAGGGAGAATAAATTCTTCACAGACAAGACTGCAAAGAGTTTATCCTTCTTGAAAGATATGGAACAAAGACAACCTAAAGGGGAATTCTACTTTAACATGAAAATATTGGCTTTAGTTCAATCCCAAGTCTCTAATAACCAGATCATGATTGCACCAGGGTCACTCTCAAGTATTGATGTGATATTGTTGTTAATCTCAAAGGGACTATGGATTTTGAATTAAATATTTTAGGCATTGGACTTTCAATTGAATCATAAATTCAAACCTCATGAAATCGAAAGATTTGTTGTAACATTTCATGAACATCGCAATTATTTTCTATCACTTAAGTAGATTTAGCATTAAGCATTCAACAATTCTATGGAAAACAAAATATTTTAAATAAAATTTCATCCATTCATTCAAATTTTGGAACATTTTCAAGAATTTAAACATCTACTCTAAAATAAAGCATAAAAATACTAAAAATTTAGAAGTTTCTCTCAGTTATTCTCCATGGATGCCCCAAAGAGTCAATTAAAACAAAGCAAACCACTTTATACTTCATGAGAATGCTTCATAGCTACATATAAAATGGTGCAAGCTTTTAAAGAGAGGGGTTTTGTTTCTGGACATGAGTAGGTTTTGTATGCACCCTTAAACGATGGAGCATACAGTCTTGTTCGCCTGAACTAACAAAACCAGCTACAAAAGATAATTAGATAGGTAGCTATCTAATAAGCTCTGATATTAATCAATGTCTATGTGCATACAAAGTTTTTGCTGGAATGGTTCAGAAAATAGGAAATAAGAACAAAACATAAAATTTCATGCTCCTCCGACATCCCCAAATTTTGAGCTTAAAATTAAAAAAAGGATCCTATGGCCTTTTATATAGCACAAGACTTAGAAAGGATAAGTCAAATAAATGAGAGGAAATCAAATAGACCAATCTCATGAAGGCACATGGAATGTAGTGTCCAATAGGAGAATTTCAACTAAATTCAATGGAAGTCAACTAATTATGCATTGAAACTCTTCGGGTGTTAATCTTTAATCATCAGGGTTATTCCATGAACCAAATAAATCTGTTCAAACAAAATATAGGAACATCCTATAATGACGGAGTGATCAGGTGGAAGTATTATTCCTATATTTTATGTTCCTCAATTTGAACATTCTAGGAATAAATCACTCTCAAAATAAGTACACTTTTATATTGCATGCTTGAACTCCAACATCCTAGGATTCCGGTATCTTGGCACATCTATACAACAAACTCTATTCCAACATGAGCTCTTAAAGTGCATCATTGAACTTGGTAACATCATCATATTTGTTCATAAATGTAATTTTCCTATCCATCCATACCTGAACTTTGCATCACAATCCCTATCTCATGCAATCACAAGTTCCACACATTGAATCCATTTAAAAAAAAAAGAAAAACATTCATAAAATCTCATGTAAATAAAACCATTATTCAAATGTTCATAGAAAAATCTCGTAATTAACATGCTTTAAAGCATATCACAAATCCTCACATATATACCAAATTATGAGAATCATTACATAAACTTAAAATTTTAGCATTTTTACTTCACATTACAACCTGGTACCCAGTATTCAGCTTTACCCACTAACTTTCTCAGACCTCAGTTATAGTAGAACTCCATTATACCAGACTCCTTCATATCAGACTCCTTCATACTAGACCAGAGCCTTCCATTTAAACTAACTTTACCTTTCTCCTTTTCACATGTTTCTATTACCCGGTACCCAGTGCCTAAAATACTTACATTACGAAGTACTTTTATTATCAATGATTTCTCTTTGCTCTTCACTTCCTGTGATCTTTCAATTTTCAAGCTCTTGGGATAAGTGTTATTTTTTTACTTGGGTCCCCAAGTCTTTTATGCCTTGGGGCATGTTGTGAGACCACACAACATGTATCTTATGTAATTACTTCTAAAAATTTAATTAATTAACACAAAGGAGATGAGATCAATTTGGAGTTTAGAGGTACACAAAATATAGATGTTAAATGGAAAATTTTCTTCAAACCACGATGTGATGTCGAATGATGACATGGCAACTTTCATTGTTAGATTATGTGTCACCCACATGGTTGGATATATGAAAAAATACAAGTTGTTAAAATTTATCTTTTGCAAATGTGGAATGAAATGAATTAGGTGTCAGTAAAAAGAAACTAAACCCTAATGTCATTTAAAGCCCCTACATGCAATCTCATAACTATGGTCAAGATAATCAATGGTTAGTCAAAATATATTAATTATACACATATAGATAAATACATATATACATATACTTGTGTATACTTATCCACACATATATGTATACGTACACATATATGTGTATATGTATGTTTATATATGGCTATATAGATGTATTTCTATACATATATTTATACATATATGTATAATTATATTTATGTATGTCTATATAGACATATTTGTATACAAATGTGTATGTATATATACATTCATATAAATTCAGCAACATTGAATATCTTTTTCTATTCTTTTTTTCACATCACAATAGGTTTATATTCAATGTTATAGCCTCTATCCATGAACATACGCTCCATCTTGAGCTTCCAAAGCTCAACTTTTTTTCCTAGTAACTTCTCTATTTCTATTCTAGATGTGCTTGCTATCTCTTCCTAGAATAAGATCAAACCTTTTTATGAAAGATCCCACTAAAATGAATATTTGCACCAAAATCTCTCCACCTAACACAACAAGCATCCTTGGAAGTGATGTCAAACAACCCAAAATTTTTATTTTGTCTAGAAACAAAGTCTATACCCTAGAAATTGAGTTTCTATCTTTCATAGCTTCAAAATTGCATTCTCCATATGCTCAACATTATAAACAAGGTTGAGACACCTTTCCTAACATTTCAGTAGTTCTTACCATAGAGAGAATCAACCTTTGTACAATACTTGAGAAAAAACGTTCTAACCATATATACACTCAAAGACACTAACAATCAACTTGATTAAGAGCATACTAATTTATAAATAGAAATCAATTAAATTTATAGCATGCTTATTCTAAACAAGGTAAGAAATGCCTCGACTACTATTATATACACCATAAATTTATTTAAAATTAACTAAAAAAAAATTGAATAATCTTTAACAACCTATCCTTAACAGTTTAAATGAGACCCTAAAATTGAAATAAAACCCAAATACAACATAAAACTTTAAAACAGACTTAAAAATCTTAAAAGCGAAAGGAGAAAAAATAACTTGCTACTGAAAAAGAGACCACTGTAATCCAAAATTTTCAAACACATATAAAAAGTTCCGAGAAGAGAAAAATGATTTGATGCATAAAAGAGCATTGCAATCCAAAACATCAAGAAAATATAAAACAAACTTTGAAAGGATTAGAACTCGCCAATAACATTAAGTTACCTGGTACCTAAAAGAGAAGTTTTCCAACAAGTAGGTGTCATACTGCTAATGGGTGGCGGGCGTGCTTTCAAATCTAGAAAGGAATTTATAAGAACTGGAACACATATCGCACTGTCAGAAAGCTATTTACCGGTAGATGCTTCATTACACGTCTCTTCCAGGAAATCACAGACAAAATACCTGAAACTTCTACATTTATCAACAAGGTCTCGTGATGAGCAGGAGAAAGGAGTCTGTCATTATATATACATGTGATAAAATTCAGAGTTACATAGCTGGAGGGAGACTAGTATATTCAATTAAAAACACAAGGCAAAAACTAGAAATTTTCTTATAAGACACGCTTATAATCTTATTTATTTTGTATACTTCATGTCTATTTTTTTTTATGAAAACTAATCAATCAATCATAATTGGTTGCTGGTAATTGAAGTGAAATATATTCAATTAAAAACATAAGCAAAAAATTAGAATTTTTTTTTTTTATATAAGACATGTTTATAATCTTATTTATTTTGTATACTTTATATTTATTTGTTTTTGCAAAAAGTAACTAATCAATTATAATTGGTTGCTGGTAATTAAAGTCAAAATACATAAAAAAATTCATTAAACGTGCGTTTATGAAAATATTAAGTAACTATTTATTTATTCTAATTTAATGATATAATATAAAAATTTACATAATTAAAGATATAGAGGTTTTAAACTTCCCCATTTATGTGATTAGAATATTATTTTTTGATAATGTTTTTAGTATAGAGTTAATGAATAACAGTAGAATATAAGGTTTTATAATGATGGATCTATAAGTTGGATGAGATACTATTAGCTTTTGCTATATTAAATTTGCATTATCTTTCTTTTGTTTGTTCGTCTAAATTTGGTATAGTTGTATAATTTAATGTTTATAGTTAAATTTAATGGATATTAATGAAAAGAAAAATATGTTTTTTATTGGTGATTTTGGTTAATTCAATTAGATCTATACAAATAAGTATAAATTAGTTTGGATGATAAATGAAATTTGGGTATAAAATTAGTAATTAAAATATTGAATAGTAAATAATTTAAATTAGTTTAATAATTGAAAAATGATGATAAATTGATAGGGTTCTAGAGTATTTTGGATATAAGACATGCAATTACCACCTCTCTATTTGAGTTAGCTACTAAGAATTCTACATTGGATCTCTACCCTATTAGAGCACAAATTCACAAGTTCAAGACAATTTCATGATTGTGGCTATGTCCTTGTGCAACAAATTGTCATGACAATCCATAAGGTTCTATCTTGCAATTTCACATAATGTGCCATTCTCCACTATAGTTTTTATTGGAATTAAGGACTAGTGGTATTCATAAATACCTTGATTTATTTTTCTACTATCAAGATGCAAGGGTAGTGCACCTTGGTAAACCCCTTGAAAATAAAAATAACAGACACGTGTCTAAGAAGCAAAATAATTTCTTTATTACACCAAATCAAATGGTGTCACTCTTAATTTCTCTCTATGATAATTGATCTTTATAATTATTTCCAAAAAGGAGAAGTAATGCATGAAACCATTAAAATATAATTAAGAAATCATGAGCTAAAACCACCCACAATATGGTGCCTAAATCCTTTGAGAAAATCCAATCCCAAATCTCAAGATGAGTCCACAAGCTAAAAATAATGTATTTCTTACATCTTTCATAATTCACTCACCAACATGAGAACTCATATTTTTCTATATTATTCTTAAACTAATATCTTATGATGGGTCACAATATGCATGACAAGTTGGTCAAGAATTATAATTCCATCTTATAGCTATCTTATGCATCATAAATTCTCTCACAAATTTTATGTTGGGGGCCTATCTTTTGGAGGGCATTAGTTTTTATTTAAGTTGATTGAGCGATTTTTTTAAAAATTCAAGGTCTTCGAGAGCTCCATTGCATTGTGACTTGTTTCCTCTATTTAAGTTATATTTTGATATTTTAGGGCCAAATATGACCTCTATAGCCTAGAAATTTTATTTTTTTGTTTTATAGCACAAAGTTGCATTTTTTGTGTTTTTACAAAAGAATTTTCCTAGTCCATTTCAAAAATATGCATATTGTTTTAATAGAACATATGGAACAATGAAAATAAACTTATTTTTATAACAATCTCAAACTTGATATGAAATAAAACTCTTTTAATTTATGAAATATAATTTAACTTAAATAATAAATAATAAAATACATATTATTATAAAGTTTGGTAATCATTGTATGTTTCAAGATAAAACACTAAAAGCTCTAAACATAGAAAATATTCAAAATATGACTTACACATGATTTTTTTTACATATAATATGATAGTAAATTAGAATGAATTGTGTATACAAACAAATGTTAAAGATTTATCTTTATACTTTAATATATATGATGTTATTTTACATAATATTATGTATGTGACTACATTATTATATTAAAAAAAAATTTACTTTTATATTATGCAAAAGTGTTGAATACATTCCCATACAAAAAACACTTTAAATATTGATTTTTGTTAATAAAGAATTCAAAAATTATGTTAGACTTTGAAGCTCTCTAATAAAACTTTATCTTATGCCATTTAAAAATTATTTTTACTAAAAATAAAAGTAAATTAACATAATAAATATGATACGACAGTTGATATACCTTCCAATATCATTCAAAATACATTATCCCAGATGATTCCAGATTAAGGAATGCTCATTAAGTTATATAGCTTGGAATATAGAACGAATTCAGACAACCCAAATTAAGCTCACAGTGGCGCCCATAATCCAAATGGGTCCTCATTGTCTTGCAAAACTATTACCTCATCCTTATATGGATCATTCTGTTGTACTACATCGAATGTTTCGCCGCTATTACAAAATCCGGTCAGGAGAGACGTAAGATTAGCTTGTGTGTTGAGTAGCTCTGCTTGAGTGGTAGTCAGTTGTGATTGGAGGTGCAATACTTGCTCCTGCAGTCGACAAATAGCGCCAGTGCAGCCATAGATAGGATCATTCTCCCTCATACTCGCTTCGTATACCATGCTTGTTACAGCATCTGCTCGCTTCTCAGCCGGAATATTCTGCACAGAAAAAGGAATGATGTTATTTCTATTTAGATTTGAGTCGAAATAAAATCGATAAGAAGTCATTTCTATTTAGATACGCATGAGCAGTTGAATCAATCAATTTTTTTCAATTAAGAAGTAGAGATGTGGACATCATTTCAATAAAAAAAAATCGGAAAAAACATTTGATTTATACCTGAAGGATTTTGACAATCCTTCTTGTTCCAAATAATTTGTGTACTACTGAAAATTTCTGAGGATCTTCTGGTGGAAAATAAGGAGCGAGCACGCATTTATCTCCACATTTTCTTCGTTGAATCTTGCAAGCCGCACAGGCATAAACAATCGGAGCCATCTGATTCAGCTGGAACAGAAATCTATACAACTTTTAACAGCTAAACAAGAAGATCGGAGTCTTATTCAAAGATGCAAGAAACTATCTAAAATTGTAATTAATGGACGCTGAGGATATGAGATCGATTTGGAGTGGAGGGATACACAAACTAAAGACGTTAAATAGAAAATTTTCTTTCAAACCATCATGTGATGCCGAAAGTTGACGTGGCAGATTTGACATAACAGATTTAAATGGTAGATTATGTGTCACCGTCATTGTCGGTTATACGATAAATTGCAATGTGTTAAAATTGATTGTTTTCTAAACGTTGAATGAAATGAATTCGTTGTTAGTGAAACGAAACTAAACCCTAATGTTTTTTTCAAGTTCCTACACGGAAATTTACTAACTATGGTCAACATAATCAATGGGCGATCAAAAATATGTTAATTATAAACATAAATAGATATATACATACATTTGTACACATAAAGTATGTTTACCTATATCTATATAGATTTATGTGTACACATATGTATGGATATATGTATATATATAAATTAGAAGAAAAAGAATTTTTGTAATATATAGTCTAAGTTAATTAATAAAATAAAGTAAATAAATATAAATCAATCTAAATTCAACGAGTTGTTAGAGTGGAGTGAATCAAGCATTCAATAATAGTAGGCAAATTATAGTAACGACATAAATAAGAAAAAACAAGAGGGATTTCTTCTTGATTTAAACATAGATATCAATTGATGAAGATTGTGATATCTATACACCTTAAAATCTAGAGATGCCCTAGATTGATGTGTATATGAATTAGAATCAAAATATTCTTTTCTATGAACTATGTTTGATTAACATAACTATTTTGGATTTAGTTTGCAGCTACAAAATTGATCCATATACACACACTTGATTCTAATGATCTATAAATTCCACCTTGTGTACTCTTAGAAATAAAGGACAAGACAATAATATCTCTCTTGACAATATTTGATTCATATGTATTACGATGAGTGTGTGATTAGATATGAAAAATACAAGTGTGAACAATTACTCTTGAATTTCCTCATATTTAAAATTTCTTGGATTTCATGTTTTGTACGTGTTCTATTCCTGTGTGTGTAATGAATGCAAATTGATTTTTTTTGTGGAAATAAAAAATTTGTGAAAATTTGTACATATATAATTCATATCAATGTGTGAAAAGGAGGCCAATTGGTTAAAATTATTATTTTTTATTTTTCATTTACTATAAGGATCAAGACCATGATTGTGAAGATAGTGTTAGAGCTCTTAACATGACCTAGGTAAAATAGCACAATTATATAAGTATTTGAAAGGACTAGATTGTGGATTAGGATTAGATTAATGATTAGAATTATAAAAAAAAAAATCACTCGACTAGGATTGCATGCATATACATATAGACATAAGTGATCAGTAGAAGACAAGGTACATAAGTCCAACTATACACAAAAAAATATTGTTTTTCGTCACAAGACTAAATGTAGGATGCATCAAGGATGTATTTTTTACCATTGTATTTATTCCGACTTTTAGGTGCATGGTAACCTCTTAGTATCAATAATGCATCTCTAAGTATGTAGCATTCTAAATAATGCATAAAGTGAATACATCAAATAGATGAACATGTGGTCCATGAATGATAAAGATTCTTCATGCATGATTTTTCATTCACATATTTCTCTCATGAACTCTTAATTTATATAAGGATTCTATAAGTGGCTTCTAAATTATACAAAATGATAATGTTAGTGATAATGTACACCCCCTTTAATTGATTGTATCATAGGGTGCAATTGATTCAAAGAATGTCATATTAGATATATCAATAATAAGCATGGGTATATAAAAATATATCAAGAATAAATTACATTGTGAGATAATCATAAACATAGTCATGTTTCAAATAAATAATAAGTGATAAAAATGTAAGTATATATAATCATACTAATGCATTTAAATATAATAACCATAGCTAGAAAATACATCATGTGAGAAGTATGGAAAAAAGCTAGAGATAGAATCGAGTATATGATCACTACGCCAACATGGAAATTATAATGGTGACACAACCCTAAATTCCCAAAAAAACAATCATGAAAGTACAAAAAAGGGTCAAATGTGGCACCAATGATAATAAAAAAAAATTGGATATGATCAAAGGATAATGATATTTCCTCCAACATGGGCATGATAATGGTAATGTGGCCCTCTATAGCAAAATATATATAAGAAAGTAAATAAAATTTTCAAATTCTACATCCATGAGCACATGCCCCCAATGGGTAAAATTAGAGGCATGTTGTTGAGATAGTGGAACAAGACCCAATAGTGGCATGAACCCTAATATGATTAATAAAATTGATAGTATAGATATGATAAATAACACAATGTCCAATAATGGGGTAAGAACCCAAATTACGTAGTAGCCACAATTATAATATAGGTGATATAGATCTAAATAATCAACTATGAAATAAATATCACTATGTGAAAGTGGTTAAAAAATGATGCCTTTGGTGTAGGACCAATATGATAAATTTTCCTACATATATTATTTTATAATTTTTTCTCTATATTTTCTATTTTTTTATGTTTGTGGAACAAAGACCTTGATGTTTGGTATAAATCCTATGCTCAATAGAAAATATGAAATAAATAAAATATATATATATATATTTTTGAAGCTATATATTTTGGGAAGATTGATCTAAGGGTTGTAATCCTAAAAATTATCATGTCATGTTGATTACATTTGGTAGTCGAACTCAAGGTTTGAAATAGAAAAAAATAAGGACCATGGTTGAAAGGCCCATCTAAGGACCTTCATTAGAGAAACCTTAATATAGAGTTACATTCGTTTAAAGGTATCCAAAGACCTTGATTTGAAGGTCATTTCCTTACATTAAAAAAATATATTTGAAAAGAAAACTTTAAAGTTTTTTTTCTAGACTCACCTTTGAATGATGGTATGATGTCTACTATTTTTTTTCTCCCCAACCATGTAAATTTTTAATGTCCCACAAGAAGGAAAAACTATTTTGGTCTACCTAATTCTATACAAATCTAGATCAACTAGCATTGAAACATGAGATAATGTTCTAATAAGCTAGATAAAATATAGTAGGAATGTATATATGTGAAGAAAATAGTCATGTAGATCATAAAATAAGAACCAATTAATAAAATATAGGAGATTAAAAGATCATAAAAAAAGAGATGGGAAAATAAGAGTTAATAGATAAGATAAGACTACCAAAATAAGAGATCAAAAATTTAAAAGACAAAGAGTAATCATGAGACAGCCAAGTGTTATAAGAAATAAAACATGCTCCGAAAGAAGGATAAAAGGAAATGAAGCACATATTCCTCCAAGTGGGGGAAATATATGTGCAAGATAAATGAGTCCCAAAAGATAAGCTAGATGTGAAATTCAATAGAAAAAATAAATCATAAATGTAGGAAAAATAAAAGTGTTACTGAGATGATAAATCCATCTCTCATATAAAGTAGTTTCTCATTTATGCCATGTGTGGCCTCAATGTGCATATCCCCGTTGTCTATAAATTCTTGAATTATAAGTTGCAATATAATTCCTTTATGGTTATGATCATGTGTATGATAATAATATGTTGGATAATGATAGAAACATAATTATAGATAATTGAAAAGACCATCCTACTCTTATGTGAACTAGATCTAGATAAATAGTTAATAAAAAAAAGCAAAATAAAAAGTATAAAGTATAGAGAAAATAAAATGAATCAAATTATTTAAAATATTTATGACATAAATGTAATCTCAACTTTCTCATTAGAGAAAATTCATTATCCATGTGCATAACATTAGTGATTAATAATGTTTTCACTAACAAAGGGAAATTTGTAGAACCATCATAGTCATCATGTAATTAATCTTAAAAAAAATCTATTATATTATTGTTAATAGAAAACGAATTATCAAAAAATGAAACATGGTCAAATAATATATCATTTTGAACGCCTAAATAATAATATGAAACATGAAGAGTAATAAAAGTACCATCAAACGATCATCATTATGTATAAGAGAGAAGCTCATAAAAATTACATAGATATAGGTTTCCATGAGATAATAAGGATAGATAATTAAAAGGAATGCTACTGTCATGGATAGGTAGAACACATGATATATCCTTGTTAGAAGAATGATCATTGATATTATGAGGCAATGAATCATCATGAGAGGAGTTAATAAAATAGATAAGGCTATCTAATAGAATATAATTTGAACTCACTATCTCAATGAAGGAGGAGATAGGTAAGGAATGATAAAATAAAACCTCTATAGAGAGATGGCATCCACTTCCAAAGAACATATTGTATTAGTTAATCAATGAAATATGTGTCATGTGAAAAAATGAACTTGGAACATATCAAAAGATGAAATGAATGCATGAACATGGACGAAACAGTAAACTCTAGGCGTTTCCATAATACAATCTAAATTTAGGGTGAAAAAACTAGGTTATACAATGCAAACATAATCCTAAACATGAGATGAAATAGCAACCATATTAGTGTTATATTCTATATGAAACTATAGATACAACAATTGTGTTGGGTAGCTTTCCTAGGTTAATCATAAATGTAGATAAAAATCACAATATCCTCCTTTCCTCTAGAATGTAGGGTTGACTTCATCTTTTTTAATCTACCTTGCACCTAGAAACTTGATTTTTGATGATATTTATTTTTTCCCTGTAAACTCTTAGATAAAGACAACTACGAAATGATACAATCTCTCACACTCTTAAGGTTTTTCTATCAAGTTAGTATATTTTAACAATACCTTGATAGAAAACACACTTTACACATGCACATGAATTCTAGAATGATTGCTAGGTGATTCACATGCACTTCGACTAGTGTGTGTTTAATTATGGTATATGCAAGTATAAACCATGGACTTTTCTTGAATATCATTGTATTGATAGAGTCTTAGTTTTCGTGTGTTGTGTCTTCTTCTATGTGTGTAATGAATATACGTTGATTTCTTTTTATATATGAACATAACACCAAATTATGAATTTGCATAGCCAACTTGGTACCAAAGTGTGAGAGTGGGGACTAGTGAATTAAATTTTTAATTTCATTTTTCATTTTTAAGGATTAAGACTGTGACTACAATGACAACCTCATAGCTATAGATATGACTTGAGCGAGACATCTAGATTAGATCAATGTCTAAAAAGATTGAATTATAGATAAAAATTGTATTAACAATCACAATCATACATATAAATCTAATAACTTGAAATATCACATATAAACATAAATAATCAATGAACATTAAACTAAATAAATGAACCCAAATACATACAAGACTACCTCACATATTATTATATAATATATAAAAGACTATCACAAACTAAATACATAATTAAATAATAAAAATTACAATAAATATACTTTTAAAATTATATGTATATACATAATCAAGGAGCCCAAATATTTACTGTACGGCACGGTCCACGTGCCCTCCAAGCTCTCACTCTGTTCGGAGCAAATCTGCAGCTTTACATTCCTGCGGAATTTCTCCATGTGCCTTGAAGCCTGATAATGCGGCCCCGCACTAATTATCGACAGCGGCTTCACGATCTTTCATAGCAGTTTCATTTGGGCCAACTACTTTTTAATTTCCACCAGCTCTCGATTACGAGAGAAGTGTGAATCATATGACAGATTAAGTGGAATTTTATGGGCGCCAATGTCTTAGATTCTCTTTTAACAAAGTTGTTTATTTCAATAATCAACTCATTTATTTAGCCCTACTAAATATTGTTTTAAAAAGGAAAACAAACTTTCTTCGAGCCAAATTTAGGCTAATTAAGTAAAATGCACACAGAAATTCCTGTAGCTAATTAATTTAGATTGGTAAATTGAGCTTTAGGTATGTATAATATAGTAATTAATTTTAAAAATAAAAATAGATGTTAAATAGAGGGATATTTACTTTGACCACTTAAAATTAATCTTAAGTGTATTTAATAATATTTGGAGAGCGTTTTATACATTGTGAAGAGACGTATTCTTTTAAATCGGTCATTTAAAAATATATATAAAGATTATAAAACACATGTCTTAGTCACGGAAATAATTTAAGGATGAATGTGTACATCTAGGTTCAATTTAGCACATCATATCATTCTTTTTTATTATGTGAATGATATTTGAATAAATGCATAGATGATCTAAATGAATGTAATGTAATGCTTTTTTATAAGAGGGTAGAGCAACAAATCATGTACAAACATGTGTTTTGTTAGCTCTAGGCGAGAAATAAATGGGTCCAAGTTGACAAAAACATACATTTAGATTGTGAAATGTCAAAGGTCAAATACATCAATGCTAGGTGAATGTTTTTGTCAAATTTTAAGAGCAACCTACTTTAGATTTTTCATTTTTCTTCCAACACACATAAGAATTTGCAATTCCAAGTTATACTCCAAAAACTATAATATAACAATGGACAACTATATCTTAGAAATCACAACAAAAGGGTCGTAGAATAAGTATGCATGCATGGATACACAAAATAAATAAAAGGTATGTGGAAATTTAAGAAATTTTGATAACATATTGGTAAGGGATTGATGCAAGAAAGTCCCTTCCACTCTTAACACTCTCCAATCACATAATTAAAAATCTCATAATTGAATTAAATCAACACCAAAAATTAACAACATATATGAGAATTTTATTGCTCAATGTCTCTTGCAACACATGGAAATTACAACCAAATTGAATAGACAACATATGTAGCCATCTAGATTGATGAATGGCATTAAAAATTAGACTCAAAGTTTTCTTATATGCAACAAGAGCATTCACAAGTCAGTTATCATCAAACTCCTTTCCTTTTGCAAATACATTCAACATATTCTTGCATTCTTCTTCTAGAATTTAGTGGCACAATGAATCAATGAACTCCCAAGATTAATTGTTGCTAATTAACACCTCCAATCTACCACAATTGTATGTAGAATCACTCCCTAGGAAAGGCCATGCCCCAACCTCTCCAAATCCAAAATCTAGAAAACAAAGTAAAAGATGAATTGTCAAAATCACCTCTTGAGTAACCACTAAATCCACCAAGCTTGTAACTCCTCCTCCATGCCCAACTTGGAAAAAAAATTAAAATTCATAAAATAAAAATATCTAATTATTTAATGCATGTGAAAATCACTTTGAGGAAGAATGTACTTCACTAGCCAACACATTGATTCTCTCCACTCACAAATATGAGTCTATTTTTAAAAACACTAAGCCAACAAAACATGGGAGTCCAACTCCTACCTGTAGCTGAAAAGGTAAATTAAATGATTTGCAATATTCCATAACTCCAAAGAAATCCCATGCCCCAAGTTGATTTTTTCCAATTAAACATTTAAAATTGTATTTTCCAACACTATCTCACATTACAACTTTGTAACAAAAAATTGTCCAATTATTAAATTTTAATTTTGGACAAAGAAAATCAACTAATTACTCAAAATTTAGTCAATTTTGTTTATGCAAGATTTCTTGCAACCACAAAGGCTCTTGCATCAAACACCCATGGTAGAAAGAAAATGTTTCATGAGAGAAACTCATAAACATTTGTAAATTCCATGCTCATTCTAAATCCATCTCTCTACCTTATCCACTTAAACATTATTTCTCACCTAAGTTCCCTACAATTTTATGTGTCTTTCATCCTTCAGTCTTCCTCTCTTTCTCATTATTTTCACATAATCCAACTCCAACCAATATGCACTATGAAATTTTAGAAAATCATAAGGATCCATTTCATCTACCTTAGTAAAATCATAAAATTCATGCATCACCTCTTTCTCGATCACTACTACAGCAATTTATTCCTCCCCAATCTCAGTTTTAACATTTTCTTCCTCTTCTCCTTGCCTTATAAAAGATAACTTTCAGCTACAATTGTGTTCAATTGGTTTTAACATTGTGTTCATTTTTATTTTAGCATTTTTTATTATATTTATTTAGATGTGTTTGGTCTTGTTAATATTCCTTCATTATCAGAATATATGTATGTTACTTCATTCATTGATGACTACAGTAGTACATGTTGTCACTTTGTGCCCTCCTTTGCCAAGCTCAAATGAAAACATCATTTGCAAAAATGTCTAAGAGATGGCTAATTTCCCCTTCTTCCTTTTCTTCTAAGAGTCCTTTTAGGCTTTCAACTCTTGATCAGATGTTTTGACCAATTCCAATTGTCCTCTTCCTTCCTTAATCCCAATTCATTCTTTTATTTCAAATCAAGTCATTTAGGACTGTCGGGTCCCAAACAAACATTTGGACAAAGGTCAAAAAATTTTCTCGATCCTTCATCTCCAACCTCCTTCTTTTATTCCTTTTGGGATATCATATCCCATGGGGAAATTTGGACCAATTGTACATTTTTTTTGTCCTTCCCATTCCTCATTCAATCCTTTCATGACATCAAGTCCTGGATTGACATTTGGACCAAGATCCAAGTCTATTCTTGATTCCCAATTCCCTTCTTCTTCTTCTTCTTTAATATGGTCTTATTAGAATTTTATGACTCAATCAAACATTTGCATTTTGTTCTAAATGTCTAGATCCTTTCATCAACCTTCTCTCTCACTCTCTCTTTTTTTTTTCTCATGGTTTTTGTTCTTGATAAAACATTTGGAAAAAAGTCCCTCACTCTTTCTTTTGTTTTGTCATGGTTTATGTTCTTGATCAAACATTTGGAAAAAATTCCAAGTCCATTCCCAATTCCAATCCTTTCTTCTTTTGTTCCATCCAAACTTCAAATCTTAAAGGTATTTTTGGACTAATGTCTAAATGTCATGATCTATTCCTAAATCTTGAGCCCAATTCTTTCTCCCATTGAGACTTTGGGTTTCTTTTGGAGTTTTAAACTTTTCTCTAAAGGTCAAAATCCAATTGGGATTCCCAAGTTCCTAATATTTCTTATCTTTCTTCTTCATTCAAGTTAGAATTTGAGGACCCAAATAGACTTTTGAAGCTTTGGTCAACAAGTTCAAATTTAATTTGATTTCTCTAGCCTACACATTTTCACATCAAAAATTTGGGCATTTTTTGGATTTTTTAACTTTTAGTCCAAAATTCAAATTTTAGATTCCTTCTTCCACCACACAATTTTTGTCACCTTTGGTTCTTGTCATGGTTTTGGGCCTCATAAGGAATTTTGCACCTATTTTCCCTTTTTCTTGTGTTTTCATCATTAATGTTGCAACAACTATATCCTGACTACCAAACCCAATTATCAAGGCTACTAGAATGATTTTAAATGCATTTCCACCAACTACAAGTGGGACAAAATGAAGCCCATGCTTATTTATGTGTTGCAAACCACCAAGTTTCTTGTAGAGGGTCATTCCTAGCTAGATTTTTCTACAAATTTTATGGGGCTTTCTATTCTTCACTTACAAACTCACCAATGTTGATGCGTAGTGTGGATGTTAAGGGATTTATGGTGAGATTTCTACTCAAATTTGAATGTCCATATTTCTGCACTTGATAAGAAGAGGGATTTGACCAAGATATCCTACCAGTCATGGGCCTTATTTTCTCATAAGAACTATAGTGTAGAAAAATGTATCCCTTTACATTTTCACACTTTGTTTGGGCCCCTCAATTAAAATGGACTTATTAATGCCTTAATTTAGTGTTTAAAAATGTACCCCTTCACATTTTCACAATTCATTTAGGCCCTTTTAATTAAATTGGAATTAATTATGCCTTAATAAGCATTATTTTATGTCTACAAGGCTAATAAATTACTTTTTTTCCAGTGGAAACCTACCAACAATTAATGCCAACACATAATTAAACACCTTAAGCAATGTGTGTTCCAAGAATAGGGACTTGGAACCCATTCTCCCATGGGTGAATGGATCCTCCCTATGCCTTGGAACCCATTTTAAAACATGTTTTGGTGATATTTTTATCATCTCAAATTCAAATTTCAAAGGTCGGTTTGTAGTATTTAATTTTTAGGAAATTAAGCATAAATTTTTATAAATACAAGGTTATTTTATCAAATCAACTATAAGTTTTGAAGAGAAATTTTACAAGATCCAAAATTATTGTTAAAGATGTTGAAGAGCAGATTTCTTCATCATTTTTTGTACCATTCTTGATATCTCAAACATCATGTCAATGTTATGTTCATTCATACATGTTTTTGGAGCTAACATTGTGATAAAGGTTTGAAGATCTAATCCAAGCATTCAAGTCAAAGATTCAAAGCAAGATTCAAGAATTAAGATCCACATCAATTGAATCTATTTCATGCAAGATCAAATTCAACATTTCATATTTTCAATGATTTATTCAAGGGTTTGTTGAATTGCAACATTATATTATTCATTCATCATTCCTTTCATGCTTTCATTATTTCAATTCAAGGTTTAGTTACCAAAATGGGGTTTGAATAAGGAAAACCCCCATTCAACAAGAATTTTTGTTTTTACCTCTTGTGTTTGTGTTGTAAATTCTAGGTTGAAGAAAAGTTGAAGATCTCAAAACTACAATTTGGAAAGTTGCATTTGTTGGCACCTTTGTAGTCATCTCACTAAAACTCAGATATCGAATTCTTTTCTAGTTATCAGACTATGGAACTATAGATAAGGGAGTAAAGGACCATAAAATCAATTTTGGAAAGCCCTAAAAAGACCCATTTTCCCATGGGAAAATGAGTCCCAAGACAACTTTGAGAAACAACATTTTGTAACAGGTGCACATCTTCCCCTTCTTAGATCTACTAGAGGTTTTTTGTTTCTATTAGTTCTATTTTTTATATACCATATCCAACCTTTGCATGTCATGAATGGGTCCATTTGGTATTTTTTATCTTTCTCCCCAAACCCTTGTTCAGTCATTTTTTTCATTGTTTTTGTCAAAAGGACACTTTGTAGCATCTTTGATGACATGTTTATAATGTTTTTTTAGATATGATAACCTAGGAGAAACATCTACCAATAAACCTTCACGAATGAGGGAGGCAAGCACACAAGCTATTTCACTAGAAAAAAAATTAATGAGATAGATTACATATTGTACAAAGTGGCTTAAAAAGGCACGAAAAGTGGGTGACGGGTGAGAAAATTCCCAACATAGGAAAAACTACCCGAATTAATAAATTCATTATTATACCTAAGTTAAAACTTAATACTATACTAACACCCCCATTAAGTGAAAAATTAGGGAAAATGAAAATGCAAAAAAAGGTGCAATATGGGTCCTAACTATACAACCATGTTAGGCACTCATTTACAATGCAAAGAAGAAATCTCTCACAACTAGAGAAAACAAAAAAAACCCTGTGGGAAAAATCCCCTCTCCAAAAGAGAGTAAAACAAAAATGATGCATGGATAAAGGAATCCATCACACCCATTAAGGACTACATACATCATGTATATACAATAAATGCCCCCCCCCCCCATAAGAGGGAAAAAGAGAGACTATGCATCCCCGCACAATGTGTAATCACCTAAAAAAATGGTAAGTTCTTGAAGAAAAAAAATGATCCAATGTCAACAAAAAACTTGTATTCCTTTTGGAAGAAACAAAACCAAGTGCAAATGAAAGTATGCTTCCCATTCCCTATAGGAATTGAAAGAAAAAAACATGAATATCTATGACGATGTCTCTAAAATTTACTCATATTTCACGAAGACCTTGGAAGATGATGCCATGAACCAATCAGGAACATGCCCAATCACAATAGGAGGTGACGAACAAGGTACCACTGGAAACTAATTTTGAACATTCTCCAGAGACTAAGATAGGGTGACAATAGTTGTACCACAACTATCATCAAATAGGAGGGATAGACCTTCAAATGTGCCTTTCAAGATAAAAATATGAGATTCTACGAACAATGAACCAATCTCCAACAAATAAGAATCCCAATTAGGCAGATAATGACATACTAGTTGTGATGAATCATTAGACATGATCAATCAATCATCAACACGAGATGTATGTTCTTAATGAATAGGAATGATAGGAGCCTCAATCAATGAATCTGCACAATGAATCACTAAGGGTGAAGGTACATCAACTGTCTCTAATGGAGAAGGATCATTTAAAGAACCCTCATCATCCTCATTTGAGGATTCAAAGTATTCCAAAACTTTGAACTCTTGCATAGTAGAATGATCATAGGGTATCCTATCTAAAAAATGAAGAGGCATAAGACAATGTGAAACAAGATCATTTCATAATAGTTGAGTATCATAATATTTGTGTATTTCCCAAATTTTAGACCAAAAGAATATGAGGACACTCAAAATGATCAATAGCATTCAAAGTGGCATCACCAATATGCATTATAATTACTCCTAGGACATTATCTCTTTTGTAATTCCATGCAAATTTTTTACTATAAGTACCAGGAGGGGGAACTAGATTATACAAATGTGGCAACAAACAAAGCCATGTAAGATGTTTTATGATACCATCTTTCCATTATTTATAGTTTCCCCTTCTCAACATAATCACAGTAGGATGAAATAAAAATCTCATAATCAACTATGACAAATATCCAAGAATACAAAGAAATCAACCTACAACAACAATTAGCAACTACTAAATACTAAAAATGAAGCCTTCCCAAAATACTTTAGGATGCAATAATGCAAAAGATGATTAATGATCTAAAAAAAAATTGAGAAAAAAGATAAAATCCTTACTAGATTCCTGTGTAAAATCACCAAGCCAAATAATTTTCCAAACACACAAGCAAGAGAGATTCCTCTCAAAGTACACCACGAGCCTTTGTAAGTCTTTCTCACACCAAGAAAATCCACAACTCTATTTAACGAGCATAAAATGATCCACTGCTACCAATGTGGGATAATGCTTCTCAAAGACAACTTCAAACATAGGGGGCCCACCTCCACTTTGGTGCACAACAATTTGAACCCTAAATATTTAGGGAAAACTTTATGAAATATAAAGTTTGATTGTAAATCAATTATTCTGAAACCAAAATCCTTGTCCAATAGTGTGTAGGTTAATCTTCACACCCAACAAGAAGGAGAAATAATGACTTGAGCAAAGGATATTGTGAAGTGGCTTTTTCTTATAATTTCCCTAGCCTTCCAGTTTCAGGCTTCCTTTCTTGATTGTAGAAGTGTTTAGGATAATGTAAGGCCGGTCAGGAAGCTGGGCAATGTGCCACAGGGTGGCTACACACCTTTCCCTTATCATTTTTCTTTTTGGAGGAGCATCCAAAACATGTCGGGATGGCCGAAATTTACTGCAAAAAAATTCTTCGAAAAGCATAAATTTCTAACCACGTGGTCCATTTCATCTCTTTATCAAAGGAGGACTATGTCTTTTAAATTAATATCTTTTAAAGATTGATGAAACTTGTTTTCTCTTTGCTTATTTCTTGGGACGGAAGCTTCAATTTAATGCTTCAATATGATGTGATTAGTTAGTAGGACTCATTCACTAAACTATTTTTTAAAGATTTGATCTAGTATAGGCATCTTTCTTTAAAATATTTGAAAGCTATTAATGCCTGGTAGTTGAAGATTTAATGCAAAGATCTTTTATGACCTAACCAAGGGGTTACAAATCAGATCGTGAGCTATCAGGTATCAACATATAGCAACAATTACTTATGAGTTGAGGTGGTATTTTCTTTCTTCAACAACTATAAAAGGGGGGGGGGACAACACAAGAAAAGAAGGGATTTTCTAGGAGGAACTATTTTCTTTGTCAAAAGAAGTGTTTCCTTTTAGTTTTTCTTAAAATTTTAAGAAGTATTTTTCAGAAGTAATTTATATAACTACTTTATTCTAGATTCAAATTATATCTATTAAGTCTTAAACTATTATCGGATTGGCATCCGACCTTTGTTTGAAAGTTCAGTTTTAATTAAAGTATGAAAGTTCTATTGAGGAGAATTTATTGAGACTATGCATGTATGGTTGTTTTCAAGCTTTATTTCTTTATATTGTCATTTTAAATGAAACACTGCATCTTGCAAGCTATATCCTAGTAGTTTAAATAGTGGATTTATATGCTTTATGCTTGTTTGATGGAATAGAAGTTTAGAATAATTGGACTATGTCATTGGACTTTTTCTATTTTTCTAAAAATCATTATTCTGTTGTGCTATGTTGTATTAGGAGATAGAGTTCTTGTAATTTCTAAAATATTGTTCTTTTACTCTAAGGAATCTTTATGTTTGATCGGACCTCAATGAACACTACCTGTGGAAAGATTTGAAAGTCTGCACTGTGCTTAAAGTTAGCCTTTGTTGTTTGTTGTCTTTCCAACAATGAGGGATTGTGGCATTTTATGTCCTTTATATCAATCATAGGAGTAACTTGTGTTTGAAATGTTGTAAAAGCTTTGAAACATCGCCTTTTATGTTTTATACTTACCTTTCCTTTCTCCCTTATCTCATAACCCCAAAAGAAGAGACAAATTTCTATAAAAAAAACCCAAAGATATTCAATGAGACACAATTTAATCCCCACTCACTAAATTTCCCATAAGATTGTCGAAGAGGCACAAGATTTTATGATCAATAGTTATTTTTGTGGCATACCAGGTGGGACAAAAAAATTTCCAAACACCTGATTAGAAGTCAAAAATATCCCTTAAATCAAGCAAAGGAAGGAAACTGAAAGTTTCATGCCCAGAGTCCAAACAAGAGCATCCTTGAGAGGTCATTTCCAGTACTCTCAGTTACCTACCTCAAATCCTAGAAGGAGAAGAACTACAAGTTCTGTATCACTTGTAGGGAGTAATAGAGTGAGAAGTCAGAGGCCATTATCTAGAGCCTTATCTACTCCACCTGGAGGCTTAAATTTCTAGATAAAATTGCCTGTATATCTGATTCATAGGAATATTTTCCTCATGGCTCAAGTACCTCCTCCTACTCCTAGAAATTTTCTAACATGCGAAAGTGGTAGTCCACTACAACCTCCCACACCCCTAGATGTATGGCCTACCATACCTGCTAATTCCCTCATGCCTATTCTGAAGTTTTTTGAAAAAGAATTTGAAACCCCTTCCGAACACCTTCAAGATATAGCGGAGGAAAACATTTCTCTAAGGTTGTTAGCCACGTCCTTTAAAGGAAAGGATTAATATTGGTATTGATCTTTGGTATTAGGTTCTATCATCTCATGGGACTAGCTCAAACAATGCTTGTTCGAATGATTCTCTAAAAAAGGAGACCGCTCCTCACTGCTACATCAATTAATTACCATCAAAAGGGCTCCGAGAGAAGCCATGAGTGACTTCAACACCAGGTTCGATAACACTTGGTGGATGATTCTTTTGATTGCTCACCCCTAGCTCTGATGGCATTCATGTTTTATCTGAAGGCTATCAATCCAGACATCATAGTTATGATAACTTCCATGGGGGGAGATATCTTTCTCGATGCTTATGAGTTAGCAGTATGAGAAGAAAATAGTCTAATTGATGTTGGGAAACTCCTGCCTTGACCTCCTATGCCTATGTTCAAAGAACCTTCCAGAACATGACAAGAAGGATCCTATTCAAGTATGCCCTCTATACAAATTAACAGGTCAGATACACCCCAGTCTGTGTATATGTATCCTTCCACACAAAGTAACATGTCAAGTTCAAGCTTAGTCATGGCCAACATTAATGACATGAAGAATCTCATGGAAACTATTGTTAATGAATTGGTCATTCTCAAATGTCAGTAGATAATTCCTCTGAAGGTGATCACTCAGACCTATGGTGGAAGTAAGATTCCTTATCAACAAAACTAATAACAAGGTCTTTCCCGGGGAGGAAGCCAACAGATGACATCCACAAACTAGATAGTTTCAATTACCATGCCACTTCAAATAGTAAAATGTTGTCAAAGTAAAGAATTGATCCAAAGCTAGAATAACTTAGGAGAAGAGGAAAACACATGGTGCCTCACCTACAGTGACGATTATTTGAACCCGTAGAATTTTATGAAGGAAAATATGCAAAAAAGGATGGCAAAACAAAGAAGCAGGCGACCACCCCCGAGGTAGGCTTCATCGCCCGTCATCCGACCTCATTTGTAGCCATATAACATACCATCAGTGGAAAAGGAGGCAAATAAAGCACTAGGCTCAATCATGATGGAATGTTCTCTCATAAAAAAACAAAATACCACTATTTAAGCAAAAATCCCAAGTAGCTGGGATACTTAACGTGGTGGAGCAATTGAAAAATGCACCTGCCAATGTGTCATTATGGGACGTCATATCAATTCCCAAGCAAAAGACTCTACTTTAGGAAGCATTAAAGGTAGAAGTGGAAAGTTTGTAGGAAAGCATGACTCAGTTGAATAATAAAAGTGGAAATGATAGATCTATACTTCCCCCTTAGCCTTTGAAAGCAACAACTTATACAAATACCGTGAGCATTGTTAAGGAAAAAGAGGTAAGCAAAAAAAAGCTCAGGCCTTTCTTTTTAATGCTTATAGTAGGAGACAAATTGTTGCACAATAATATGATTGATTTGGGGGCTAGCACGAATGTTATGCCAAAACAAGTGGAAAATGCTTTAAGGCTTAAGTATGAACTCCTTGAAAGGGGAGTCATGCAACTACATGGAAAAAAGGTCCCAACCATAGGTTAGATAAAAGATCTATCTTTAACCCTTTTCTCCTGCCCAAGCTAAACAATCACTTAGGAAGTGGTAGTAATAGACATCCCACTGATTTTTGGGATGTGTATATCAAGGGATTTCACCACCAAACTTGGTTGATATTTGGAACTTGATTAGTCCCACTTGATTTTAAGGACTAAGCAAGGGGAAAAAATGAAGATTCTTTCAGAGCCTTTGCATCCTGAACATACTGCAAACAATGTGTTCTTATGCTTTGAGGCTGCACACACTGCTATATCTCAATAGGAGAAATATTGTGTTGAAATGCTAGAGGATGAAGAGGACACAAGTGAGCAAACTCCTGAAGAAGAAGTGTTGCTTAACCAACTCATTGATTTTGATCCATTCAACAACTTCCATGCAACTGGGCTCCACACTTATGTAATTTTTGATGATGATCAAACTTTTCCAAAACTAGTAAAGGATGAGGAGAAATTTGATGACTTGTCTGATAATTGGTTACAAAATATTTTTTTATGGTGCCAAGTGTAAGATAGGCACTGGTGCAGGTGTTCATTTACTCTCTCCAATAGGATTCAAGATACTCAGAGCTTACCATTTCATGTTCTCATGTTCAAATAAGGATCTTGAAAATAAGACCTTAGTTCACAACCTAAACCTTGCACAAAGAATGAGGATAAAGAGAATACAAGTTTTTAGAGATTCAGAGATAGTGGTGAGCCAGGTTCATGGTCAAGCAATAGCGAAGAATACTCGAATGAGGTCATCCAAACATCGATTCTAGGAACTGATTGAAATTTTTGAAGCCTTCAATATACAAACTATTATTCCATGACCCCAAAACAATATAGCTAATAAAATGGCATGAGTCACATTGCAATTCAAACAAACTTCCAACTCCACTAGGAAAAACATAGTTCATGTCATTGTTCAATTCTCAATTCCAGACAATGATGAGAATTGGTAGGTTTTCAATGATGATACTCAAACAAACACCTTCATACAAAAGGGAGGAATGATTCTTGACACTCCAACCCTAGGAAAAAAATTCTCTAATGGGCAGGTCATCGAATTAAAAGGGAATAAGCTTCTGAGAGGATTGATTTTCCTCGAGAATCTTTTTGACTATGAAGATGCAAGAAACAAAAAATGAAGGTTAATGGAAAATGAAAGAGATTATGAAGAACTTGATGTCAGGAGTGGAAGAAGGTTGAATGTTGGAAAAGAGGTTTTGAATAAAGATAATGAAAGACTAAGAGATCTATTTTATGAATATGATGGAGTTATGGCCTGGACTTATGATGACCTTAGAGGTTATGACCCTAGTATAATTCAACATTCCATCGACTTAGAGGGTGGGTCTAAACTTGTCCGACATAAGGAAAGGTTTTTCAACCCAAAGGTTGAGGCAGCATTAATAGCACAAGAGCTTACCATGTTGGTCGAGTCCAAGATAATATATCTAATTAAACATTCCACTTAGGTGTCAAACTCAATACCTGTCTGAAACAAGAATGCTGATATCAAACTTTTTGTCATTTTTTGAGATCTAAATAAAGCATCACTTAAGGACCATTACCACTTTCCTTCAATGGAATAGATTCTACAGACAGTAGCCAGGCTTGAAATGTTCTCACTACTTGATAGTTTTTTAGGATATAACCAAGTATATATGAAGGAGAGTTCCCAACACAAAACAACATTTACCACTAAGTGGGGAATGTTTTCATATGCTAAAATGCCATTTGTCTTGTCAAATGCTAGCGCAACCTTTCAACAAGTAATGGATACCGCTTTCAAAGGTTTAATTAACCTGGTCATTCTAATATATTTAGATGACTTAACAATATTTTCAAAATCAAAAGATGATCACTTTGACCATCTACAAAAGGTTTTCCAGAAATGTCAATAGTTCAGGATTTCTCTAAATCCCAAGAAATGTGTCTTCAGAGTTCCTCAAGGTAAGCTACTTGGCTTTGTAGTCTCAAAAGAGGGGACATCAATAGATCTCAAAAGGGTTAGGTCCATTATGGAATTACATCTGCCAGTAAACCAAATGGGACTCTAGTCATTCCTAGGGAAAATAAATTTCATCAGTAGATTCATTTTTTATTTCATTGGTATTGCAAGGCCTATTACACTAATGCTTAAAAATAATCTACCATTCAAATGGACCCTTGAAGGGAAAGAGGCCTTTGAACAAATAAAGATGGCAATTTATGCTGCTCCGGACATAGCTAATCTAGATTTTTCAAAGGATTTCCTACTCTATGTCTATAGTGGTTAAGACAGTATAGCTTCAGTAATCACTGAGAAAGGCAGTCAAAATGAAGGAGAACATCGTGTCACATTCCATTCTAGAACTTTGAAAGGGTATGTAATGAGGTACAACTTTGCATAAAATAAGATTTTTCCATAGTAAAAGGTTTAAAGAAATTCTGACACTTGGTGTTAGCCAATAAAATCACTATCCTCGTAGCACATCCTAGTGTGTGGGAGTATATCACTAAGGGAAAGATCATAAAAAAAAAGAGAAAACTAGATCACCAAGATCCTAGAGTATGATGTAGATATCCAGCCAACTAAGTTGGTTCGGGGAAGAGGTCTGTGTGAATATATCACACGAGAAATGAGTCTCATGGCCGAAAGAGAGACCAATCAGGTGTACTTGAATCAATTTGAGTCTGAAAAATCTTGGGTTACTGATTGGACACATCACATGCAAAAGGGATATTACACTAAAACCAATCCGTCATCCAATAAAAGGAGGTACTACCATCTACAAGGTGCAAGGTATGTACTGATTGAAGATGTACTTTTTCAAAGGAATTATGATGGTATTCTACTCCGATGTCTTGACACTCTACAGGCATAGAAGGTGGTCATTTTTTTTCCAAGACCACCACTTTGAAAATAATGAGGGCAGGATATTATTGGCCCTCTAATTTTAGTGAAGCACATCATCTAGAATAGAGGTGTACTCAGTGCAAATTTTTTGTTGGAAAAAGGAGGAATATTGCTCAACCCTTGAGCCCTATTGTAACTGAGGAACCCTTTGCTCAGTAGGGTCTATATTTTATCAGTATGATAAACCTTATTTCTAGTGCTAGACATAAGTGGATACTAATGACAACTAATTACTTTACAAGGTGGGTGGAAGCCGTAGCCCTAAAAAATGAAAAAAAGGAGACAATGTTAATTTCCTCAAAGAACTGGTGACCATATTTGTGCTGCCCAAAACCATCATATCCGACAATGCCCAAAATTTTATTGGGTCAAGTATGTCATATTTTTCTATCCGGCATGGGATTTTTCTTAAAACTTCATCAAATTAATATCCACAAGGCAATTGGCTAGTAGAGTCTACCAACAAAAACCTAATTAGGTTAATCAAATGCATTGGGTCAAAGTGAAAAAGAGATTGGCACAAGCATCTATGAGTGGTTCTATGGGTGGATCGAATTACCCTAACTTAGAAGATTCTAAAAAATTCTCCTTATGAGTTGGTGTATGAAAAAGAGGTAGTAATGCTCATTTCCATAGAAATCCCTGCACTACAACTACTGAAGGCCCTAGAAGTTGAAGAAAATGGTGGAATGGAAGTATGACTAGTAGAACTCCTAAAATTAGAGGAAGACAGAGAAAAGGCCCATGAAGTCATGATCAACCATCAACAAGCTGTCAAGTGATGGTTTGACGAAAAGGCCTCCAGTCCAGAATTCAAGGAAGGGAGCTTTGTGCTAAAATATGATGAACATACTAAAAAACTAGGACAACACACAAAATTTGAAGCACTGTGGAAGGGACCCTTCTGAATCAGTGCATGTAAAGAAAAGAATGCATATGAACTTGAAGATATGGAAGGCAATGCTTTAGGTATACCAGTGAATGGTATTTATTTGAATATTTTCCATTAGAATGCATAGTTCTTTGAAAACTTTAACAATTATGTATCATATGTAAAATTTTGTAATTATTTTGAAGTTTTTCTAGAATAAAACCTAGGAGGAACACTAAGAAATAAGTATCTTGTATTATATATATTGGAAATTCTACATATATGCAAGCCCAAGACTTAGATTCAAACATGAGACTCTCTCGAGTGAGCCCAAAAGGATTTACAAGAAAAAAAATTAGGAATAACATGTAAAAGTAGTCTAGAGGCACCCTTGGCTGTCACCCAGGAATGAGAAGAAGCCCGCTATCAGGTCTTCTTTCTTTTTTTTCTTTCTCTTCTTCTCCACCTAGTTACAAAAGGAAGGCTGAAGAGCACAATAGACACGAATGCAGGTCCAAATCCTACTCATTACTACTTTGTGTGAATTAGTTAAAGTGTTTTCTACAATCCAACCCTATAACTTGCTCCACACCATACTCACGAAGCAAAAAATGGTTGTTGGCTGTGAAGAAAATTGATGTGTTGCAATGTCCATAGTGCAGAAATCAGAGAAAAAGGGTAGTTGAGGCATGTCTATACCAAATTCCACATGCCTCCAAAGGTCCATAACACTCAAGATGTCAATACCAATGATGGACACTTGCACTATTTCTCTAAGTCCTTCCATCAGTGAGGTGTCCAACATCTCTCGATATAGCTCAATTATCATAGGTTTGGACACTTTCAGATCCAACAGTGAGGCCACAAAGTGAGAAAGCACGTTGTAGTTGCTCCAAAGATGGATCACATTAGTAACGAAGTCAGTATCCACCACCCATTTGAATGCACTCATGATAAGTGGGTCACATTTCTTGACCAACCATTTGATTCGATCACTAGTAATTTCTCCTAGAAAGTTTTATTGCAACCTCCATGGAAGGAGCCAAATAGGAGTTCCCAAGCCAACAAACATTCAGAAAAAGTGGTGAATTGTAGCAGAATGGAAAGAAAGTAGGCAGAAGGCCAATTAAGTTAGAGAACTTTATGTTCGAATGAATGTTGCAAAAGGTGGCATGACTATATATAGAAAATTTTGACCAACAATATTGATCAATGGAATATCCATTTTTAGCTAGATGGCAATGGGAAAATTTGAGGCAAAATGAACCAAGGCAGATAAATCATACGGAGGATCCCATAGAATGCCTTAAGAAATAAATCAGGGTGCTAGGATTAAATGCTCTAGTGCACCAATTATTGGTGTGTTTCCATCATTGTCATCAGTGCCAACTATCTCATTAATGAGAAAAGATGAGGTTAACATGTTTTAAAAGAAAAAATCTCTAAAAAATTAATGGTTACATTTTTCAAGGGTACTTTGCACCACTTCAACACATTTGGAACAATGGAAAATATGCTTCTTGAGGAAATGTTTCTTTTTATTTAAGAGGCAGCGAAAGGAATGTACTAATTTCATCCTCATGAGTTTTTTCACATTCTCAAGGGATACGGATCTTTAATCCACACATATCATCCTAGTGGCAATATTTAATAGCCTAGCAGTAATAGCACAACCATGAGTGCATGTACTAGAAAAATAATTTATTACACTTAAACATTTGTTTTTCTTTTGAAGGAAAAGGTTCGCTGACCATTATTTCTAAAGGTTCTCTGTAACTTTTGATACAGTCATGGTAGAACTCTCAACTTTTGGAAGATAGGCCACAAATCCAAATCAATGACCTGGTTATCCCAATATTTTTGGGAAAAAGTATTTCGCCAATGTCCCAACTATAGAGGAGTGACCTTTCAAGTACTGCAAGAAGGTACATGTACATAAGCCTATGAAAAGAGAAGCAGTACAAGATATCATTAACAATTTATTTGATCCCAAGTTGTTAGTCAACCCTAAAAGCCTCAGAGAAGGTCTGTTTCAAAGAAAGGAAAAGTATTTGGCATCTGAGGGTTTTGTGTTTTGGCTATGGGATTTTGGTTTTCCATAGTTCATGTTGCCCATTGTACATCCGTGCCTTGAATTATTTAATGCATGTGCTAGGAAATTTGATGAGGTGACAAGGATTATCCAAAGCGATAGGGTTAGGGTTACTATTTCTACTCAAGCCATAGGGGATATGCTATGTATCCCTATGGCCTAGGATTTTGAGTTGTTCAATGAAGAAAAGATGGATATTTTCAGGAAATAAAAGCCAGAAGAACAAAATTTTATGAAGAAGAAACAATGGAAGGGTCGGATAGAGGTCATGTCTCTTTCCCTCTACCATATGATATATTCAAGAGGGACACTTAGGAGATATTCTCAATGTTGGCTTGGGTATTTGGTCTTGACAACAATTCCTAGGTTCTTCCTTTTCAATTTAACTTAGCTTTTGAGCTAAAGAGAGAAAAATTCTAGAGGCACTATGATTTCATAGAGGTGATAGCCATGAACATGTTGAACTAGATAAAAAATTATGGGACCAATTCTAAATTTAGGTACCCTTCCTTCTTAGCTCATTTAGTTTCGCATTATAATTTTTAATATTTTGGGAAAAATGTCCCAGTGTCTACGTTGGACAAAAGGAACTATCTTCAGCCAGTTTCTGTGTGGACCCATTTGTTTTCTAAAATAGGGAATTATTATGGGTTTGTGAATTACTTTTTGAGGTCCGTATTCCAAGAATTGCTACCCCATCCTATGGGGTGTTTCTCTCTTGAGGTTTTACAATGGATAAGGATCTTGCAAAACCCAATGGATTACTTCTTGGGTGTGGATTTCACATTTATCATATTTCATGGTTTTCCCAATGAGTCTTCTTGACTCCCTAGGTTTATAATAGATAGAGTTTTGTGCTATAAGCATGCTACCAGTTGACCATTGTTGACAAAATCTATGGCACAGGAAGAAACAAGATGAAGTTGTATCTACTCACTCTCAATATTGCTAACAGCTAGGTATCACTTACAAAGCGATTTTGTGAGGAAGAACTCAAGAATCTTTTTGCGGCTTTGAGCCTAGTCATCATTTGTGATAAGTGGGACTATAATCCAAGGGGAATTTATAGCATGAAGCATGAGGAGTGGGAATACTTTGAAGGAAGGAAGAACATGACTCAAGAAAGTGTGTAGGTATACATTGACTTGAAGGATATTCCTTTCAAGTGACCAAAATGGTTGAGTTTCTATATGCCAAAGGTCTAGTATGATGGGAACCTCCCAATGAATAAGTCCATTAATGCACAACTAAAGAGGGGATGGTCAAAAAGGAAGAAGGAATATTTTTGGAGGTTCTGATAGGAGTTGCATTGTCCCAACCTTCTTGTTGGAAAATTCCCATGGGATAAGGAATTTTAGTACTTTTATGATAAAGAGGCCAGCTCTAAGAATAGTAATCCAAAAAATAGCCACAAAATTGATGCAGAAAAAGTCCCACGTTGGAACCACCAACCTCAGGAATTTGGTGGCTAAAAATATTTGAGACAAAAGAATTCATTGACTCTGTCCTCCTCTAGTGCCCAAAGTAAAGGAAGGAAACCCTAATAGTCTTCAAGATTGTCATCTATTACAGTCATCGAGGGTCAATTTTTGGAGGGGTCGGTGCTTAGAAGAATAGAGCATGTCAACTCTAGTTGGGAGAAAAGGTGGGTTGAAGGGCTAGGCATATCTGAAAGACTAGCATGAGGTGAAGAAGTGGAGTCTGCTTTCCAAGATGTGTCGACCACCAAAGTTTAAGTAAGTTTTACTCCTCCTTCTCTTCCTATTTCTACATCTTTGATTACCCCCTCTCCTCCTCCCTTGGGAAGGAATTCTCCATCCACGAATCCTAACTTAATATTCCTAAATGTGTCTTTCCCTATTCGGAATGAAATTCCTAAGATTACCCCACACGCCGAACGAGCAACATCCATCTTGACCACTGCTTACTCTTTATTCACCCTATCAAGGGCCCCTTTTAAAAGAGCTAAATCATTCATTTTAACCCACACTCCTAGTCTGACAACTTCTGAGAAAATACCTTTCCACCCCCTGCGTCTCTTTTTACCTCCACCAACAAATCTCCTGCTCAATCTTAGTTGGGTGTACCACCCTTTTACATGATAACGCTCCCTTTCACCTCTCCTAATACACATACATCTGAAGTCTCCCCTGTATTACCTTTTCTAGTTTCCCTCCTGGTACCCCTATTGCAACACAAAATGTCAATGTTCCTCAAACTCTCCAAGATCATTTCAATGCAACAAATATGGCCCAACGAAATGCTAAATGAAGGCGGCTTATGCAATTTTTTGAATTGCAAACTGCTAAGAAGATCGAAGCTTGTTATACTGATGAGCAAAATTCTCTTTTGATCAGCACCATGACACCACTCGTGGCTAAGCCTAAAGGGAAGATGAAGCTAGATGCTTATGACATCTAGACAATAGGCCTAGACCTAATTTAAATGCATCCACATGACAAGGTGGTCTTAGCTAAGACCACCCAATAGGTGGTATATTTAGAATATGAAAAGTTCGGTAGAAGGTTTAAAAAGCATGAGACAAAGTTGGTAAATGTAAGGGAAGTAGTGGGAAGATTACAAATAGAGATCAAGGCTAAGAATGTTGAGTTGACTTGCATAATGTAGATTCAGAGTAAACAAGGGGAAGACTCAAGATTGCTAGAAGAAGCACAAACCTAGAAGGTTCAACTACATGCCAAAATTGAAAGATTAAAAGTTGATCCCACCATCTAGCATCAGACCAACTCAGGGTACAAAGGTACTCAAGAAAATTTATAGAATGAGCTGGGTAATGTCCGATCTCATTTTTTTGATGCCATTCAGAAGGAACAAGCATACATAGAAAAATTGAAGCTAGAAAAACAAGAGGCCATGTCTACATTGTAGACCCATGATTTAGAGGTATGAAGGATAAGCTCTAAACTAGTAGACAGTCTCAAAGAAAAGGGTCGAATAGAGGAAAATGCAAAGACTACTAAGGAGACTCAGCTAAATCAAGAGTTAGTTGTTGCTCGAGAGACTGGGTCTCTCCCACTACTAAAAAGACTAGTATCTTCACATTGGGAGTGGATTTCAGTCATAGTTGTTGCTCTTAGGAATGTTTTTCAATTCTTGAAGGATGTCTAGGAAATAAATGGGAAATTTTTCTCAATGGTAGATCATGTTTTGCAGATATGCGAATCTCGAGAGGCAGAGTCACAAAGCTTCATTTCTAGACTTTGTGTGGCTTTTGATGAGGTATCAAAAGATGTTGGAATTGTTGATTGAAGAACTTCCTATATCAAGGCTAGTGAAATCATCAACTCCTAGAAGGTTTCTAAAAAGTTTAAATATTGTCAATTGGTGTTGGTGAGGAGAGTTGAAGAGATAAAAAAGGACTTTAATGTTTCAATCAACTATGGACTACCTCCCCTCTTCTCCCCATAAGGAAATGTACAAATAGTGGAGCAAATTACACATGCTATCAAACATAAAGACTAGATTTCTACTAAACTACCAAGTTCAAGTATGGTGCATACAGTTGATGAGGTTGAGCACAAATTGTTTTTCCTTTCTCGCCTTTATCATTACCCTGGAGTGGCTACTGCAAGATGGGGAGTCATTTATTTCAAAGAATCTTTTCAACTTGATCAAGCCTACAGGCTCATCTATAGTATGTCTTTACCAACTAAAGAAGAATGGTAGGCAGAACACTCCTCCTTCCTCAAACTTTAGAAATTTCCAGAGAGTTGGGTTTGTACCTCCGCAAGCGAAGGCCCCTATGAGTTGCTACTATGAAGTGGTTTTTTCTTATCATTTCCCTAGCCTTCAAGCTTCTAACTTCATTTTTTGATTGTACAAGTGTTCAAGATAATGTAAGGCCAATCAGGAAGGCAGGAAATGTGCCACAAGGTGGTTGCAAGACTTTCCCTTATCATTTTTCTTTTTGAAGGAGTGCCCAAGACATGTGTCAGGATGGCAAAAATTTTCTGCAAAAATATTGTTTGGAAAACATCAATTTCCAACCACATGATGTGTCATCTCTCTATCAAAGGAGGACTATTTCTTTTAAAGTGATATCTTTTAAAGACTAAAAAAACTTGTTGTTTTCTATTTGCTTTTTTCTTGGGACGGAAGCTTCCATTTGATGCTTAGAGATGATGTGATTAGTTAGTAGGATTCATTCCCTGAACTACTATTTTTAAGATTTTATCAAGTATAGGCCTCTTTCTTTAAAATATATGAAATACATTAATGCAGTAGTTGAAGAGTTAATGCAAAAATATTTTATGACCTAACTAAGGGGTTACAAATTAGATCGTGAGCTACCAGGTATCAACATCTGGCAACAATTAATTTTGAGTTGAGGCATTGTTTTCTTTCTTTAGCAACTATAAAAGGGGGGTGACAACACAAGAAAAGAAGTATTTTTCTAGGAGGAGCTATTTTATTTATTAAAAGAAGTGTTTCTTTTTAGTTTTTCTTAAATTTTTAAGAACTATTTTTTAGAAGCAAGTTATAGAACTACTTTATTCTGGAAAATTATATCTATTAAGGTTTAAACTATTATTAGATTGGCATCCGACCTTTGTTTCAAAGTTCATTTATAATTGAAGTATGAACTATTGAGGGGAATTTATTGAGACTGTGTGTGTATGGCCTTTTTCAAGCTTTCTTTCTTTATATTATCATTTTGAATGAAACATTTTTTCCTGCAAGCTATATCCTGGTAGTTTAAATAAAAGATTTATATTCTTTATGCTTGTGTGATGGAATAGAATTTTGGAATAATTGAACTACGTCATTGGAATTTTTGTTTTTTTTTATAATTGTTATTCTACTGTGTTATGATGTATTAGGAGACAAATTTCTTGTAATTTTTGAAATATTATTCTTTTACTCTAACGAATCTTTATGTTTGATCAGACCTCAATGAACACTACCTATGGAAAGATTTGAAATTCTTCACTATGCTTAAAGTTATCCTTTGTTGTTCATTCGCTTTCCAACAATGAGGGGTTCTAGTATTTTGTGTCCTTTATATCAATCATAGGAATAACTTGGGTTTGAAATATTGTAAAAGCTTTGACACAATACCTTTTATGTTTTATACTTATATTTCCTTTCTCCCTTATCTCAAAACCCCAAAAGAAGAGTTGAGTTTCTATAAAAAAAACCCCATAGGTATTTAGTGAGACACAATTTGTCCCCCACTAGCTGAATTTCCCATAACACTATCGAAGAGGTGCAAGATTTGATGATTAACATATATCATGCCTAGAAGAGGACAAAAATTGAGCCTCCTCTTTGCAATAAAACCATGCATCCCTCCCACATAGGTCTTCCAACTTGGTGCACTCCAAACACAAAAACTTTGCACCTCTTCACCAAGAAAATGGGTGATTTGAATGGGGCCTTCAAATGAAATTTGATCTATACAAAAAATGTGATTCCAAACTTCAAATCATTATGTTTTATCCAAGGAATAATTCCAAAAAAATACTTGAGAAAGAAAATCAAGCCTTAGAATTAAATAGGAAATGCTAAAGCCAATCTACCAATCACCACCAAGATTTGGAATGCAACTTTCCACCAAACAAGATCGGACCTCAAATACAAAATGCCCAGAAAAATTATGAACTTTAGAAATAGAAGGATGCCACTTTCCTAAGAAGATATTTGTACACCAAATCACACCTCCTCTTTGTTAATGCAAATGGCCAAAAAAATCCCCTCTATGGATTCAATGCAAGAAATTGCATTCGCTACCTCCAATGAAGAGCTATTGGCATGCTACATGGGAGGTTATTTGATGCACAAAACAAAGGTTTAAATTTCCCCACACAGACCAAATCATGTCTTCAAATAAATGTCACTTCCCATATGAATCCTCCCAACACTTGGCAATGTGACTGAAATTAATCACTGCCTCTTTGATGATAGTAAAAACATGCCTCATAGAAGGAAGAAAATTGCACTAGAAAATTAAGAAATTCATGCCTTCAAAATGGAAAAAAAAAGTGTGCTTCTCCAATAGACAAATCATAGCCCTTTCATCCTATGCAAATCCAACAATAGATAAAAATAGGATGCACCAATGTGAGTACGGAATGGCTAGAGGATAAATCACACTTCACTATATGGTCCAAAGTGGTTTCAACAGGAAAGCATGGCCTCCTCAAATGGAAAATCGTTCCCTCCAAAAGAGAGAATAAGGCTTGCTTCAGAAAAATCACACCCTCACAAATGATGTTGCCAATGAAACAAAGGATTCATGCCTCCATCACAATAAAATCAAACATACAAATAAATTTACCAACAATAGGAAAAATGTTGGCAAGGATGAATCATAGCCACCAAATAAGAGAAAATAGGAAGACAACTTTGAAATTTAAAAACTTTCACATGCCAAAAAAAATGTAAACAATTTTTTTTTAGATGTCAAAAATCTCCAACGAAAACTCTCAAGGAAGGAGTTGTAGATTAGGCTCTGATACCATGCTAGAGAAAATAACCTAGGAGAAACATCTGCCAATAAACCTTCATGAATGAGCAAGAGAAGTGCATAGGCTATTTTACCAAAGAAGAAAAAAATGAATGATATCGATTACATATTGTACAAAGTGTCTTATAAAGGCATGAAAAGTGGGTGATGGGTTAGAAACTTCCAAGCACAGGAAAAACTACCCAAATTATTAAATGCATTATTATGCCTAAGTTAAAACTTAAGACTATACTAACAAAATTAGATTTCATAAATCTATAGGGAAATTGTGGATTTTCTTTATTTTATTATTAATGTACAATATCCAAGTGTTACATTGCATAAGTGGTATCATTAGGTATTTTCCATTTTTCTCCCAAGAATGCATTTCAGTCATGTTTACCCCACCCACAGACACATAAAGGAATTTGCAGATTTCCATAGAATTGACTAACCTAAAAGGGGGAAAATGGGGTTATGGTGGACCTATTCTCGTATATTTCATTAGGAAATGAGATCCCCACAAATAATTGACTAAAAACCTTTGGGTGAATCAATTCAATGTGAGAATCTCCAGTTTTCCTTATGCTTGAGATGGGAGTATTGAATAATCAATGCCATGTTACCACTAAACAAACCCTTGAATAAACCTTCAAATGGAGATCTTAGAAGGTTTGAAACTTGCATGAAAAGGATTTAGTGGATTTGGATCTTAATTCTTGAAATGATTCTTTGAATGCTTGACTTGAATCTTTAAACCTACATCACAATGTTAGCTCCAAAAACATGCATGATGCAAGAAGACTTTGACATGATGATTGGATTTTTAATGTTGTAATAAATATCTAATTATTCTACTTGAATACTCTTGATGAAAATATTAGCTTTATGAATGCTCTTAGTAAAGTGCTCTTGAGATTTCTTGAAAATGCTAGGTGAAACTTAGAAAATAACCTTGTATGTATAGGTATGTATCCTTAATTTCATAGAATTTAAATATTACAAGATGGCATTGAAATATGGATTTGGGGACATTAAAATACTGCCAAAAACATATTCTAAATATAGGTTCAAAGGCCTAGGGAGGACCCATTCTACCATGGGTGAATGGGTCCTAGGTCCCTATTCCTAGAACACACATTGCTCAAGGTTAAGTGTTATAAATTAACATTAATGCTAGTTAGGATTCCCCTATAGAAAATATAATTTGTTAGGCTTGTAGATTCAAAATAGGGCTTAAATTAAGGCATAATTAAGTCCAATTTTATTGGAAGGTCCCAATCAAAGTTTGTAAATGTAAAGGGATACACTTTTCTACCCTAAATTTAGCCCCCAGTTTAGTAAGAGGATGACCTTGCGCCAAAATAACACTAAAATAGAAAGCCAAGAGATGTATAATTGTACAATTGTTGGAAGGACAACATGGAAAAGATGAAGTAGAATGATCAATCCCACAAGATCTAAGATCTTATAGCAAACAAAAAAATTCATAAAGAGATACATGCCTATGTTAAACATATATATGCGACAACAATGACAAGATACTCAATCATAAAATTTCAAATACTAAAAGAAAAATAAAAGATGTCGATCAAGCCTAGACTATTTGTCTAACTCAATATAGATCAATCCTTAGTTCTTTTTCCAAAAACGTGTTCACAAGTATAACCCATTGTCCACTATGCAAAAAAAATGTGCTCACATAGGCTAGTGTAGTGCGATATACACTAGGTGAGCTACAAGAAAGTGGCTAAGTGAGAAAGCCATGCCAAGACTATAGGCTCTCATCATACAATGAGAAATTCATGTCATTTCTACATGATCTCATCATACTAACCATACCAAATCTATACCTTTGAAAATTTTGATAATGCACCACAAAATATGAACTTCAAGCTTCATAGGGCCAACAACCTGTGTTATGTGAAGAAATTATGAAAAAAAATGGCTCCATTAAGCAAGGTGTGTTATGGTTGGTGGCTATGAAAAAGAGTTGTAACTTTGAGCTTCACAATGTTAGCAATTTACAATATGATAAACACTTATGAAAAAAATGCAAATAGGATAAGAGACATGTTCAAAGGTTTTTTCCTTAGTTCATGTAAGGTCTCATCTTAGGGAACATCATGCCTAATATCTCCAAGAGAGGACAAGTCTAGGATAACAGATTCACAACTTAGGGAATATGGTCCATAACATTACCACTAAGAGGAATGTTGTATGCCAAGAAATATTACACTCTTATAGGAAATCAAACCCAATGACACTACCAAGAAGAAGAAACATCACAAAAAGTTAGAAGAATGCACTATAAAACATAAGATATAGTCAAAAATTTCAAAATGATAATGCCAATGTATGCCTCCACTTTAAAGAAATTGCTAGACACCATGTTGTGAGACACCATGTTGTGAGCAATTACTTTAAAGTAGAAAATGATAATTTCTAGCAATAAAGAAGACATGAGAGCTTGTACTTGGAAAACCCTATGTCAAGCATATGTTTCCAAATGAAGCTACATCATGATAAGGGGTTTCTCCAAAATGAATCCCAGACATATAAGGGATCCATGGATTTATGGTCAACATATGTCTTTACTACAATGATATTACAGAGCTGAGAAATATCATTCCCTAAATAACTCATGGAACTAGAAGAATGACACATAGAGAGTGAAAACATAGAAAATGATTTTAGTCAACATGGAAGAGACCTAAATGTCTCGACTCCTTGTGTCATCCCCAAAAGGAAAACACAAAAATAAAATAAAAGGTAAAGGTTGAGGACCTATACAAGAATTTAGGTACAAATAGAGGAATGAACATAATGACATGTCATTGATTCTTCCAACTATGTAAAGAGTACCATCAGGTGCTTTTTTGATTATGTCAAGTTGTGAGAAAGCAATGTCAAGGGGTACAATGATAGAAAATATTTTTCCTCTTCCTTGCTTGATTTAAGAATAATTAATGACAATTTGGACTTGATATCACCTTGATCTAGTGTTGTGGTAATTTTTATACATTCGCATTAGGTCCTGGACCCTTTTTAAGCTAAATAAACATATTTTCTCCCTAATTTAATGTTGTAAAATGTATTTATTTATATTTTCACATTGAATTTGGGAGGCTTGTAAACTAAGTGGATGTAATCTAGTGTTGTAATGTTTTTTACACATTCACATGGGATTTAGGGCCCTTCTAAGCTAAATAGACCCAATTCTACCTTAATTTCATGTTGTAAAGTGTAGTTATTTGCATTTTCACATTGGAATTTGGGCCCTATTGCATTTATGACCTCTATATCATCATTAATAGGCCCCTATGACCCCATATTGTGCATCTCAAGGAATATTTTAATCAAAACCCTGACAAGATCAACATATAAGCTTAATTTCTTAACTCCTCAACAGTCTAGCTAGTAAAATAGCCCTTGTGGTAAACATTCACCACTTTGGGAGAATGAGTCCCATCCAAGTGGGACTCATTTTCCTAGCTTGGAGAATGAGTCCCATTTGAGCTATTTTTGAGGTTTGAGCAAGAAAAACTAGGTTTTAAGTTGACATTTCTCCTATGCCAACCTTGGGGATCAAATTAATGGTCATTTGAGTGGATTACCTATATAAGAAAGCTTTAAAATCCTCATTTCATATAAGAAAAAAATTCATTTATGTTATTAAGTCAAGTAAGCAAGAGTTAAGCACTCCAAGTCTTCATAGGGTCATCAAGATATCTTTCAAGATCATTTCTAAGGCATTCAAGGGCATATTCTTCACCAATTGTTGCAAAAATTCAAGATCCATCAACATGGAAAGGTTCTAATGCATTATTTAATATTCATGCTTCATTTTCTTTTTTCATCATTTGGTTTAATTACCTAAAATGGGTTTGACCAAGGAAAACCCCTATTCCCTAACAATCAACACTTTTTCTCTATCTCTCTTTATGTGATTGTAGATTTAGGTTTTTTGAAGATTTGAAGATCATTGAGGATTAGATTGCAAGATTTTTTGAGTTGTCCCCTTATTTTCAAGGTCATAATCTTCACAAAAAGGTCACCTACAACCCCGAAATCAGGGTTTTAGATCCGTAACTCAGTTTGGAAAGAATGAGTAGGTGTTGGAGCATAGATCAGAGTTTTCAATTCCCAAAAATGTAGAATGCGAATAATTTTCCACTAGTGGTGAATGAGTCCCACTATAGGTGTTTTTCAGATATGCTTGTAGAGTGGAATACTCTTTTTCCAAAACTAGCTTTCTGGGAAGAAACCCTAATCTGGGATTGATTCACCCAGGTTGGTGAAAAAGTCAAATTTTTTAGTGTTTTAGAGCTACTTCTAGTCACTTCTAGATTCTTAGGTGCAATCATTCATTTCATTACATTTATGTTGCATTTTTTTAGCATTTCTAAGTCATTTTATAAGTCATTACACTCATTTAGGTTTTTTTTATTGTATCTTTCATTTCAATGTATTTCCCACTGTCAAAACTTATCAAGTGAACCCCTTAATAGATAATCTTCAGCCCCTAGTACAAACCTTAGAAAGATCTCTTTCTCCATTGCAAAGATATCTGAAGGGTTACCCTTGAATGAAATTGGAGAGGTGCATGTGGGTATGCTTTATGTTCTAAACCATACGCTAGCATCTCCCTAACCACTATTTCACCATTTAATTTTGGTGAACCTACATTTAGAAAATTAAATTTCTGATTTGGAGTCCATTATCATCCTAGATTTGGCTTGCATTAACATTGCATTGGTTAATTTGCATTCTAGGGTTTCAAATTTTACATTAGTGAAAGCTCATATAGCTTGAATTTTTGCATCTAATTTCATTGAAAATTATTTAAAATCTATATTTCCATGTCAGGTATAGATCATATAGCATAGAAAACATAAAAACCAAATGAAAAATTCAAAAAAAAAAAAAAACCCTCCTAGGGTTCATTCATGACCTTGAGTGAATTAGTCCTAGTGCAAATTATGAATTGTATTTTATAGAGTTAAATTTTCTATTTTAAGCTTTTGGTTACTATTTTTACTTTTTTATTTCAATTTGATTACTTTTTGTTACATTGAAATCATTAGAAATAGTATCATTTACATTCATTGAAATTTTGGATAAAATGGCTCTCTTGGATTTTTCATTCTCAACATTAGTTCATAGTTCAACTAGATCATATTACATTTGGAATTAATTCGAAAACAAAAACTAAAAACTAAAAAAATTAAAACAAACAAACAAAAAATGGTCAACCTTAGAGATAACATATCACTCAAACCCTTTAGTACTGAAGAATTTGACACATTAGATAAATCCCTTGATGAATTCATCTCGCCTAGGCCATCCACTAAAGCTTTGACACAAGAGGATGAAAGCATCAAAAATCATGATAATCATAATTGTTCTCCAGATATCTCTCCCATTGGTGATGAAGGTATCTTGGTGAAAGAAGATACAATCACAGAAGATCATGAAAGTTTTGTTTTTCTTCCCCATTGGAAAGATATTATGACACATGAAGTTGAGATCATGGCCACTACTTTACCTAGTTTCCATTCATTTCCCAAAACCTCCCCTACTTGTGAAAATGCTTTATTGAATAAGAATACAATATTGAATGATCATGAGAAACACATTTGTGTGGAGGATATGTTGATATGTTGATATTCATTAATTATGAGCTATGGAAATCCTACCTCTCCTACTTGGGAGGACATAATAGGACATAGGGATGTAAATATAGATAATCATGAAAATCAAACCTTTCCTTCTCCCAATATCTTCTCTAGACATGAAGAAGATAGTTTAGTGTTAGAAGATATCCTTATTGAGACTCATGAGAATCTTATTCCTCCCTTTCTTAATGCCCCTACCATTTTTGGAAGACATATTTAAACAAAAAATTCTAATCATTGGTAACCATGAAAATCATTAGTTATCCTTCTCTTGATGTCTCTCCTATTTGCGAGGAAGATACTTTACAAAATCTAATCTTGAAATTTGATGAACCTATTGTTTGTCACTTTCCTAAAAGTTCTCCTACTAGGGTAGATATTATGGAACAAGAGAATGAGACCTTAGAGAAAAAGGATGAAATCATGGAAATGTTTGAAAAGTGAAGAAGAACATCTCATTTTTCTTTTTTGTGTTATCATTAATGTCACCATGATATATGAGTTGCAACTACAAGATTAACTCTAAATTTGATTCAGTATTCTGGACCAGTATCTAAACCGGTACGAAGCTTACATCCTCTGGTATTCTGGTTCACAATTGTTTGCTATCCATTATTATTGCAAACAGTTTTGGGAAATTATTTATGGATGTTGTAAGCATGTACATTCAAGATCTCATGTATTCAAATTCTTGTATGGTGTAGTGGAATTATTCTGTTAATTGTAATTTTACTACTAATTCTATCCTTGGTTGACCTAATGGATAAATAATGTAATGGTGAATTGATTTTTTTTACATATATATGTGTGACTTATCTTAGGTCCATGTCGACATGATATAGCATGTTGAGTAGTTGAATTGTTTTTGGAAAGATTTTGTGAATGCCTAAAGATGAAAATTAGTATTTTTGATGAATAAGAAGTGCATCTAATCAGGTTGACCTAATTGATGCTTGCAGATAGATCAGGTATATATATTGGATAGCTTTTGAAGACTGTGTATTAAATGATAGATTTGTGGATGCGAATGTGAAGAAGAGTGAATATGATGAAGTGTGTCAAGTCAGTTTACTGAGCTTCACTGGAAGTGAATCAACACCTGTTAAGTGTACTTTATCAGTTCATTTTTTGGATGTAAGCCATTTTGTCATTGTAACTCTATAGGCAGTAAGCCTTTGAATTTGGATAGTGAGTCCTAGAAGTGAGCCACATTATTTTGGAATATCTTATAACTAATTATAGTATATTGTGAGCTAACACTCACCATTTTTTTCCTATTTTGGCTTTTCCACATAAAAATATTGGTGTTTATGTGTTGTGTAATTTAATGTTTTATTAATGCTCTTGCTTATCTATATATTTTTATGCATTGGAAGAATTGGATGGTATTTGTTCAGTAAATTAAAGAAGATACTGATTCACCCTCCCCCCCCCTCTATCAGTATCATGGATATTTAACTATTGGTATCAGAGATTGGTTCCTTTAAAAAATCCTAACAACTTGAGGGAGATCATGAAGATGGAAGAAATGAATGATAAAGAAGACCTTTGGGCTGCACTTGAGGATATTAACAAAGTTCAAAGTCAAAATAGAGATCTGAAAGAAAATATTAAAAACGTAAATGAATGTGTCCAAAAATTACAAGAGAAATGGAGGAAGTTCAAACAAAATCATAGGGAAGTAATTGATCAGTTGAAGCAAGATAATGAAGAAATTACTTATTTAAAGGTGCAAGTAGAAGAGATGAAAAGAGTTGAAGAATTTAAAAAAAAAATGGTACAAAGAAATTCTGATGAGTGCACTAAGCTTGAACAAAAAGTGGTGAATATGAAACTAGATCTGGAGAAAGAAAAACTCTGTGAAAATAATTTCAAATCTAGCTCAGACAAGCTTGATGAATTGATTTCAGGGCAGGAACTGAGTAAAGACAAAGGTGGCTTGGGAATGGAAGGAGGTGAAAACTCTAAGGATAACCAGAAGACTAAGAATAAAGGAAAGAAGAAAGGAAATTCAAGGAACTTTGATAGGATACCACCTATGAGATAGCCTAATGCACAAAGGTATCCATCTTCAATGGTATTTTTTTTCATGTAACAAATTTGGTCATAGGGAAACAAAATTCAAGAGTATGATGAATCAAATTCCTGGTTCCTTCTCTGGTCAATGTTTTGATTGAAAAATAATTGGACATAGGGCTAGTGAATGCAAAATCTAAATGATGAATCAGTTTAATGGAAGAAGAGTAAATCAATCCTTTAATGACTACTATTATACTTACAACAAGTATGGACATAAAGCTAATTGGTGTAGAACAAGAGTCAGTGGAAGTCAAACTAATCAAAGAAATGTTGTCTCCTACAACTGTAACAAACCAAGACATATCTCAATAGTTTGCATAAGAAAAAAGGGTAAGCAGATGAATCTGGTAGAAAAGAATGAATGCGATACCGCTCATGTTGTTGATACTCTTTTGTGTTGATATTGTACTTGGTTTGTGATGGTGATTAGTTCACCAGATTGGTTGTGTGTGTGGATTCATTGTTTGGTTGGTTTGTTGTACTTGAAATTACTTATGATGCTTGATGATACATTTTGTGGTGATTATGTTATATGGTTACGTTATGGTTTTCTTTAATAATATGTATGTGGTGATTTTGTGGTTCTATGCTGCTATTGTTTCTGATGTGTTTTCTAGTAAGTCTTGGTGAAAGGATGGAGTGGCATCACTTGCTCGCAAGTGCTTTACTACCCTACAATTACCTTTCACGGTGTGTCTGCAATGGAGATTTACATGCTAATTGACATTTGTTTCTATGTAGGATTCAGGTACTGGACACCAATTCCACATGTTCGACAAGTTTGAGTGTGTCCCATAAACCCAATGGGTATGATGTTGAAAAGGGAGTTGATAAGGAAGTGTCTTCGTCCCAAGTTTGTCACCTTGTTGTGTGTCTTACAGTGTCTTTGTCTCAATCTCAACTTTGTTTAAGTTTGGGTTAGTGTTGATTATTTATTTTAGTTTATAAATGTTTTTTATTTAATTAATCTTTATTTTAGTTGTGATTAATTAATGTTATTAAGTTGATATATTTATTTGAAGGAAATTGCGATTAAAGTTAATTAATTAAATTTTCTTGATTAAGTGGATAGTTTAAATAAAAATAATAGATGCTATAATGTGAATTAGAATTTTTAATTTGCATAAGGTAAGTGGTATTTATTTTTGAATTTTTGAGTTAATCAAATAGCTTATAATGCTATATTATTATTAAAAGAAAAATAATTAAAATTAGTTAGTTAAATTATAATTAGAGTATTTATGGGAGTAAGTGGGAATTTAATAAAACAATCATGTTTTAAAATATTCCTAGAGAGAATATGGGCATGCGGTGAATGACAAGAAGTTTCTTCTCGAAAAGAAATTGGTGGTAGAATAGTTTTTGGGTTTTGGGGGTTTCTAGTAATAATTTGTGGAGGATTTCAGCATATGTTTTGGGACTGAATTTTTTTTTTTTTGGTTGGAGGTGAAGTTTCTGGAAAGGATTTAGAAGTTGAAAATTTTGGAGGCGAACCTTTGCTCCAACCCTCGTTCCTTTAAGCTTTAGGAAAATAGGTTCTTTACTATTTATTTAATTGTTTTCTTGTTTTGAAAAGATTGCCTGAAATTGTCTATGTAAGAGGAAATTGTCGTGAATTAGTTGTAACCCTCTATAGAAAAGTTTGTTAAAATTTCCTCTATAGAAAAACTTTGTTCTCGGCTGTTGAAGTTTTTCTATGATTATTTTGTTGCCTCTATAGAAATTTTTACAGTAAAATCAGAGAGCCTCATGGAAAAGAAATTATTGTTAAACAATAGGGAAACTACTAAAAAAAACACAATAGAAAAACATGATGGAAAAATAGTAGAGAGATTTTGAAACCTCTTAAGTTTTGGATTGAAAACCTTCCTGTTAAAATTAGGAAAAACCCATATCCAATTTATCTGTAGATGAATATAATTTAAATCTATTTTCCCAATTTAATATATACGTATAGAAAAATTTAAATAAAATAAAATAAAATAAAACTAATTATGTGAAAATTTTATTCCCTGTAGAAAATTTGGAAGTAAAAATTTCCATACAATAAAAATTGTCTAAAGAATATATTTTAAAAGAAATATTTTTAAAAAATAATATATAAAAAAAATATAAAAACAAAATAAATAAATAAATATATATACATATATATTGGTGGGGAGGGCCAGCTGGTACCCCCCACTCCCATGGTGGAGCGCAACTACCTTGCGCACAACAGCCATAAGCTATTGGGTGTAGCCTTTGTGGGGTTGCGGCCTCCCCACAGGGAGGACACGCTACGTCACTTCTTTTATAAAAATTGATTTTTGTTTTAAAAATTTGTTTTAAATTAATATTAAAACATTTAAATTCTTTAAATTAAATTAAATTTAAATTTCTTATTTTATATTAATAATTATATATACTATATATATGTATATATATATTATAATATATATATATATATATGTATATATATATATATATATATATATATTGTAATATATATATATACACATGTCCAAAATTATAAAAAAATATTACGTAGGTCATTTATAATGACTCCATGTTGCTATTGGATAAATTGAAAAAAAATATTTTATCAAATCCAATCGAGTGGTTTTTTTTTAATAAATAAATTGAGGAAACTGATAGTTTAACTATAGAAGTTGTGAAAGCCAACCTCACAAACCCCAAAGATCATCTACATGCAAGTAACCTGTCACAGAAAGAAGACATTTGAGAAAAAAGGAAAAGGTTCTCTAAAAGTTGAAAATGTATTAATCAGAGAGAGGGATAAAATACAATGCTCAATCCTTATAAAAGAATATTGTGCAACCCTAAAGAAACCCTAATAGATAGACATTTAATAATTAATATAATTATTAATAGTCACAATATGCAAACTAAAGTGAAATATTAAGAGGGAAATAAAGGTAACTTAATTAACATAATTAAGTTAAAACCTTTACTCTCACACCCCCCTTTCAGATGAGCAAGAGTCCAGTTACAAACATGTGTAAGAAAGCAAAGGTAACTACAATATATGGAAGAAAACAAGGGTCCCAACAACTAGTCCTGATGAGGTACCCAAATACAACCAAATATCTATAAATTGGAGAAATGGAGAAAACCTCATGGGAAAGACTCTACTCCAAAAAGATATGAAAGACATGAGAACATCACTGAAGCAAAAGAAGCTACAAACAACTGTCAAAAGATGACTGCTATGGTGCTGAAGAACCTCCTGTGAAGATAGGATGATCATGATAGAGAAGACAACAATTTACATGAGTGCCCCAAACGACACTACTCGAATCAGATGGAAAACAAAGGAAAACACCTGGAATGAAGATACAGATGGCACAAGTACCAACAGTCTAAAAAAAATTGATCAACTAAGAATGGAAGATTGCTTCCAAGGAAAAACCAAGGAAGCATTATTATGAATAGTATAATATCCCCCAATAATGCTGACTGGGAGAGCCTAACAGATCCACTGAAATGTTGTGTAACACCTTGTAGTGCATGAAGGAGAAGAAACAACATCTGAAAGTGCACAAGAAAGCACTTATAACTGAAAAATGGTGTGCAAAATAAAGTACACATGCATGAGCTAGAATCATATGGATCCACTATTGTCATGGAAAGATACTCACTGAAAAAAGGTGTCATGGAAAAACAAAGGCACTACACAACCCCCCCATGTCACTTTATAATATAGTGCAAGTACAAAAATGGCACAACCTTATGTACAAAATCCCCAAAATAGATATACAATAGTGTGACACTTTATCTCAGTGCTTTTACATAGAAAATATTGTTTACAAATGATGCTCAAAATGCCCAAAAAGGAAAAAAGACTGAAAATACATGAATAAAAGCCAAAAATGAAGCAACCCACACAACTGAGAAGTTCCCAAGAGCTAATATGTCCAAGTAATTCACCACAGTGTGAAAACACAAAAAAATGAATAAAATGTACCTAGAGTGAAATCTGGAAAAATTGCATGGATGGAACTGAAGAACTTTGAGATACAGTTCCAATGCCGTTGAGATCGTGAAAAATGGAGAAACTGATCAAACGTTACGAGCTTAGGACTAAAAATAAATCCTATGATTTCAACTGGATATAGAATGCACCAACAAAAAAATGAAGTGATGAGACCCACACCACTTGAAAGTTGACGGAATCAGCTTTCTGACGATATCTCATTTTCCAAACAATGATATCGTGTGCCCAAGTTATGGCCTCTGGAAGAAAACAACTCCAAGGGGGGAAAAAACCAGTGTTGGATTAAATTTGATGGTCATATGGCCTTTGCAACAAAAATCCAGGCCTAAATTTGATGGCTAAATGGTCGTTTCCGCACATGCATAATTGGGCTAATTACAAAAAAAAAAAAATTTAAAAAAATTAAAAAAGCAATTTACAAATAATTTTTTTTAATAATTTTTTTTTGGGTGGGGGGCAAGTGGGCCCACCCCCACCAACCCCCACATGGGAAGGTATGCAGGTACTAACCTGTGCAGGTTACATAGGTCTAGACCTGTGTAGTACCCTGCATAGGCGTACCTACCTTCTTTTATTTTTGTTTTAAAAAACATTTTTTCAAAAAAGCAAAAAACTTTTGATCAAAGCTTTTAAAAAAAAAAATTACAATAAAAATTGCACAAATTTTTTTTGCAGAAAATAAATATTTTTTTTAACGATTTTTTTTACCTCGAACTACATGCATGGACGATACAAGGGTGGTACAAGTGAAAAAAAAATTGCCTCAGAAATCAACTGAACCAAATATAGGTGAGTTTACAGTCGATCTTTAGGTTTTTGGACACTCTGGACACAACGGTGAGGTCTGTTTGGGCTCAAAATGCTCTAAAAAATTGAATACCCCCTTGATCTGGCAAAAACACCCTTTCTTGAAACTCTCACAAATCTGACAAACGAAAGTCAAATTTGATGAAACAAAGGTCAATCTTGACTATTCCAGCAGCTCTGGATTCAATGGAGAGATCTGATTTGACCCTGGATGCACTAAAAATGCCCCCCTCTTGGATGAAAAAAGGAAAACCCCAAACCCTTGAAGCTCCAAAACATCCTTCAAAACATGAATAGGAAGCAGTAGATTTGGAGCTCTAATACCATGTAGAAGCTGTGAAAGCCAACCTCACAGACCCCGAAGATCACCTACATGCAAATAACCTATCGTACAAAGAAGAATTTCAAGACAAAAGGCAAAGGTGCTCTGAAAGTTGAAAATGTATTAATCAGAGAGAGGGATAAAATACAATGATCAATTCTTATAAAAGGAGATTGTGTAACCCTAAAGAAGTTACCCGAATAGATAGACATTTAATAATTAATATAATTATTAAATGTCACAATATGAAAACTAAAGTGAAATCTTAAGAGAGGAATAAAGGTAACTTAATTAACATAATTAAGTTAAAACCTTTACTCTAACATTAACTTCTATGATGGATTTCATGCAATGTGTTATCTTAATGTGATTGTTAAGTATAGTAAATTTGCATTCTTTAACAAAATCTTGATGTTGAATAAATATTTAGTTCTTTGATTTTCTTTGAGTTCTTTGTCTATTTTCTTTAGTTCGGTTATAAGCATGTGGGGACCCTTAAGTTAGTCGACTATTTTTTAGGAGTTAAGGTTATTGTTTAAACTTCCAGAGGCATGGGAAAATGGTGGTTTACTATGTGACCTTATATTTGATACTTGTTTTGATTTTGACTATAGTTGTGATTTTAAGTTGGACTTTGGTTGTACCCATATTTATGGGAGTTGATTCTTATGACTTTTGGCAAGATGGTCTTGCCTCGTGGTTGTTCTATTTTGTGTTTTAGAGTACTTGTGGGTACAACCCCTAGGAATTTTTTGTTGTGTTTTGGGCTCTAGGGAGAGTGGCTCTACGTGGGCACCGACACACAAAGGGGCTGTCAAGATAACCCATGTTAGAGTTTGATTAATAAGTGCTAACCTAATTAATTAATTAGGGGGTGGGTGGTTAAACATTAACAAGATAATTTTGGATATGTCATCTACCTGTTAGTGATTTCATAGACTAAAGGTGGGCTGAGAAGGCCATGGTTGGAAAGATCATTGCCTCATCTCCACAAAAGGTTATCGATTCCACATGAGTCACCCTATGGGGCTGATGCCTACTAAGGTTGTCAGGATAACCATAGATGGGGGCGTCACCTAGAGAAAGGCAATTAGGATAACCCATGCAGGACTGTGTGATGACACTCTCCTCTAGTATTCCCTTGAGATTTTTTTATTGCTAACCTCTGGAAGTGGTCTATTAATATGATTTGGTGATTTAATCTTGTTATGTTATGGATGTGGTCTATTGATATGATTTGGTGATTTATTGTTTTATGTTATGGAAGTGGTCTATTGATATGATTTGGTGATTTAATGTTGTTATGTTATGGACGTTTTCTATTGATATGATTTGGTGATTTAATGTTGTGATGTTATGGAAGTGGTCTATTGATATCATTAGGTGATTTATTGTTGTTATGTTATGGAAGTGGTCTATTGATATGTTTTTGTGATTTATTGTTGTTATGTTTAGGAAGTAGTCTTTTGATGTTATGGTTTCCTTTATTTGTGAATTATCTTTCCATGCTGGAGTTTATTCTTGTGTATCTGTTTAGATGTTCTTGGTCGGGGACCCTTTCTTATCTACTCCTAGCATGGGGGTGGTCAGGTGGAACATCCTACGCACTGCATTGGGTTCCCTATCTCATTTATGTACCTTTTAGTGCAAAGTTTTGTAGAGACAACTTGATCCAGAGTTTATATGTTTCCTGATGTATACTTGTACTTCTTCATACTTTGTGTATTGATATGTTACTCTCCCATGTATTGGGTAGACTTATGATGTAATCTTGAGTAATTGCTCAATGAGATGTATCTATAGACTGATGTAATGTATAATCATATTATGTAATTCATGCTTTATCCATAATTGCAAATATCCTTGATGTTGTGTTATGTTCGAGAAAATAAGTTCTTTATATTTCCCAGTTAAATTTTCTATGAATACATGCACGGTTTCTATATGGTTCATTATTGTCTTATTACTTATCTTTAATAAATGCTTAAATGATGACATGTGAATGGATGGGTTACATTAGTAGAATTGGTAAATTACTTTTATTAATTTTGTTATTGGATAGATTACGTAATGTCACCTTGTGTACCCCAAGGGACTTATGTGTTTAACTAGTAATCATTATCTTTGTTAGTTGCATTAGTAAACTTAGTGTTTAATCTTAATGTTTTCAAAAAAAAATTGTTGTATTTTTAGTTGTTCTTTGGGGTTTACGTGACGAGGTGTTATAATGAACTTGTGAAGAAGGTTGACAAAGAAGAAATGAAGCAAGAGATGAACAAAATTTGGAGAAATAAAGAAGATCTTGAGTCAAAAGATGTGTTTGTGCCCTCATCTAGTGCAGACAACTCCTCTGATAATTAGACCTAGCAGGGTCTTAGGGAGAACTTTAACAAAAATTATTTGAACCTCCTTGATGTTTGATATGTCAGTCTTTCGCACTAATATATGTTGTAAGAAATGACTGGTTAGAGGTTATGCAAGTGGAACTAGAAGAAAATATGAATGCATGATAATTTACGGAGGAAATTAGGGTTTTTCTAAGTAGAGAAAGAAAGAAATATGAAGCAAGAGATGAAAAAAATTTGGAGAAAGAAAGAAGATCTTGAGTCAACAGATGTGTTTGTGCCCTCATCCAGTGTAGACAACTCCTCTGATAATTAGACCTAGTAGGGTCTTAGGGGGAACTTTAATAAAAATTATTTGAACCCCCTTGATGTTTGATATGTCAGTCTTTCACACTAATATATGATGTAAGAAATGACTGGTTAGAGGTTATGCAAGTGGAACTAGAAGAAAATATGAAGGCATGATCATTTGCGGAGGAAATTAGGGTTTTTCTGAGTAGAGAAGAAGAGTTTTTAGTAGCTTTTTGAAATCTATTGCATTTAATGCAAACTAGGGTAGACCATTATTTTATAAAGAAAATGTGTAAGTGATTTAATCACTTGTGCATTTAAAGAAATCAAAGAGCATTTTGGAGCATCCTTGAGGTGATCTGGAGTTTGAGTCATGCAAACCCTAGTTCTAGTTCATCATGAAGAAAAAGGTATTTTACTTTTCTGTGCAATTGTGGGTTTGTGTGAATCATCTTGAATTTTTGAATTTGAAATTACAAGGAATGGAAAACCCTGTAGTTGTTAAAGTATCAGAAATACCTCGACCATTATATAGGAAATATTCCTCAAAGGTTTCCATTGATGACCCTATGGGAATCTTCTCATCAATCCCTCATGGGGTCATGCCAACTAAGGACACAAGAATGCACATTCGAGTAAAGATTGAGGAGTTCAATCACAACAAATTGATCAAAATTTGGAAAGATGAGCTCATTGGATTGGTGAAACCTGAATACTCAAACCTTATTGTGAAAATATTAGACAAATGGAACTACTTTCCCAGTTTTAGTTCTGTGGTTGATGATAGATATGTGAAACTTGTTCTCAACAAAATACATGAAAAAATCTTGTGGAATGACCAACCTCATTTGATAATTAAGGAGGAAATTAAGGTTGTTATCAGCCTTTGGGATAAAGGACCAATACTTGTATTGAAATCCATGAAGAATGAAGTGGTGACAGAACTCACAAGTACCACATATCACAAGAGAGCTCTTACAACAAATTTCATCACTAATTTGACAATGTAGTATGCTTCTATAATGATTGGTCACAAAATTTACTTCACCAACAAAGAGAACTTTGTTTCAGCCATAACTATTTGTACTAGTTTTGATATGGTAGTTAATGATGCAGACTATGACTTATGCGAACTTCTCTTACAATAGTTTCTTGAGAATTTAAAATCTACAAAAGAAAGGAAGTATGATTTTAAATTCAGCACATTCATTGTATGTATGTTGTTCTATTTCATGAAGATATTTCCTAGAAAGAATGATGCAGTGTTTTGGGACTCATCCAGACTAGTTGCACATCAAATATTTGACTATATGCATAGTTTTGGTGATCTGAAGACTCAAGAAAATTCTCTAACAACATTCATTGTTATATTTAAGAGCAACATCAATGAGAGAGAAAGTATTTTGAGGAAAATTTATGAGAAATATAGCAATGACATCATATTTCATGTTTCCTTTGATGAATGCATGATTGAAGTAGTTGAATACTAGACCATTTGGATCCGGCCATCGGGATATGAAATTACAAAAAATGAGGTTGAGGGTTATGTAAAAATGTTGCTAAAAAATACAAAGGATCCCAATGAACCAAGAATTGGCACTTATGCTAAAAAGTCTAAAGTGGTTCACTTGGAGCACAAGAAGCCAATAATAAGAAAGAATGTGGAGAAAAAGCTTAGAGAAGATGGATTCACTACTAAAAAAATTTCTCTTGGAAGGGCTAACAGAGAAGATTTGGAGGGAGAATCATCAGGTCTGGGGAGATCTGATAGGACTACTCCTTCTAATCCCTCCACGGTTCCTATAGTAAAAATTGAAACTAGTACTATTGATAAAGGTAAAGGCATGTTTTCCTCTGCACCTATGATTAGATCTAGGAAAAGGAAAAAAAATCCTTCGGTTAACCCTAGAAAAAGAGGAAAGAAAGAGAAATCTACAATGGAGAAAAATATTAGTGTCACAGATGATCAAGATGAAGAGGACGAGGATCCTGCTACAAAATTGGTGAGGAAAAGAAAAGGAATTTTATCCTCTAGTGATAGTATTTCTAAGGAAGCTATTGGTTCTAAGAGAGTGCATGTTGTTTCATCTTCTGATGAAGAGGAAGCATATAAATTTTGTGTTCATGTGCACACCAAACTAGAGTCGAAGAAGACTAAGGTGTCTGAAGAAGCCTCCCTGGACCAAGAAAAATAGGACATTCTAGTAAGCTCTATTCCCTATTTGAAATTAGAGGAAACTCTCAATTCTTTGTTACATTTTCATAACATGCTAAAGCCTACAAAAAAATATTATGATCATGCTAAAAAAGAGGATAATAAAACATCACTTTTAGTTGTCATTCAATATGTTATCATCTTGGAAGTTAAATGGGATGATATGAAGAAAGATGCACTAAAGAATATGTGGGTATCTCTAATGAAAAGGAGATCTGATCTGATTTAGGATCTAGACTAATTGTATAATTGAATGCTTAACTTAAACAATTTAATGGAAACTCAAAAAAAAGTACATTATTGAAACTATGCTTTAAAAATCAAGGTGATAACCAAAATGTGAGAGAGAAGAAGAGAGAAACTGCAAGAAATCTGATAGCAAAGTTCACCACAATCGTGACTATGTCTCTGGGTCCACTCCAATGGAGTGAGACTGATCCAATTAATCTCCAAAATTTTGGAATGCAATTGTTACAAAATTTCTCCTTCAAGCACAACATGATGCAAACATTTCCCTGACATACGAAGACAACACTTAACTCCAAAAAATGCTCTCAACAATCTCACCACTCCAATTACAAAATTCACCTCAAAATCACTTCTAAAATTCCTTAGCTAGGAAAATACTTAGCTAATTCCATCCTACACCAACCCCTTTTATACACCAAGTTTACCCATTTTGGTATGTAACCAAATGATTTTACAAAATCATGTTTATCTCCCATTTTACATATAAATCCCCCTATTACAATAAAATCTTTCATGTTTAAATAATTAATCCCTTCAAAATATTTTTCGAATGGCCCTTATAATTTGGGCTCACAAAATGTTTTTTAATATTTCTCCAAGGTCATTATTTTTACCCCTTTTAGTTATAACATATAAACATGCTAATATTTTGTAAGGATGGCTATCCTTATTAATAGGATATTAAAATCTTATTAAAAGATTATAATGTAACTCCTTAATATTAGGGAATGTTTTACATTTATCATCCTTTTGGATATATTTTTTTAAGGGATTTTATCACATTTAAATAGGAGTAAATTAAGGCCCCACCTATTTTATCTCATGTAAGCCTTAAATTAAGGCTTTTAAATGGGAGGAGTGGTAGGCTTATATATATATATATATATATACATATATTATTTTTTTAATAAAATGAAGATAATGGGGCTATATGGAATTTTGTAGCAATTCCATGTGTTGACACCATACTGGTCCAACTTGTTGACTGGGTATGTTGATGTCATCAGTCAACCATAGACTTTGATCATTTGTAACTTTTTCATACGGACTCCATTTTTCGCAAGACAAGTGGCATTGCAAAGCTCTTGATGAACTCTTCATGTTGATATCCACTTTGACCATCTTTGACAACTTTGAATTTTTACCCCTTTTCCTAACCTTGGTCTTTGAGTTGACTAAAGGTTCGACTGATCGTATCTCAAGCACCGTAGCTCTAATTGACTCTGTTTGAGTTGCATTGGAGTCAGAATTTTGGCCATTTCCTAATGATGCTAATTTTGGAGAGAAATGAGAAACTTCATTTTTTGGCGAAGATCCTCCAAATTAGTCCTCCCCATTGGAGAACTTTTGTACCTCCAAAAGTTACATCTATTCAGACATTAAGTGAGGACTTGGCCTCCCCACTTGTCTTGTATCATCTTTACATCTGTATACTTGGCTCACAACCATAATTAATATTGCAACAATATTGTTGAATAAAAACATTATTCTGTCACTTCCATAAGCAACTACATCATTTGTCGTAGCCACTAACTGACAAACATTGACTAGAATCAAACTGTATCATAATGCAGCTATGAAAGTGAATAAATCAACAACACATCGATCTCCCACAATAGAAACATTTTTATCCAAGGGACCATAAATGCTTTCAATCACCATTCCCTCATGTTGTACTGTGGGTGCATCCTGTGACATCTGACCTTGGTTAGCTACTCCAAGTTCATGTCTAGAACCACCTGTACTGATAGACATAAGAGTTAAATCTTTACTTGCATTAATTACCCTCTTTAATTTCCCTGTGTTTACAAAAGAATGATCAGTCTTAATCCTATGAGAATGTACAATATACTGAATGCCATCTTTAAACAAATGATAATGATTCTTTTCCCTATAGAAAATAGTTTTTCAATCATATAGATAAGGGCTACCCAATACTATCCCACATATATCTAGTGGAACCACATCAAATTGTACCTCATCCACAAACTTACTAGTGATTGCAAATTTCAAAGTGCATTGTCTTGTTACTTGCAATTTATTATTCTCACAAATCTAGCCTAGTGGATAAGGTTTCTTATGCAATGTATTTTTCAATCCCAAGTTCTTGGCAACACTTTCATAAATCAAGTTAGCTTGAGAACCACTATCTATGAGTGCATCAAGTTTCACATTCTTAGCAATAACCCTTATGTGAAAAAGTTCATTCCCTTTCTTATCATCAGATACTTCGTTAACTTTAGGTGTAGGGTATGTGCAGGATCATGATGGGCCAAAAAGTGGCAATATTATGGGTATTTGTAGGGTATGTGGCTGATGACTTTTTTTTACCCAAAATTGATGAAACGAAAAGGGTTTTTAGAGGAGATTCTCAGCTTTCCACCAATATAAATTATTCTTTAATTTTAATTTAATAAATAATTATTATTCATTTTCTATTAGAATTACGACTAAAGTCCTTATCAATAGGCTCATTGAAAAATGTCTATAACTTTCAAATGGTATCACATTTTTTGAATTCAAAACATCTGTCACATTCTATGCTTCACATACTATAGGATTAAAAAAAGAAAAAATAAATTTTATGAATTTTTGACCAAGTTAAGGTGGTCAGACATACGAGTTTTTATATTTTTTAAAAGTTGTAATAAAAATTCATAATTAATTATTTACTTGGAAAAAAATTACAAAAAAATATGTATCACATTTGGACATGAGTCCTCTACTTATATATAAAATATTATAACAAAATATTATCATTTTATTATGGTTAGGGTGGTCAAACAGACACCTACTTCTTTTTTTTTCCTTGAAATTTAAGTACTACTGCATTGAAATTTCAAATTTTCACCAAATAGATTTTATTTATTTTTAAATAAACCTATTAATTTAGAAACTACATTCAATTTTTTATAGATTCTTTTCTTACATATTTTTGAAATAATATAGATAACTTATTCAAATTTTTACGTCAAGTTGCCTAACACTGATTTTTCTAGATTTTTTGCTACTTAAGGGCCTATTTTTTCCATGATGATCCTGCACATACCCTGTAGAAACTATCAAAGGAAACACTATCAATAGGAGCTTTACCTTTCAAACCCATAGTTGTTATCTTAGTTTCATCATCAGAATTAGAACCAAGATCCATAACAACATTTGTGGCTTTCTCCTTACCTTTCTTTTTTTTATTTTGTTTCTGAGCCCACTTAGGCTTCAATTCCGAATGCAACTTCCAACAATGATCTTCATCATGACCCTTCATGTCACAATGAGAGAAAGAAAGCTTGTCATCCTTCTTGAATGTAGTTGTCTTCTTCCCTTTCCCTATCTCTGCAACCTTGGATGTTTACTTTGTACAGGATTATCATTATCAAACTGATCAATAAAAGAACCATATCCTCTTGACTCTAAATGGGTGTACTCTTGGATAGTTTGACCTTTCCCTTGTTTAAACACTTTCCAATTCATCATTAATTGTTGCATGTGACCTAAGGGATAGAATTGTTTTTTAAGAGCACTAACAAATTTTGTCCAAGGTAAACTGACTCTATCACGCTGTGAAATTTTTGCTCTAGTCCTACTCTCCCACCAGGTAAGAGTTATATCTCCCAATCGAACAGTAGCTAACTAGATCCTAGAAGCATCATCAAAGAGGGTTTGGACTCTACAATAAAATTCTACATGTTGAATCCATTCATCTAGTTTTTCATCATCTAATTCACTACAATACTTAGGTAGTTCAAATTTAACATCCAATTTAATCTTAGGCTTATTTACACCCTTAAAAGGATTAGTAGAAAGAGAATATATAGAAGAAGAAGGAGAATAAGGTCAAGAAGAAAGAGGATTAGACATAGGAGATTTTGGGGCTTCATCACCACCTCCTAGTTGCTTCTTTTTTCCTTTACTATCTCCATGATCTTCTTGCTTCAATGCATTATCTTCTTCAAGTTTCATGCATTCTTCTCTTTCTTTAAGAAGAATCTCCAATGCAAATCTCATTTTCTAGAAGGCTCTTTGAAACTCCTGCTCACTGAGTTCTTCGGGTACCTCCATTCTAGACACAAACATTTTGGGAAAAGTTCTTCGTTTCCCAATCTCAGAATTATATTCCTCAAGCTTGCCTTCGCCCTTTTGAATCTTGGATCTTGTTAGCATTCACAACAAATATGCAATACTAGTCACCAAATACTCTGATACCAAACTTGATTTGATTTAGGATCTAGACTAATTGCATAATTGAATGCTTAACTTAAACAATTTAATGGAAACTCAAAAACAAGTGTACATTATTGAAATTATGCTTTAAAAATCAAGGTGATAACCAGAATGTGAGAGAAGAAGAGAGAAAGTGCAAACAATTTGATAATCGAGTTCACCACAGTCATGACTACATCTTCGAATCCACTCCAATGGAGTGAGACCGATCCACTTAATCTCCAAAATTCATAATACAATTGTTACAAGATTTCTCCTTCAAGCACAACAAGATGCCAACATTTCCTTGACGTATGAAGATAGCACTAAACTCTCAAAAATGCTCTCAACAATCTCATCACTCCAAGTACAAAAATCACTTCCAAAATTTCTTAGCCAAGAAAATACTTAGCTAATTCCATCCTACACCAACCCTTTTTATACACCAAGTTTACCGATTTTGGTGTGTAACCAAACGATTTTACAAAATCATGTTTATTTCCCATTTTTACAAATAAATCGCCCCGTTACAATAAAATCTTTCATGTTTAAATAATTAACCCCTTTAAAATATTTTTCAGATGGCCCTTATAATTTGGGCTCACAAAATGTTTTTTAATATTTCTCTAAGATCATTATTTTTACCCCTTTTAGTAATAACATATAAATGGGCTAATATTTTGTAAGGATGGATATCCTTATGAATAGGAGATTAAAATCTTATTAAAAGATTATAATATAACTCTTTAATATTAGGGAATGTTTTATGTTTATCATCCTTTCACATATATTTTTTTAAGCGATTTTATTCCATTTAAATAGGAGTAAATTAAGGCCCCACCTATTTTATTTCATGTAAGCCTTCAATTAAGGCTTTTAAATGGGAGGAGTGGTAGGCATATATATATATATATAATTATTTTATTATTTTTTTAATAAAATGAAGATAATGGGGATATATGGAAATTTTCAGCAATTCCATGTGTCAACACCATACCGGTCCAACTTGCTAACCAGGTATGTTGATGTCATCGGTCAACCGTAGACTTTGACCGTTTGTAACTTTTTCATATGGACTCCGATTTTCATGAGACAAGTGGCATTGTGAAGCTCTTGATGAACTCGTCATGTTCATATCCACTTTGAACATATTTTAAAACTTATAATTTTGACCCTTTTTCCTAACCTACGTATTTTAGTTGACTAAAGGTTTGACTGCTTGTATCTCGAGCACTGTAGCTCTGATTGAATCCATTCTAGTTGTGTTGGAGTCATAATTTTGGCCACTTCCTAATGCTGTTGATTCTAAAGAGAAATGAGAAACTTCAATTTTTGGTGAAGATCTTCTAGATCAAGATCAAAGGTTGTTGGACTTGAAGAGAAAATTAGGAATAATGCATTTGATAAGATTGGGTCTTCTCTAACCCCAGATTATCTAGAAACTCTAAAAAATATGTGCAGATATGTTTTAGATGAAGAAAAGGGTTAATATTTTGATGAAAAGGATAAAAAGTAGATAAAGAAGATAAGGAAACTAAAAAAGTGATTTGAAATACCCTAGAGAAATATGGCATGCTTAAGACCATTGAAGATGTTTCAGCATAAAAATGCTCAAGAATATATTCCTCTTGATATAGATGATGCGGGTATTTCTATGGAATAAGATGATGCAGATATCCCTTTGGACGCGGGTGTTGAAAATGAGCCTCTGGGAATGAAGAAGCAAAATGTAGGTGAAGTTGAGCCTAAAAAAATGGATGATGTTCCATCGAAGCACACTAAAGGTGGAAAAGGAAATGATGAAAAATATTATACTAAAGAAGCAAAAGGAAATGAAGAAGGAGAAAAAGATAATCCAGAAGAAGAACAAAATAAAAATGGAAATGAAGAAAATGATGAAGACAACATGGACAAAGATAAAGATGAAAATGAAAAGGAAGAAAAGGAAGAAGAAGAAGAAGAGAAATTTGAAGAAGAAAAGAAGGAAGAAGAAAAGGAAAGGGAGAGGAAGAAAATAAAAAATGAAGAATCTATCAGGACAAATGAAGAAAGTCAAAAGTAGAATGTAAAATCTCTTAAGTATCTCAGAGAATCGCCCTCCAGTAATAATGTATTAAAAGGCTTGTTATTCAAGTAGATCAAATCCCAACCAATAATTCCTTAGGACATTTTACAACTTCTTATGATTGAAGGGTATGTAGCTGTGGAGAATATGTCTTTGGTCCATAAAGTGTTATGAGGAGATGCATTGTAAGCATCTAGAAGGAAGGAGATTCTTGAAACCTATAAGAAAGGAACATAACTCATAGAAGATGCTCTTAAGGAATTGTAGGAGCCCAAACCTAGTACATATATAGATGCATCTCACTCCTATAGAAAATTTTAGATAGTTATTGGATTATTTCAAGGAGTATACCTTCACGCTTGGTGAAAATAAAAAACAATAAGTTGAGGAGAAGCTAATAGAGAAAAGGTTGTTGGCGTTGCATGAAAATTTTTCTCTGCACAGTCAAATGTTTTAAAGGACCTAGAAGCTATGAAGATCTGTGAGTCAAAATAATTTTTTTTTCTTGCTTATTGCTTGAAGTAGCCAGATGCCACTCAAAACATTAAGGTTGTTATGGAATCCATTGAGTCCCAGTTGACTGTTGCCTCTATTACTTATAATATATCTAAAGATAGAGATAGATCAACCCAAAATGTCATCTCTACAAATAAAGATAAATTCTACATTTTATAGAAGTAAAAAGAAGAGATTATCATAAAATATGATCAGTTAAGTGACATACTAAGATTGGAATACACTCTGGTTGGGAAGGCCTTGGTAGGCACAAAAAAAATTAAGAAGATAAATCTAACTCCTGATATTTCAAATGGTGCACAAGAAACTCTAGTAGAATTGGAATCTCTGAATAGGATGTTGATTGTTGCAAAGAAAAGTTAGGAGAATGGTAAATTAGTATGGAAAGGTATTCTTAAGGAGCTTCAAGGCTCCATCCTCTGATTAATGCATATCTCTTTGTTTTTTTTTTTTCATATTTCAATTTTTTGGGATGTCCATTGTCCTTGATGTTAAAGGAGGAGAGAAAAAGGTGATAGTGGAAGGAGAATACTAGTAATAGGGGGAGAGTGTTGTAAATAAGAGTTTTGAAGTTTTTGGAAGTTTTATTTTGAAATTTTGGCACATGATGCCATCAACGAAAAAGGGGGAGATTATCAGGAAAATGAAGAACATCTCATTTTGTTGTTTTGTGTTCTCATTCATCTCACTATGATATATGAGTTGCAATTGCAAGATGAAGTTTGAATTTTATCTGGTATTCTAAACTGGTATCTAAACTAATATGAAGCTTACATCCTCCAGTATTCTAGTTCACAATTTTTTGTTGTTGATTATTGTTGCGAGCGATTTTGGAAATGGTTTATGGATGTTCTATTCATGTACATTGAATATCTCATGTATTCAAATGCTTGTATGTTGTATCGACATAATTTTGTTAATTGTAATTTTGTTATTAAGTCTATCCTCGGCCGACCTAATGGATAAATAATGTAATGGTGAATTAATTTTGTATTATGGATATATTTGTGACATATCTTAGGTCCATTCTAACATGATATAGTGTGATGAGTAGTTGACTTATTTTTGGAAATATTTTTGGAATTCCTAAAGCCAACAATTGGTATTTTTGATGAATAAGAAGTGTATCTAATTAGGTTGACCTAATTGATGCTTGCAGATAGATTAGGTATATATATTGGTAAGTTTTTGAAGACTGTATATTATACTATAGAGTTTTGGATGCAAATGTGAAGAAGAGTGAATATGATGAAGTGTGTCAAGTTAGTTTATTGAACTTCATTGGGACTAAATCAACACTTGTTAGGTGTACTTTATCAATTCATTTTTTTGATGTCAGTTATTGTCATTGTAACTTTGTAGGAAGTGAGCCTTTATATTTGGACAACGAGTCCTTGCAGTGAGCCACCACATTTTTGTAATATCTTATAAGGTGGTTATACCATATTGTGAGCTAGCACTCACCGTGGTTTTTCCCATTTTGGGTTTTGCACATAAAAGTCCTGGTGTTTATGTGTTGTGTTCTTTCATGTTCTATTAATTCTCTTGCTTATCTGTACAGTTTTATGCATTAGAATAATTGGATGGTATTTTTTTAGTAAATTAAAGAAGATACAGATTCACCCCCCTCTAAGTATCTTGGATATTTAATAGGAAAACAATCAAATTTCCCCCTCTCCTAATATCTCTCCTAGTGGTGAAGAAGATATTATGGTGTTACGAGATCCAATTGATAAGAATCATGAGAAAAACATTATTAAAAAAATTCCTTCATTGACATACAAGAAAATATAACCATTTATAACATCCTCAATTGTGATGAACTTATTTTAGATTAACCCATCTTTGAATGTTATGAACATCTAGTTTTTCACACTTCTAAAAACTCTCCTACTAGGGAAGGTATGATGGTGCAAGAAAATGATAACATTGGCACATTTCTTTCAAACAATAGTAATATGGCTTCGTTAGATGAAGATGATGAAGTGAAATTAGACTTCTCTTCTCTAAGAGATCATGAAATTAAGGATAAGTCCTTTGAAATTAAGCACATTAGACATTCCTTGACATCAACCACACATGTTGAACCTATACAAGAGATAGAAATACAAAAGAAAGTTGAAATTTAGGCCAAAAAGCTATTGGAAGATGCTTCAGAAACATTTTATTTCATGCCTATATTCATGGGAGAATACAAGATCATAACAAAAGAGTCTAAAAAAGGAAAATATAAACTGGTAATGGTAATACAAAATTCAAAAGCATCCACTTCAATCACATTAGAACAAAAGATAACATACAAGATAAACTTCTATGAGGTGGAACAACCACTAATTCCCAAAGTAGTGAAAAATATTTATAGAAGAGGTTTTGAACTAATAAAACAACTCAAGTGGGAAAGGATGTGATGCTATAGAACAAGGTATCCATGTCCCTATAAATCCTAAAACACAACAAATGACTAATGATCTTGGTTATTGTCCCTCAAAATAAAATCCTTCATTCAATGTCAACACTATCACAAAATATGCTTCAAAGAAAAATTTAATTTTGATGCATCTGAAAATGATAGATATCTCATTAAATATGTATCAATTTGACACCTTATTTACTTATCATAATAAATAACATTAATTGGTGATCCTTGCCATGTAATAGTTGTAGGATCATACTATACTCACTTTTGCATGTCATTCCCTTTTTGTAAGGAGCAACATATCATCATACACTTTGGACTCACCCTTGTCCTACACTAAGTGGGGAAAAGGGGGTTAGGTAAACTTGCCCTTGTATGCCACTTGTCATTGTATCTTTTGGCTAGTTGATCACCTTTCATGTATATATAAGAGAAATTTTAGGATGTGGATGACATGCCTTAAGTTGGCTCACATGTGACATACTTATCCATGAAGTAGTTCAATTCAGAAACATATGACTTGCATAGGGCTTTCCAAGTTGGATCTCATGTCTTCTTTCATGTTAGCATTTATCATTGGCTACTTTAAAGAAATTTCTCATAGTGATGGTGTAGCAACCGCTTTAAAGTGGAGGCATACATAGATGATATCTTTTGGAAAATTTTCATGGTGTGATTCTTCTTTTTTTCTTGTGATGTGTCATCTTCTTGGTGGTGTCATTGGGTTTCATGGCATCCAAGAGTGTACGATCTACTAACATGGCATGATGCAAGTGAGGCATCCCATGGGTGATGATCTAAAACTTTTGATTTTCCTCTCTTGGAGACATTAGGCACAATGTTCCCTAAGAGGAAGACCATTACATGAACAAAGAAAAATCCCCTTTAACAAAATTTTCACATGATATTCAAAAGAATTTACAAAAATCATTACATTGTGATGCCTTATCAAAGTTATTAGGAGGATAACTTTGTTTATGGTTAGTATGATGGGACGTCAAAACACTGGCATGAATTTCTCATTATAAAGTGGGAAGCTGACACACTGGCATGAATTTCTCACTAAACCAATTCTTTGGGACAAATCACCCTGCAAATGACCTAATATTTCATGGCCCCAAAGTGAGCATAGCTTTGATCTACCTCATTTTTATTTTTACTTTCTTTTCTTTCTTTTGATTATTGACATTGCATGTTTGTGTATCTTAATGTTGCATATCATATACCTTGTGTGTTTCCTTTTGTGTGTATGCTAGTTTGACTTATTATCCTTGATCCTGGGGGATTGACCGCCTCCTTGATCTTTGTTATCCTAGACTATTGACATGGTATGATTGGACCCCTCTTGAATGTCTACTTTAGTGTGAGTTTGAAGCAAGTTCATCCTCTCACTAAAGTAGGGGCTAGATGTAATGATGGAAAATATTATGCCTCTTCCTTGCTTGATTTAAGAATAATTAATTACAAATTAGACTTAATATTTCCTTGATCTAGTGTTGTGGTGAGTTTTGCACATCTGCATTAGGTCTTGGACCCTTTTAAAGCTAAATAAACTTAACTTTTCCCCAATTTAAATTTGTAAATTATATTTATTTATATTTTCATATTGAATTTAGGAGTCTTGTAAACTAAGTGGACCTAATATAGTGTTGTAATGTGTTTTACACATTCACATGGGATTTAGGGCCCTTCTAAGTTGAATTTACTCAATTATGCTTTAATTTAGTGTTGTATAGTATATTTATTTACACTTTCACATTGGATTTTGGGTCGTATTACATTTATGACATTTATATCATCATTAATAGTCCCCTATGACCCAATATTATACATCTCATGGAATAATTTAATAAAAAACATGACAAAATCAACATATAAGCTTAATTTATTGATTCCCCAACATTCTAACTATAAAAATAGCCCCTCTCAGATCCATTTGCCACTTTTAGTCAATGAGTCCCATCCAGGTGGGACTCATTTACCCAGCTTGGTGAATGACTCCCATTTGAGCTATTTTTGAGGTGTGAGTGAGAAAAAATAGGTTTTAAGTTCAAATTTCTCCTGTCACCCTTGGGGATCAAATTAATGGTCATTTTAGTGGATTACCTATATAATAAAGCTTTCAAATCCTCATTTCATATAATAAAAAACTACATTCATGTTATCAAATCAAGCAAGTAAGAGTTAAGCACTCCAAGTCTTCACAACGTCATCAAGATAGATTTCAAGATCATTTCTAAGGCATTCAACAGAAAATTTGTCATCAATTGTTGTAGCAATTCAAGATCCATCATCATGGAAAGTTTCTAATTGCATTATTTCATATTCATGCTTCATTATGTTATTTCATCAATTGGTTTAATTACCTAAAAGGGGTTTGACCAAGGAAAACCCATATTCCCTAGCAATCAACACTTTTTCTCTCTATTTCCGTGATTGCATACTTAGGTAATTTGAAGACTTGAAGATCATTAAGGATTAGGTTGCAAGCTTGTTCGAGTTGTCCCCTTATTTTCAAGGTCATAATCTTCACAAAAAGGTCACCTACAACCTCAAAATTAGGGTATTAGATTTGGAACTCAATTCGGAAAGAAAGAGCATGTGTTAGAGCACAAATCAGAGTTTTTCAATTCCCAAAAAAGTAGAATGGGACTGATTCACCACAACTGGCGAATGAGTCACACTATAGGTGTTTTTCAAATCTGTTTATAGATTTAGATAACCTTTTTCCCAAAATAGCTTTCTGGACAAAAACCATGATCTATGACTAATTCGACCAGGTTGGTGAATGAGTCCCAATTGGTCAAAAATTCAAATTTTTGAATGTTTTAGAGCTACTTCTAGTCACTTCTAGACTCCCAAGTGCACATAATCCATTTCATTACTTTTTTCTTCTATTTTGTTAGCATTTCTAAGTCATTACGATTAATTATGGTTTTATATTTTATCTTTCATTTCATTGTCTTTTCCAAGTCAAAACTTGGTGGTGAACCCCTTAATAGGTCATCTTTAGCCCCTAGGACATCCCTTAGCAAGATCTCTTTCTCCATTGCAAAGAGATCTTAAGGGTTACCCTTGAATGAAATTGGAAACATGTGTGTGGGTATGCTCTATGTTCTAAACCATACACTAGCATCTCCCTAACCACATTTTCACCATTTCGAGGGGAATTTTGGTTCTTCTCTTACAAGGTTGAACTTTAATGAGTCCAAACATATTGTCCATGTTTTTTGTGTTATCATCATTCATGTCAACATTCATCACATCATTCTTTGTTTCATAAGATTTGATAAAGGAGAAGTTATGATTTGGCATAGGATTAGAATTATTTGTAAATTTTGTTTAGAAGGGGTTAAAGACTTGTTACCTTGATATTTCACTAATTCGAATATGATTAGAATCAATAAGGTTTTGCACAATATGCTTAAGATGCTTGCAATGATCCATATCATCTCCATTCTAGTGATGATAATGGAAAAGGAATTTTATCTATAGTTTGGAGGTAAAGGCTTATTATGATTTGGATCTTTAATAGGATGTATGAAAATTAAGTTCTTGTTTAAGAGCTGGAACATGGTGTTATGAAGGGTATTAGGTAGATTCTCAATAAATTTTCTATTTCTCTCCCCAAATGTATATGAATTTTTCGTCTTCATAAAAGCCACTTGAGTTTCAACACGTTGAGTTGGTTGAGGTAGATTAAGTTGTAAAAATCCCTTATGTTGTTTCTTCAATGGTTTATAGTTTGTTTGAGGTGTGGATTCAGATTTTTTAGGATAGTTAGATGGAGTCTCCACTTCACGACTACTAACCAAATTTTGGAAATCACAAAGGGTTGTACAAAAGTATGTAAAGGATGGAAAATTCAACATCTCAAATTTAGCTTGGATTTGTTATGGAAAATTTCAATAAAAATTCTTTGAAGTTTAGGATTGAGAATATTAATGTTTATTTATGAGAAGCAATTGGTATCATGCTATGAAATCAGTGACATTTTCATCATCCTTTTTTTGCATGTCATTAAATTATCTAAGGTCATCTTAGGACCCATGTGTATTTGGAAGTGATTGAGAAAGAAATCGATAAGTTCATTAAATAAATGTATTGAGTTATTTAGTAAGGAAAAAAACCATTCCAAAGAAATATCCTTCAATCATTTAGGCAAGAGTTTAGCAAAGAGTTTATCCTCAAAAATAAAGTCACTACATAGGGTTGTATGTGTGGAAACATGGCTAACTGAATCTCCTTTCCCACCATATTTATCAAATCTAGGAATATCCATACCTTCTAGCATTTGGTTTCTCAATATCTTCAAGGATAATGGGTTTCTTTTGACATATTGTGAAGGTTGGACATTTTGAATTTGATTTAATGTAGCAATTTGTTCTTGGGGGAATACACCATTTTATAGAAGTTGGTTAATGAAAATTTCATTGGTTGTGTTGTGATATGGAGGTGAATATGGTGGATGTGTGTATGTATTTGTAGGACAAGTGACTTGTAAGTTTGTGAGGGAGGATGGATTAGTAGATATGAGATTTGAATGCACAAAGCTAAATGGATTCCTAGTGGAAATACATAAGGAAGTATTTGCATTACTAATAGGTTGTACAGTTGTTGTAACAATTGGATTAGTGTATGTTAGAATAGAGGTCATGCTTGTGGAAGGAGGAATTGGATTTCCACCTTGACTATGGGTATACTCCAAAGCTTCAGCAAAAATAGTCATTGTTAAAGGGACATGTTTATTAATGATATGAGATATAGTATGCACAACTTCTATTCCTAGTCCATTGTCAATAATTTTCCTCGTGTTATCTATGAAAAGAAAAAAAGTACCAATAATGTATTCAGAACTCACAAAGTTTAACAATTTTCATAGTTCATCCATTCTTCTTAGGTTCGAGAGAGAGAAATTAGTAACCATTGTGTCAACATTAGTCACATTGGATGTGGGAAGGTTATAAAAAATGAAGTGTAAAGGGTATGATTCATAGTGGGTTGACTAGTGTCAACACTATGAGTGAAAGAGTTATAAAACCAAAGATCCATGACAAGTGATGTATTGTGGGATGACATGAGTCTTGAACTATGTCTCATGATAGTATTGGAAAATTGACACCAAGTTGTGAATCTCATACAAGTTTCACAAACCCAAGGTGTACCCAAAATGGAGAATAGGTAAAATGCAATCAAACACCCCAGAACATGCAAGTATATAAAAATAAATTTATAGATTTCAAACAAGATAATGTGTTGATTATACTATGCAAAAATCTGAAAATGATGCAAATTTGAATTCAAATAATGTATTGAATCTGGAAAATTAACCTTAATATGAACAATTTTAAAAATAAGAAATTTTGTAAACTAAAACAACAAACTAAATGTAGAAGCATAAGATGAAAAATTAGAGTTTTTCATGCTCATAAATATAGAAAAAGTATTGATCAGGGGCTCATTTTCCTAAGGGAAAATGGCTCTTCCTTTAGGGTTTTTAAAAATTAAGTTACAAATTTCAGAATTGATTTTTATGCTTTCAAATTTTGGGTTCAAATTGTTGGTTATAGTTTCATATTTTTGGAAAATCATATCTAAATGCAAGTAGAAAATGATGCTAAGTGACAAGAAAAAGACCTAGTTGAGATGTTATCTTGATTTAAATTTTTGATGTAAATGACTAATCATGCAATGTTATGTAAACACTATGGACAATTACCGAGATTTTTGAATTTTCTAGATTTTAAAGAATGCAAAAATGAAAACCTAAAACCCTAAATGAGATGAAAACTAATGCAAGTAAAAAACCCTAAATGAGATTAAAACCAATGAAATGATATCCAAAGTAATGCAAATCCTAGTTCTAGGGTTGAAACTAACTCCAAAATTAGAAAGTTATGATGCTCAAAACTCAAGTTCACCAAAATGTAACATAGAAAATAGGTGTTGTAAAATATGGAATGGGGAAAGTGGGGTTATGGTAGACCTATCTTTCTATATTTCATTAGGAAATGAGATCCCAAGAAATAATTCACTAAAAATTATTGGGTGAACCAATTCGATGTGAGAATCTTTCGATTTTCTTATGCTTGAGGATGGGGGTAAAGTTCAAACAACACTTTTGTGAGAAAAACTTAAAATAGAAAATCAACTTAATTATGCCAATTCAAACTTGCAACAATAATACAATGTTCAATATTGGTAGAAAAAACAAACTTATTACAGATTTTAGAAGGGCATAATGATGTTTACCAATCACCAAAAGGTAGTTTTAGAAGGCTATCAGGGAATCATTCACCCATGGGTGAATGGGTCTTTTGTCAGGGTTTTCAATCAACTTTTGGGAGCCTCTAATACTGATCTATAGCTTCTAATTTTTCCAAGTTTTAGTGTCAAAAAAATAGGAAGTAGATTAGTAGGTGAGATTTTATTATTTGACAATAAATTTGACAACTTTCCACTCTTTCTCTTCAAGAGGTCTTCAATTATTCTTCAACCTGAATATGCAACATAAACACAAGAGAAAAAAATTGTTTGTTTTTATTTGAATGGGGGTTTTCCTTGGTCAAGCATCATTTGGGTAGTTAAATCTTGAATTGAAACAATGAAATTTTTAAAGGAAGGAATGGTGAATGAACAATGCTATGTTAAAACTCAAAAATCCCTTGAATAAACCATGCAATGGATATCTTAGAAGGCCTACAACTTCCATGAAATTTATTCAATGGATGTGGATCTTAATGCTTGAAATGATCTTTGAATGCTTGACTTGAATCTTGAAACCGACATCACCATGTTAGCTCAAAAAACATACATGATGCAAGAAGACGTTGACACATGATGATTGGATCTTCAATGCTACAATACATTTCTAATAATTCTACCCTTCATTGCTCTTGACCATAATATTAGCTTTAGGCATGCTCTCATCAAAGTGTTCTTGAGATATCTTGAAAATGCTTGGTGAATCTTTGAAAATAACTTTGTATTATAGGTATGCATCATTAGTTTCCCATAATTCAAATATTGCAAGCCAACATTGAAATATGGATTCACAGACCTTAAAATACTGCAACAAAAATATTTTAAATTTAGGTGAACTAATGCCTATAGGGAACCCATTCACCCATGGGTGAATGGGTCCTAGGTCCCTATTCCTAAAAGACACATTTCTGAAGGTAAAGTGTTATGTATTGGCATTAATTATTGTCAGGATTCCCCTTCAAAAAATAAAAAAAATTAGGCTTGTAGATGTAAAATAGGTTTTAGTAAGGCATAATTAAGTCCAATTTAATTATGAGGGCCCAAAAAAAGTGTGAAAATGTAAAGGGATACATTTTCATACTCTACAGCTACAAACTCTACATTATCCTCATGGGAACCTATGATCTATTTAATTTTGTTTCCCTCCAAGTGTAGGGCTACACATGTTGTTTGTGGTGGTTTTTGAGGAAAAATAGTTGTTTTAGTTCCCTATATGACTCTATTCCTAGTGAACTAATAAGGCCCCTAACTTACACGATTAGTAGGAAATCGTCCTATATATTTCACCAAAGCTTTGTTTATTTGTTACCCCCTTTTCCAAGTTGTAGTGAAAAACCCATATACAAAAATCTCAAATAGATGGTTAATTTCCACTTCTTCCTTTTCTTCTTAGAGTCCTTTCAATATTTCACATCCCAATTGGATATTTAGTCCAAGTCTAAAATTTCTCTTCCTTCCACAATCACCCTCCCTTATTTTCTTTCAAATCAAGCCCTTTTGAACTATCAGGTCCCAAATGCGCAATTGGGAAAGGTTCAAATCCTTAAATCTCAATCCCTAATTCCCTGATCTCCTTCCTCCTATTATTTATAAGATATTAGATCCCATGGGGACATTTATAATTTTCCTAGATGTCCATTTTTATATTCTCCTTCCCATTCCTTCTTGAGTCCTTGTAGAACATCAGGTCCCGAACATAAATTTGGACCAAATGTCAGGATCCTTTGATTGGCCTCCACTCCCACTTTTTCATTTGTTTCGTTAGGGTTTATGCTCTGAATTAGACATTTGGATGAAATTCCATGTCAATTCTCATTCATTGACCTTACTTCTCTTTCTTCTTTAATTTAATGTAGATATTAAATCTTGAAGGGATTTTTGGACTAATGTCTAAAATTCTATATTTTTTTCTGACTTTCAAGCTTGATTCTTTCTCATGTTGGGACATCGGGTTACTTTCAGCATTTGGAACTTCTATTCCTATATTTTTAATCTATCCAAGATATCCACTCTCAGTCTTTCTTCTATTTCTTCTCAAGACCCATCAAAGTTTTGAGATGAACAAAAATTTTCAGCTTTGGTCCAAAATTTTGGATCTCTTTCAAGTTCTCAAACCTATGACTTTTCACATTAGAGGTGCCAAATTCATGCCATCTTTCATTCCTATCAAGGTGTCGGGCCCCATAGCGACTTTTGTAGCTTTTGGAAGTTTCCTATGTTTTCTCCAAATTAATTTTGCAGTGACTCCCAATTGCATGATATAGTTCTTAAGGCTATAAGGATGATTTTAAATACATATTTCACAAAATCCAAGTAGGAAAAAGTTGCACCCATGTTTCTTTATGTGTTAAAGACCACATTTTTTTATAGAGAGCAATTCTTGGCTAGAATTGGTACTAAATATTTGGGGCTTTTGTTCTTCACATATATATAAATCAATGTGGAGGCATGGTGTTTATTTCAGGGGATTTATAGCAAGATTTTTTCTCAAATTTGGATGTCCACATGTTTCTGCCTAAATAGAAGAGCATTTTGGATAGGGTTTCCTATCTAGTATTGGACTCTATTTTCTTCTATGACTTGTCGATGGACATAAGGAACTTGTGTGCTCATTTAATGGTTCTTCCTTTGTTTCTATGGTACTTATTGTAGCTCTATGCATTATGAAATTATAAATAGGCTTATATGCATTTGCAATAATGAGAATGGTTATTTTACCTCCTCTCCCCTTTGGATATGTAATGTGTAGATTTCTTACCTTCATGTGTATGTGCAGGATCATCATGGAAAAAATAGGGCATGAAGTGGCAAAAAATTTAGAAAAAATCAGAGTTAGGAAACTTGACATAAAAATTTGAATAATTTATCTATATTATTTCAAAAATATTTAAGAATATAATTTGTAGCAAATTGAATGTAGTTTCTTAACTAGGTTTATTTAAAAAAAAATCTATTTGGTGAAAATTTGAAATTTCAATGTAGTAGTACTTAAATTTTAGGGAAAACAAAAGAAGTAGGTGTTTGTCTGACCACCCTAACCACAATAAAATGATCATATTTTTTATAATATTTTAGATATAATTAGAGGACTCATGTCTTGATGTGATGGATATTTTTTTGTAATTTTTTTCCAAGTAAATAATTAATTATGAATTTTTTATTACAACTTTGAAAAATATAAAAACTTATATGTCTGACCACCTTAACTTGGTCAAAACTTCATGAAATTCATCTTTTTTTTAATTGTATAGTATGTGACACATGTCTTCAATTCAAAAAATTTGATATCATTTGAAAGCTATAGATATTTTTCAATCAACTTATCAATTAGGACTTTAGTCGTAATTCAAATAGAAAAAGAATAATAATTATTTATTAAATTCAAAGTAAAGCATAATTTATATTGGTGGAAAGTTGAGAACCTCCTTTAAAAACCCTTTTCATTTCATCAATTTTGGGTAAAATAAAAGTCGTCAACCACATACCCTACACATACCCATCATATCACCACTTTTTGGCCCATCATGATCCTCACATACCCTTGTGTATAAATATATTTTTACCAATTTATATGTCTACATTCTATGTTAAACATGTTTATAGGTGGATATTGTGAATGTTTACTTTCCTTTCAACATCTTGTTTCACCCCAAACTCTATTTTTCCCCTAGAAACTAATTAAAAAAATAGCTATGTTAGTCCTTCTATTTTCATTGATGCACTATTTTTTTTTGAGAGGAAGAAACAACTTATTCCAGGTGTGGGTATTTTCAAGATCATGATGTGCCAAAAAGTGGCAATATGATGGGTATGTGTAGGGTATGAGGCTGACGACTTTTTTTACCCAAAATTGATGAAATGAAAAGGGTTTTTAAAGGAGACTCTCGGCTTTCCACCAATATAAATAATGTTTTACTTTGAATTTAATAAATAATTATTATTCATTTTCTACTTGAATTACAAAAAAAGTCCTAATTGATAGGTTGATCGGAAAAAATATATAGCTTTCAAATGGTATCACATTTTTTGAATCTAAAACATGTGTCACATTCTATGTTTCACATAATATAGGATTAAAAATAAATTGAATTTCATGAAGTTTGACCAAGTTAAGGTGGTCAGACATACAAGTTTTTAATATTTTTAAAAAGTTGTAATAAAAATTTCATAATTAATTATTTAATTATGGAAAAAATACAAAAAAGCATCACATCGGGGACATGAGTCTGCTTATATCTAAAATATTTTAAAAAATAATTATTATTTTATTATGGTTAGGGTGGTCACAGACACCTACTTATTTTTTCCTTGAAATTTAAGTTCTACTGCATTGAAATTTCAAATTTTCACCAAATAGTTTTTTTTTAAAATATACGTAGTAGTTTAGAAACTACAATAAATTTTCTATAGATTCTATTCTTAGATATTTTTGAAATAATATAGATAACTTATTCAAAATTTTATGTCAAGTTACCTAACTTTGATTTTTCTAAATTTTATCACCACTTAAGGGCCTATTTTTTCCATGGTATTCTGTGTGTTGGGTTAGACAAATACATCTACACTTAATTTAGAAAAGGAAGACAACTTTCTCAAGAAAATTGAGTTCATTTGATAGGCCCCACATCTCGAGCTTAGTTATATTATGTCATTGGAATGTTGAGCTTATGATCAACATGATCCAATTTCATATGACAATAGGATATTATTTATTTTCTCATAATTAAATTTTAAATCTTGTCAATTTAAGGAATTTAAGGTCTTTGTTGAAAACTAAACTAGTATCAAATTTAAGTGTTTGAGGGTTGATAATGGTGATTTTTTTTTGAATAATTTGATTAGTTATGTAAAGTGTATGGGATTGAGAGTCATAAGATGACTCTATACAACCCTTAGTAGAATATATTCATGGATAAGATGAATATGACACTAATGCATAGGGATAAGAGTATGTTGAGTGGAGATATCCTTTAAAAAAATGTTTGAATTTGTTGCCTCTATGTGTTGTCTAATCAATATATCTCCTACATTAGCTTTTGTTGATAAAACACCCATGTAGGTGTGGTCACAAAAGAATCCTTCAATGAAACATCTTGTATTATTTGGTTTTGAGGCATATGCACATATTTCAAATGAGAAGATGTCTTATATGGAGAACATGATAGTTAAGTTTATCTTCCTCAACTATGGTGTCCATGTGAAAGCACACAAGATTTGTTATCTACCAGCTAAGAATATTCTCTATAATAGAATTGTGATTTTCAAAACATTGAATCCATCTTATGTTGTCCTATAGCCAAGGAAAGAAGAGAAGGAAAAGGATACATTTCATGTTGTACCTACTAATGAAAAATGAACTAGGTATACCTATTGGACTTAATGATGACTAGAGTTCTAGTAGCTTTGAAAATTTTCAAGAAAAACAACCTCAACCTCAAACATTGAGGTGGTCTACATGAGTTTGGTGATAGTTAAAAAGGTTTGGTTATTCATTATTATATTCCACTTGTATTTTTATTTTATTAAGCATTAAAATTGATGAGCCTTGGACTACAAAAGAGGCTATGGGTATATGAATGATATAGACTTTTGGATGAAAGTCACAAATAAACAGATCGTTGCTTTGAACAAAAATAACACTTGGAATCTTGTACCTTTTCCAATAAGAAATAAACTCATTGGTTGTAAATGGGTATTCAAGAAAAAATGTGGTCTTGATGGAAGTATTGAGAATCATAAAGCACAGTTGGTCATGAAGGGGTATTCATAGGTGGAGGGAATCAAGACTATAGTGAAATACTCTCTTGTAGAAAAGTTGACATCCATTTGATTCTTGTTATCACTTTTCGCAACTTGCAATTTAGAATTTGAGTAGATAGATATGAAGACAACATTGAACCTTCATGGTAATTTGAAGGAAATCTGTATGTCACAACTAGAGAATTTCATTGTCAAAGGTAAAGAAAATATAGTTTTTAAATTCAAGAAGACTCTCTATAGTCTAAAATAATATCCTACGATGTGGTACCAAAATTTTGATACCTTTGTGTTGAGTATGGGATTTCATAGGTCTAAATCCAATCATTTTGTTTATTTTAAGAATGATAATGGCCACATTATCATTATTGCATTGTATGTAGATGGTGTGTTATTTTTGGAATGATAAGGGTTTGATCTCTAACTTGAAGTATTAATTGTTAAAATAGTTTGAGATGAAATATCTAACTTTAGCTAGGTACATATTGGGAATGGAGATCATAAGATACAAAGACAATATCAATATTTGGTGAAGCTAGAGAAAGTCCATGAACTTGATATTGGAGAGATCAACATGAAAAATTGTAGATCCTCGATAGTTTCTATCAATGAGTTTTAGTTGTAAATATTTACCAATTGGCTAATAGTTGAAATTTGAGAATCGGTTTATAGTTAGAGCCATAAGGTGACTTTAATTGTAAAACTTTAAAAAAAAAATATTGTCTTATTTAAATCACCAATGAATTTATTTCTTTAAACTTTTTAACTCTAAAATTTCCACAATACATGATTAGATCGAATTGTCCTAAATTTTATAATTTAGTGTAGAAATCTAAATTGATTCACTAGTAATATATCATAATTATTAGTTACTTGAGGGTCATATCACCAAAAATTACTTGTAACCATTTATTTATAATAGAATTCATCGATCCTTTTATTCCATGAGGTAAAATGTACCTATGATTTGTAATGCTCAAGGGAAAAAAATTAATTTTAGATCATTGATATCAGTGGAGATCAATGATGTAAAAGAAATTTTGAGCTCCATGAGCACTAAAAAATGAAAATATATTTTACCATGTGTAATACAAAAAGGGCCATTAGATTATTGTTGATGTGTTTTTTACGCACTTCTCAACACAGGTAATGCATAGGTTCATCACCTCTGTTGAAAGATAATCTTCCACAATCAAATTGCAGAACACTATCCCAATGTCTCTAATTTTAGGTCTTGATAGTGCTTGGAATATCTCAGTTGATTTATGTAATTTGTTGGAATCACAAGGCACACTTACGAATGAGTCACAAAGTAGGGAAGTTGGATCTGCAAATGGAGTTCTTAAGATGGGAGAGTTGTTGTGTGTTTGTTGCAAGTTCAAATAGTAGTCTTGAACTCCATTTTGTCATTGGATTTATCTTTATAATGTGCAATGAACCTTGCCTAAGGTGACTTAAAAAAAAAGGAAAAAGGGCAAGGAAGAGAGGAAGTTCCTAGTCCTAAAACTACAAATGAACTATGATCATGGAGGTTGTTACAGTAGACAAACTCCCTAAAATTGGTTTTACTTGGCCAAGAGGAACCTACATTTACACAAAACCAGTGCAATCTTCTAAGGACTGTAGATTTTCAAGTTGCACACACACATCATGCACATGTAATTGAACTAAGTTGCAGCAATGAAGTCAAGAAGTCCAAGTTAACTTTACACAACAATTTGTCATCAATAAGTGCTAAAAGTATGGGCTAAAAGTTCATCAAATACCATAACAGTAATTTCCATTATCACTTCCATTCAAGAATCTACAACTAAAACTACTATGGAGGTAGAACCATGCATGCAAGATGAGCAAAATCAAAGAGAACATCCATAAAATCATGCAATGATGTCTTCTATTGTTGTAAATGCTTTTTACAATAGCTCTCCAACCCTTTACAAATGAGGGGCAAGCCCCTATTTATAGTTTTCCAAAGCCCAAATGAATGGCTAGGATTGAATTACATTTTTTGGCATAGATTAGATTACATTAGGGTATCACCTACCCCCCATTACCTAGTAATTTTAAAATACAATTTTGGCTTTTCCCTTTTGTGTCACCTAGTGCCCAGGTGCTGTAGTAGTTTTGTCATTCAGATTATTTCCCTTTTCATTGCAGCTGAAACTGCCTAAAAGCTGCCTTCTTACTTGATGTGTTTGTAGTGATCTTCCATGGATCAAATGAGCCCATCGACGATTGGCATCAATTGATTGGTCACCCCTGATTTGGGTGGACAACTCCCTTATGATTTCTTCAAGACCACCCCCTTGCATTTTGTCACTGAATCCTTTGGCATAGGCCTTCTTCTAGCACTGACCCTATTGGTGGGTGGTAGGGGAGAGGCAAACATGAAATGAATGGTGACAGGAGCTATGTGCATTCCTTGTTCATCTTTCTTGATGTGTCTCCTGATGGACCCACAGAAGGCTCCTTGAATCTTGCATACATGAAACACTGTAAGTGCTTTCATAAATAAATTAAGGAAAATGTTAACCAAACCTTGCAAAATCCTTGTTAGATCTATCCATGCATCATCAAAAAATCATAATATCCATATTTGGAGCTCATTTGGACCATAAACATTAATGCAGGCCAAAGAGGGAGGGCATCAAATGAGGGACAACAAACCGGAAAGGAAGTTCCTGAACTTCACAAAACTTAGTAAAACCAAGATTTTTCAATTATGGCGCATGGGAAAAGGGGAAGAAAGAGTTCCAAGACAAACTTCCTTGATATTTGACCCATTTTGAAAAAAGAAAAACTTTGGAAGGGGACACCCTGAGGGTCATCGCCCTTTGAAATGACAATGAGCACACAATAGCCCAAAAGGAAAGTCTCGGATGGTGAGGGAGGGGCAAAGTTCCAGAAATGGCCACAGAGGGACTGGGTTATGGAGGCCAGGTCACAGTGGGGCGATGGATGTTCAAAATGACCACGGAGGGATAGAGTCCCTGAAATGACCATGAAGGGGCCAGGTTCCGGAGTCCAGATCGTCGGGGGTTGGGGGATTGTGAAAATGGCCTCGGAGGGATGAAGTACTGGAAATGACCATGGAGGGGTCGAGTTCTGGAGGTTAGTTCATCGAGGGCTGACAAATGTTCAAAATGGCCACTCAGGGGCGGAGTCCCAGAAATGGCCATGGAGGGGCCACGTTCTGAAGGCCGGGTCATTGGGGGCCGAAGGATATTCAAAATGACCATGGAGGGGCAGAGTCTCAGAAACGGTCATGGAGGGCCCGAGTTCTGGAGGTCAGGTTCTGGGGGGCTGGTGGATGTTCAAAATGACCATGAGGGGATAGAGTCCTGGAAATGGCAATGGAGGGACCGGGTTCCAGAGGCTGGGTCGTCAGGGGTCAATGGATGTTCAAAATGGCCACGGTGGGGTGGAGTCTTGGAAATGGCCATGGAGGCACCGGGTTCCAAAGGGCAGGTGGCTAGGCACCAACGGATGTTCAAAATGACCATAGAGGGATGGAGTCCTAGAAGCAGCCAAGGAGGGGATGAGTTCTAGAGCCTGAGTCCCCAAGGGCCAACGAATGTTCAAAATGGCCATGGAGGGGTGAAGTCCCAGAAACGGCCACTAAGGGGCCAGGTTTTGAAGACCAAGTCACCGGGAACTGATGGATGTTCAAAATGGCCACAGAGGGGCCAAGTTTCAGAGGCTCGGTCACTGAGGGCTTGTGGATGTTCAAAACAGCCACAAAGGGGCAAAGTCCCAGAAATGGCCATAGAGGGGATAGGATCCGAAGGTTGGGTCACCACAGTCTGATGGATGTTCAAAATGGCCATGGAGGGATGAAGTCCCAGAAACATCCATAGAGGAGCCGCGTTTTGGAGGTTGGGTTGCTGGGGGCTGGCGAATGTTCAAAACAACCAAAGAGGGATGGAGTTCTGGAAGGAAATTTTTGAAACCCCTGAAACTTATCAAAACATTGGTAGTTCACTTAGGCACCACAAAAATATCCCAAATTTACAAGAAACTTGTCCCCAAAGTCAAAAATGTAGAAAGTGGAACATCAGGGAACCACAAAAGTTCAAAACAACAAAAGAGGGATGGAGTTCTGGAAGGAAATTTTTGAAACCCCCAAAACTTAATGAAATGTTGGTAGTTCACTTAGGCACCACAAAAAAATCCCAAATCCACAAGAAACTTGTCCCAAAAGTCAAAAATGTAGAAGAAAGCGAATCAAGCGATCATGGACCAAGTCAGCAGGAACAAGACAAAAGGAAAAAAAGGGAAGGGGAACTTTGTTTCTCCCTAAATTTGAATACCCCAATTAAGTCAATTTGGTTAGGGGAATTTGATCATTTGAAGGCACATGACCAACTTGGGCTTGGAAAATGGGGTACACAAAACAAGGTAGGAGAAAAGTAGCCTGCCAGGATCGAAAAGAGGGGGTCCCTACCCACGGCGGGGTGTGTGTACAAAACATATACAACAAATAGCAGCTCCGCGAGGGAAATTTTATAGAACATTTTCATGAAAAACTCGAATCACGAACCTAGAATCTCTGGTTTCAATGTTCACACTAGCGAAAACAAACCAGACGCTATGCCAAAGAATCAAAACCACTAGTCAACACAACTTTCAGTATGTTGAAAATCCAAGTGTGTGTAGTTGCATTAATTCCCATCCTTCAGTTGCTACAGGAACCCAAGCTCCATCAAGTTAAGCTACGTAGTTTATTCTAACTCCAAAAGCATCTGAGACATTGCCTCACTGCCAGTTAGGTGTCCATAGCCGCAATGAGGTTGTCGCTGCGATTCTCCCAAACATTGCTCTATTATTAGCTGGGCATCCATAGCCTCGGTAGAGTTGTTCGGATACCCCTGAAAAGTTGAATTTTCTTTCTTTTAATTTTCAATGTTTTATTTCTTTCTTTCTTTTCTCTTTTCAACTCTTTTATTTCAACCCACAAGCATTGAAGCTCGTGCTCAGGGCTGAGAATCACAGTCGCATTGGAGCATAATTTTAGATTTTTCACTTAATTAGACTTCACAAAAGGCCCTACAGTGACCGTCAAATTCTTGAGATGTGTAAGATTTGTAATATTTCATAATACATTAGAGTTAGACTAAACCAACAACTTATCCTCTTTGAATCAAACACCCATATCACTTGACACTAACAAAAGACCTTCACTATCCACTCTGAAGACCTGATTAGAGTTTGACAAAGAAATATGTAGAACAACCCTAGGTGATAAGTATGGTTGTTGTGCACACAGATGTGTCTAGCCAAAAGAAGAGGGACCCCAAACAAAACAACAGCAAATCAAAAGAAAAAAAAAAAGAAAACAACCTACATCACACCAACTAACCTAAGGAATGTGGGAAAGTAGAGTATTTACAGGAAACCTATACTACTCAAAATGGGCTATGTACAAAGATATTTACAAAGCACTATGTTTAGGCAGGGTGAGATAATATTAACGTTCATTGGATTTCATAATGTATGCACAAGAAAATGGGAAATCATTATCATTCTTAACCATGCAAATTTATCTTTATATTCTGAAACAAGAAATTCAACGTTGCAACACTCAAGTTCAATCTCGTCATCACGAAAAATCAACAATTGTGGGGGCTCAGTGAACCCATGGTTAATCCATAAGCATGTTCATTTTCCCTCATTCCCATAATCAAAATAATAAGTGTAGTTATGAGAAATAATAGGGGTAAGGAAGGATAGAACCTGGGCATCATCACATGGAGGTGGCAGTGTTGGATAGTCGAGAGCAAGCACAACATCGTTGATAGGTGCATTGGCTGCCTCGAGTGGAGGCACCGGGTGGTGCAACATTTCATGCATCAACCTGTCCAATCTTCATGTGGGATCGGAAACTCCTATCAATTATTCTTCAAGAAAGTACACCTCATCTTGTTGATCTTATGCAAACCTAACATCCACTTGATTGTTGTCCTCAAATGGCAGGATGTTGTCCCAATTTCTTTCCTAGGTGTTAGCCTTATTTTCATGATGTTCAGTGTCATGGGATGATCACATGTGCGACTATGTACTATTGCATCCATCTGAATATGAAAGAGAATCAACAATGATCATGATGGAAGGACTCCAAGTTTCATCTTGTAGTCGGTTGGGTGCTTCATCTTTGTTGGCAACTATCTCAACACCTCCACCTTTGTCTTGTTGCTCATGCATCTCATCATGACATTAACTTGTTTCCCCTTGTTCAATATCACTATATATGGAGAATGAACCCCTCTCCCAATCCAGAGACTCTAGTGCATCACCGTTCGGGGGCTCAAGGAGTATGTCTTTATCATTGTTAACATCTAGGATGTACTTCTCTGTTGCACTGATATACCCCCACAGAACAACTCCTAATGGAAAGAAATCATCAATTGATGACACCTCATCAAGGGGACCAAAGTCTACTATGAAATTTCCCTCCAAGGGCTCAGCATAAAGCCTATCATTCATGGTGTGCAAATTCTCTTTGATTGGAAATTCTTGATGACTAGTGGACAACATTCCTATTTGATCTAATTCATTGCTCAGAAGTCTGAGACTGTATTGTTGTCCTGCTTCTACTATTGTCCCAACATCCTCTTGAGGCATGCCTTTAGCTGAGTCATCACTTGATTCAGGCTCTTGGTCTTCTACTTCGATCCAAGTAGTAAGTAGAGGAGGTCGGGCACTTGGTTGCCTTGCTTGTTCTTTGACTTTCTTGATGGCTTCTTGGCACAATTTGCATGTGAACTCTGAGTGAGATGAATCATGAAGTCTACACCAATTTTTTAGTATCAATACCTCCAAATCCACTTGACATCTTAGTTTAGACCAATCCTTTTCTAATCTACAGATGAGTTGGTCATATCTTTCCGCTACTGGGTCCTGATCATTACTTGAAAAAGAAGCTTGATGGTAGACAGCCATGGCGAGTGGTTGTTCCCACTCCTCCAAACGTTTATTTTCAGATTTTTGATCGCTATCATTGATGGAGGATAAGTCTTCCAATCTGATTTCACTTATGTCTTCATCATCATTTTCTATTTTTACAAGGTTTTCATCCCTTTCCTCTTTCCAATTTTCAGCATCTGAGTTGGCTATCCTAACATCCGCAGTTGCAAACTTCATTGGTTCATCATCACCTAAAAATTTATCTTCTTCTAAAGTTAAAGACTACCTTTGATTGGTGGAGGGAAGGCCTTCTAAATTAGTTTCTATCAGATTTTCACCAAGGCACCTTGCTATCCTAGTGAAATTTTCTTCTTCCTCCTAGTTTTCAACTTCAATGTCTACTGCTCCAACATCAACTTGTATCAAATTTTTTCGTTCATCCTTACTTTGTTGTCCTCCAGATGTTGATAGCTCTTCTGCCTCCTTGGATAACTTCTCTTCATTGGGAGTTGGCTGCTCCATCTTTTCTGAACAACCCTTGGCTTAAGCATTGATGTTTGTGCATGAGAAGCAAGTGAATTCAGAGTGGGGTGCATTGTGAAATATGCACCAACTTTACTTTAGTACTTCCTCCAATCTTGGTCCATCCATGCTACTCAATTGTTTCTGGATCAGATCCTTGAATGCTTTGGCTGCTATGGTTGTCAATTCTTCCTCTAGATCTGCAGGAGCTAAAGGTTGGTATATTTTCCAAAATGGAATTTCTCCTTGCAATACTCTTTCAATCCTGCTTAGAAAAGTGAGACACCCCAATTCATTGTGCCTATGAGTGCAATGGATCCAACATCTATCTATGAATGCAAATTGATGTAATGGCTTCTTCAGTCTCTTGTTCAAATTTGAATGTAGCTGAGTGATGTCAATTTATGCATGCTGCTCCATTTTCACTCAACATCTATTTTCCTTCAAAATTTTCTAATTTTTAGGATTAAAAGACATCTCCCTATCTAAGATTTCTTCTTGAAAATTCTCTTTTCGATTTCCAACTTTCAAATTTGTAGCCTCAACATGGCATGCCCTCCTTCTAGCACCAGTTCTGTTGATGTGTTTTTTATGCAGTTCTCAACATAGGTAATGCATAGGTGCATCACCTCTCTTGAAAGACAATCTTCCACAATCAAATTGTAGAACACTATCCCAAGGTCTCTAATGTCAGGTCTTGATAGTGATTGGAATATCTGAGTTGATTTATGTGATTTGTTGGAATCGCAAGGTATACTTACAGATGAGTCACAAAGTAGGTAAATTGGATCTGCAAATGGAGTTCTTAAGATGGGAGAGTTGTGTGTTTTCTATAGGTTCAAATAGGAGTCTTGAACTCCATTTTGTCATTGGATTTAGCTTTAAAATGTGTAATGAACCTTGCCTAAGGTTACTATTAAAAGAAAGGAAAAAGGGCAGGGAAGAGAGGAAGTTCCTAAACCAAAAACTACAAATGAACAATGATCATGGAGGCTGCTACAATAGACAAACTTCGTAAAATGGATTTTGCATGGCCAAGAGGAACCTGCACTTACACAAAACTAGTGCAATCTTCTAAGGACTACAAATTTTTAGATTACACACACACATCATGCACATGTAATTGAACTAAGTTGCAACAATGAAGTCAAGAAGCCTAGGCTAACTTTACATAGCAGTTTTTTATCAACAAGTGCTAAAATTATGGGTTGAAAGTTCATCAAATACGATAACAACAATTTCCATTATCACTTCCATTCAAGAATCTATAACTAAAACTACTATGGAGGTAGAACCATGCATGCAAGATGAGCAAACTCAAAGAGAACATCCATAAAATCATGCAATGTTGTCTTCTATTGTTGTAAATACTTTTTATAATAACTCTCTAACCCTTTACGAATGAGGGCAATCCCCTATTTATAGTTTTCCAAACCCTAAATGAATGGCTAGGATTGAATTATATTGTGTGGCCTAGATTTCATTACATTAGGGTATCACCTACCCCTCATTATCCAGTAGTTTTAAAATACAATTTTGGCTTTTCCCTGTTTTGTCACCTAGTGCCCAAGTGTTGTAGCAGTTTTGTTATTTAGCTGATTTTCCTTTTCACTATAGCTGAAACTTCCTAAAATATTTCTTCTTACTTTATGTGTTTGTAGTGCTCTTCCATGGATCAGACGATCCCGTTGACAATTGGCATCAATTGATTGGTCACCCCTGATTCGAGCGCACAACTCCATTATGCTTTCTTCAAGACTACCCCCTTGCATTTTGTCACTAAATCCTTTGGCACAAGCCTTCTTCTAACACTGAACATATTGGTGGGTGGTAGGGGAGAGGTGAACATGAAATGATTGGTGACAAGAGTTATGTGCATTCCTTGTTCAACTTTTGCAATGGGTCTCCTGATGGACTCATAGTAGGCTCATTGAATCATGTGTACATGAAACGTCATAAAGTGCTTTCATAAATAAATTAAGGGAAATGTTAGCCAAACCTTGCAAACTCCTTGTTAGATCCATCCATGCATCATCAAAAAATCATAATATCCATATTTGGAGTCATTTCGACCATAAAAATTAATGTGGGCCCAAGAGGGTGGGCAACGAACAAGGGAGAGAAAAGTGGAAGGGAAATTCCTGGACCCCACAAAACTTAGCAAAACCAAGATTTTTCATTTATAGCGCATTGGAAAATGGGAAGAAAGAGCGCCAGGACAAACTTCCTCAAGATTTGACCAATTTTGAAAAAAATGGAAGTTTGGAAGGGGAAGCCTTAAGGTCATCACCTTTTGAAATGACAATGAGCACACAGTGGCCCAGAAGGAAAGTCCTAGATGAAAACAAAGGGGCAGACTTCCAGAAATGGCCACAGAGGAGTCGGGTCCAGAGGTTGGGTCGTAGGGGGCCGACGAATGTTCAAAATGGCCATGGATGGATGGAGTACTGGCAATGGCCATAGAGAGGTGGGTTCTGGAGGGTGGGTCATGTGGGGGCCGAAAAATGTTCACAACAACCATGGAGGGACAAAGTCTTGGAAATGGCCACAGAGGGGTTAGGTTTTAGAGGCTCAGTTGTGGGGGGCTAACGGATGTTCAAAATGGCTACCGAGGGGCCGAGTTCTGAAGGCCAGGTCATTAGGGACTAACGGATATTCATAATGACCACAAAGGGGTGGAGTCCCTAAAATGGCCATGGAGGGGCCGAGTTCTAGAGGCCGAGTTGTCGGGGGCTGATGGATATTCAAAATGGCAATGGAGGGACGAAGTCCTAGAAATGGACACGAAGGGGCCATGTTCTAGAGGCTAGGTCACTGGAGGCCGATGAATGTTCAAAATGGCCACGGAGGGGTCGAGTTCCTAATGTTGGGTCATCAGGGGCTAACAGATGTTCAAAAAGGCCATGGAGGGACGGAGTCCTAGAGATGGCCATGGAGGGTCCAGGTTTCAGAGGCCAGGTCATCGAGGGTCGACGAATGTTCAAAATGGCCATGGAGGAGAGGAGTCCTCGAAACAGCTGCAGAGAGGCCCAGTTCCGAAGGCTGGGTCACCGGGGGCTGACAAATATTCAAAAAGACCACGGAGGGGCGAAGTGCCAGAAATGACCATGGAGGGGTCGGGTTCCAGAGGCCAAGTCGCTGGGGGCTGATGGATGTTCAAAATGCCCATAGAGGGCTGGAGTCCTAGAAATGGCCACGAAGGGCCCAGGTTCCGGAGGCCAGTTCATCTACGGCTAACGGATGTTCAAAATGACCATGGAGTGATGGAGTCCCAGAAACGGCCATAGAGGGGCTGGGTTCCAGAGGTTGGGTTGCTGGGGGCTGACTAATGTTCAAAACAACCAAAGAGGGACGAAGTTCTAGAGGGAAATTTTTGAAACCCCCAAAACTTAACGAAACTTAGGCACCACAAAAACATCTCAAATCCACAAGAAACTTGTCCCCAAAGTCAAAAATGTAGAAAGCAGACCGTCGGGGGTCCACGAAAGTTCAAAACAACCAAAGAGGGATAAAGTTCTGGAAGGAAATTTCTAAAACCCCTGAAACTTAAGGAAACATTGGTATTTCACTTAGGCACCACAAAAACATCCCAAATTCACAAGAAACTTGTCCCCAAAGTCAAAAATGTAGAAGAAAGCGAATCAAGCGATCAAAGACCAAGTCAGTAGGAACAAGACAAAAGGGAAAAAAGGGAAGGGGAAGTTTGCTTTTCCCTAGATTTGAATACCCCAATTAGGTAAATTTGGTCAAGGGAATTTGATTGTTTGAAGCACATGACCAACTTGGGCTTGGAAAATGGGGCACATAAAACAAAACAGGAGCAATGCAACCTATCGGGATCGAAAAGAGAGGGTCCCTACCCATGGCGGGGTGTGTGTGCAAAACATGCACAACAACTATATTTCAAATCAATTGTGGTAACTAAATATTATAGAGTCTGCCCCTTAAACCCAACAATGATTTCCACTTTCAAGCCCCTACCTTTCCATAAGAACACATTTTTTAAGTGGAAGGATTCACCATGGTAATTAATGAATTTTCCTATAATTTTCCAAAGATTCACCGAGATTATCTACAAAACTCTAGTAATGTTAAAAATAACCAATAGAACTATTTTTTTTAAAGAAAGATTCACCAATAAAAATTAATATTTTTTTCCAAAAAATGCAAGATTCATAATGATTTTATATCTTCTTTTTTGGGGGAGGGGGGTTTCTTAAAGTTATCACTAGTTCCTATTCTACAAGGAATGAATTTATCTATGGAGGAATGTCCAAAATATCCTATTGAAATGGAGGACATGACTAGAGTATAACAGGAAACTGTTGGTTGAACAATTGGATGAATAGATTTCTAGGTGGGTTTATGAATAATCCTAGATGAATAGATTGGGATGTACTGAAGTGAGTGTTTAGATATTTGTAAGTTTCTTAGTATTCCTTGTGTTTTCATGTTATCCTATAGGACTTTGACATTAAATTTGTATTTTTGGATATGTGGATTTAAATTGGGTGGGTGAAATTGATAGCAAAAGATCCACCACAAATGAGTAAAGAAAAAAATTGATGGCTTATAGAAATGGACTGTTGGACCCTGGTGTAAGCAGGTAGTACTATCCTCAGAATATTCATAATCATTGGGCAGATGATGCAAAAAATCTACCACCCTTTAATCCTAATCAAGCTACGTGTCATGGTTGTGGAATTTTGAAAGCTTCGGGCCATCCAATTTTCAACCCCCAAAACCCCTCTCATCACCCACCTTACAACATAAATGAATTTCCTTTCCATTCTCAGTTTTACTGGAATCTTTTCCATCATCCTAGGATTAGCAACTATAATTCTAATCATTCTTCTCATTTTTTTTCGAAACAAAGGAAATATTTCAGAGAAAGGAATTCTCTCTCTCGGCACTCTCACGAATGGTTTCTTGGGGAATATTCAAAAGCTAGTCAATCAAAATGGGAAAGAGATGATCATTCAGATTGGGAATGATAGACTCACAATCAACTTTTTGCTCCAAGCATAATATTGAATCTAACCCTAAAGCTAGAAAAAATAGTAGATAAAAACCCATCTTATGTCAAGATCTTCGCTAGAAGTCGATTCCATCAATACCCATTAATGTGGACACCTAGACCTCAGAGTTCAAGAAGAATGGTCTCTTCATGAAGATTTTGGGAGAAGTCTCTATCTGCCATCCACTCCTAGATAAAAGATAATTGGTATGAATTTTTTGACCTCACTGTGGTTTCATCTTCTTTATTCATATGTTTTAAAAACCACACTATTAAGAATAGAGTTTTGAGAAAAGACCCCTTATGGTTCAATAAAACCTTTATGAGAACCTACAATTGGAAACCTCACTTTATGATGGATTCCATTGCTCTACCCTAGAGGCTAATTTGTTTTACACTCCCCCTTCTCCTAGTGAAATACATGGAAACTTATCTTATTAAGAAAATTGTTTCTTAATTTGGGGATTTCTTAAAAAATTAATAGAATTTGGTTAATGGTTTACCTACTATTAAATTCTGGGCCCTAATATCCAAAATGAACAAGGTCCCATAGGCTCTCAAGATCCTCACTAACAAAGGTGAGTGGAATCAAAAATTGGTCCTAGATACCAATTCCTAGAAAGAGGCTAAAATCCATATTGATTCTGAGCTTATTTTCTAGGTGGAACCCTTTCAGTTCTTTCACGAATTTTGTTGGGGCCATTTTCCCACCTCATCAACCTAGTACCTCTTCTTCTCCTCAAATTACTCCTTCTCTACATGCTTCTTCACCTTACATTCAATCAAACAAGAATCCCTTGTAGATGGATATTTCAAACAATGTTTCTCATCTTGAAAATTGATTGAAGGGTTCAATAATTGAAGAAAAAATAATGTATATTGTTAATGGGGTTTGCACTAAAGTGGGTGAATATTTCATTGAGGAGACAATTGACGAAGTGCTTGTAGATTTTGATTCTAAGAAAGAAATTCCCTCCTTCCCCATTTCACAATTTGTTTCAAGGGATCCTTAGCCTTCTGGTAAATTGATTATTTTGGTGAAGGAATTTATTGTATCTTCCCCCATTTTCCAAACCTCCCCTCCTCCCATTTCACAATCAAATGCTAAAACCCTGGTGTCCCAAAAAATTAAAAGGGGCAGGAAACCTAATAGTGAGAAAATGAAAGTTGAAGTTGTTGTAAGCATGCAAATGACTTTTGAAAAGAACTTGAGATCCTCTACAAAAAAAATCAAAGTCTTGGAAAATCCTGGTATTACTTTCCAATCGGGACAACTCTATTCTGCTATGGAGAATAAGATCTTTGAATTGAATATTGAAATGAGGGGAGATGGTATCTCTCCTCAAGAAAAATTAAGATCCTATCGTAGAATGTTAGGGGCTTAAATTCCCCTAATAAATGACACCTCATAAAGTATCAAATCTTAAACACTAATTCAGACATTGTTCTTTTACAAGAAACAAAACTTTCAGCCCAATCAGCTTCAGATTTCATTTCCACTTCATACAATTGGGATTCCATTTCTTCTCCTGCCCATGGTGCTTTAGCAGGCCTTGCAATTCTTTGGAAAAATTTCTCTGTCAAATTAGAAACTTCATTTTTTGGGACAATTGGATTCAAGCTTTCATTATTTGTTTGAAAACAAACAATATATTTTTTATCTTCAACATTTATGTCCCTTGTGCAACCTTTGCTAAAATGTAGTTATGGATCCAACTCTCTTTTGTAGTACCAGGTTTAAAAATTGACTTGGAGATTCTATTTGCATATTTTAATTCTATTTGATTCCCTTAAGAGAAAATAGGTGGCATTATCCATCCACCCAAGTTAATGGAGTATTTTAATCAATTCATCATCAATAATGTTCTCCATGATTGTACACCAAAGAATGGCCTCTTCACTTAGACCAATAAGCATAAAGATTTTTCTCAGATTTCTAAAAATTTGGACTGCTTTCTCCTTTCTAAAAATTGGTTCAATACCCATTGGGGTTTCTCTTCCTCCATTTTGAATCTTCCTAGATCTGATCATTTCACATTCTCTTTCCATTTTTGATAATAAGCCGATTAAAAAGGGTTACTTCAAATTTGAATCCATGTGGTTTAGAGATCTAAATTTTGTCCCTCTCCTAAAAAAATGGTGGTCTGCGTGTCCCTTTGTTGCTGGAACTTGAATGTACCAAGTTTATAAAAATTTGAATTTTATCAAGGGGAAAATAAATGATTGGAACAAAACATGTTTCAAGAATATTTTCAAGGAAAAATCCAAAGTGGAATTTTAATTGTCAAATATGTATGATGTAGTGATTAAAAATGGAATGGACTCAAACATTTATGATAAGGAAAAATCCCTTAAGGTAGAATTAGATGAACTCTTGGCAAGGGAAGAATGTGATCGGAGATAAAAATCAAGGGATATTTGGCTAAGGGAAGGGAATAAAAACATAAAAAAAATTGACACCTCCATGAAATTGAGAAGGAAAACAAATAGGATTGAATCAATTCTCTCCCCTTCTAGTGACTCACTATTCTTAGATGAGGATATTGAACCTACGACATAGTCTCCTTTAAGGATTTATTAAATCATAGAAAAGTTAATAGATCTTTGGAAAATAATATTGTCTTGAACAACATTCCCACCTTGATTGATAGGGGAAACAACAATATGTTAATGGCTGAATTCACCATGGATGAAATTAAAAGTGTTCTCTTCTCCATGGTAGCTAAAAAAGCTCTTGGACCTAATGGTTTCATGACACTTATTTTTCCAAAAATGGTAGCATTTTGTAGGAAGAGACATATTCTTAGCTTTGGAACAATCAAGAATGAATAGAAAAATCCTAAAAGAATTTAATGCAACTATGATTTATCTCATCCCCATGAAATCCAATCCAAGGTATTTCAAGGATTTCAAACCAATTACCATGTTTAATACAGTCTTTAAAATATTCACTAAGGCAATAGCTCTTTGACTTGTAAAAATGATCCCCTCCATTATCTCGAATGAGTAAGGGGGTTTTGTTCTTGGAAAAGACACCCATGAAGAGGCTATATTAGCACATGAAGTATTAAATTCGGTATTAGGGGACAAATCCCCTTTGATGGTTCTAAAATTAGACATGGAGAAAGCTTATGATAAAGTTGATTGGGATTTCCTTTTAGTAGTTCTAAGAAAATTTGGTTTTGCAAATAGCTAGTGTAAATGAATCTCTTCATGCCTAGCTAGAGAAAAATTCTCTATTTTGGTAAATGGTTCACTGGTTGGCAACTTTCCTTCCACAAAAGGTATAAGATAGGGGGATCCCCTCTCACCATATTTATTTTCATGGTTGAAGGGTTAAGTAGATCTATCATTGCTACAAGAAACAATCAGGAGTGGAAAGGAAATTTTGTCAAAACCTTTCCCACTCCAATCTTTCATTCTCTCTTTGTAGATGATAGAATCCTATTTGGTTAGGAAACCATGGAAGAAGCAAGAGAGATAAAATTAGTACTTTCAGACTATTGCTCAACTTTAGGTCAATCCTTCAATGCTGAGAAATCAACAATTTTCTTTTTGAATGTAAATCCCTTGGTTAAAACCCAACTCTTAAATTTTTGGGGTTTTCAAAGTGCAACCCTACCTTGCAAAAACTTAGGCATTCCATTCTTCTCGGGAAAAGAAAAACATGTTTTTTATTAAAATTTTGTTTCTTCCACTTCTAATAAGATTCTTCTTTAGAAATCTAAATGGCTTTCATTTGCAGGTAAATTGATAATGATAAAATCAGTACTTCATTTAGCCCCTGGGTGCCCTACAGCCCTTATTGGGCATTTCGGAGTTGTTTTCACCAAATTGGGCGTATTTTTTGCATATGATCTCTATTTTTTGTAAACGAGATACCATTAGAAAATTGATTTTGATGCCAATCCAGTGGTGTTGGTGTTTTTACCAGATTTTTCTCCAGATTTATTTTGCAGGCCTTTGAACTCAGATGTTGTTGTTTTCACTCCAAAGGGCATATCTTTTGACTAGGTGATCTATTTTTCGTCATTCCTCCAGCCTTGGAAAGGTGATTCAGTCCTCTAGACAGATCTAAAGTCTATTTTATTTTTCTATTTATGCATGTTTGTATGCTTTCCTTTTACAATCATTGGGTTATTGTAATAAATGAACTATGATAAAGTTCCATTTAGGGGGATTTCTTGCATAATAAATCTGATTAGAGTTTTTTTTCACTTTGATCTCCAAATTATTTTCTCTTCTATGGAAGGTCTTTTCAGTTTGCAAATCTTATCTTGGTTTCTAACATGGTATCAGAGCCTTGATTTTGGTTTCTTGTAGACAAAGGTATCTTTCCTTACTTGTTAGATTGCGGTTCCAGTGTTAGTCCACAATGTTCTTCCAGTGCCTCTTTACAGCAATCATCTCATTGTAGGGGGGTTTTATCCCACTGGGTGTTCATTCTCTACTTCATATTCACATTTTTACATGAGTACCTGATCAGGCCTTGTTTCCAGGACTCATCTTTGCATAATAATTTGCTTCTCCCTAAGTTGCACTTATGGGGGGTGTCGGTGTATTTAATATTTAATTACACATTTGCATAATTTACCTACGTAATTATTTAATTCCTAGGTTAATTAGTTGCCATCCTTATCTTGTTGAGCTATCTTGTTGCTCAAGATAAGATTAGGGTTATGCATCTTTGCTTTTATAAAGAAAATCATTATCATGTAATTATTGAATTCTCAAATAATATTATGTTGCACATTCTTTTGTAACCTCTTCTTTTTCTGATTTTCTCTTCTATGGAAGGTCTTTTTAGTTTGCAAATCTAATCTTGGTTTCTAACATGGTATCAGAGCCTTGATTTGCAGCCCCTTCTTAGATTTTTGAGAAAATCATTATAGGGTTCATTCAGGATTCCTCAAGGGTATCATGCCTTGAGCTCATCTATGTGGAGTTTTGGATTAGATTGAGCTTCACCATTGGATTCAGAGCACTAGAAAAAGTCAGGATTGACCTTTGTTTTGCAGATTTTGGCCATCATTTGCCAGATCTGTGAGGGTTTCAGGCTGGGAGATTGTTTGCAAGTTCTGGAGGTAGCCAAATTTTTAGAGTAGTTTGAGCAGAAACAAAGGTCACCATAATGTTTGTAGTGGCCAAAAACCCTAAGATCGCCCTTTGTTTCATCAATTTCTGAGTAGTTGGTCTGGAAGGAAAAAAAATTGCCTAGGGGGCTGTACGGCCTCCCCAGCATGACTTTCGATGCACGAAAATAAAAAAATTTGAGAAAACGTGCCTTTTGGAAGTCCATGCTGGTGCGCCAAGTGCAAAGCAATCCCGCCACTGGGCGGCCACCGGGTGGCCTCCAAACTGCCACCTCCGCCAGCATCCCCCACCATTTTGCTGCTGGCCACATTCTTTCCCCCGTGGGTTCTCTGCAATCTGCCCCAATCACATGGTGGATCGGGGGCCTCCCACGTAGCCCCCACGGGCTCTCCTAGCTTGTCTGTGGTCCTTGCTTGTTAGATTATGGTTCCATTGTTACTCTACAGTGTTCTTCAAGTGCTTTTTTGCAGCAATCATCTCATTGTAGGGTGGTTTTGTCCCACTAGGTTTTCCTTCTCTCCTTCATCTTTGCATTTTCACATGAGTACCTAATCAGGCCTTGTTTCCAAGACTCATCTTTGCATAATAATTTGCTTCTCCCTAAGTTGCACTTATGGGGGGGTGTTGGTGTAATTAATATTTAATTACACATTTGCATAAGTTTACTTAGGTAATTATTTAATTCCTAGGTTAATTAGTTGTCATCCTTATCTTGTTGAGCTATCTTGTTGCTCAAGATAAGATTACGGTTATGCATCTTTTCTTTTATAAAGAAAATCATTATCATGTAATTATTGAATTCTTCAATAATATTATGTTGCACATTCTTTTGCAACCTCTCTACTTTTTCTAATTTTCTCTTCTATGGAAGGTCTTTTCTGATTCCCAAAGAAAGATATAATGCACACATGTTATAACCCGCTCATGTTATATCTTAGTTTTGGCATGGTTTTTTTCTTGTGGGGAGAATGTGTAGCAAGACATAATGCATGTGTGTTATAACATGCTCACATTATGTCTTGATTTATGTTAAATGCTACTCTATTAAATGTATGTTTATATATTTGTATGCTTGTATGCTTGTGTGTGCTGTATTTATGTATATATGTATCAATGTGCTGCTGTATCAAGATGTATATTGTGTACATGTATAAGATAGATATATGCAGAGTATATACGATAGACTATGGACTTAGCTAGATGGGATGGATAATGATAATGGGTGAGAGAGGAGGGTAGGAGAGAGAGAGAGAGGGGAGAGAGAGAGAGACAGAATGAGAGAGAGAGTTACATAGGTAGACAAACAAAGGAGAGATTTGAGTGAGGAGGAGGGTTGAGAGGGATTTGAGAGAGAGATTGGTATTCAAAGTGTGAGAGGAGGGAGGGAGAGGAGAGGGAATAATAGAGAGAGAGGGAGTGTGAGAGAGAGACCTAAGAGAGAGGCTATAGGATGGAGGGAGTTACTTGATAGAGGGAAAGAAAGAGGAGGGTGGAGTGAGAGGGACTTATCTAGGTAGGGTGGGAGGATAAGTAGATAGAGAGAGAGAGAGAGAGATAGGTAGGTTTCCAGAGGGAGAGACCTAAGAGAGAGGAGGGTGGGACAGAGAGACATGAGAGAGAGGGGGAGAGAAGGAGTGGGAGAGAATGGGAGGGAGATAGAGAGATAGATAGAGGGAGTGAGAGAGGGTGGTAGGGATTGATTGAATGAGAGGTGCATAGAAAAAGGGAGAGGATAGATAGAGACAATTCGAGAGGGTGGGAGAGAGGGAATGAGGGAGAGGTGACATGTATAGATAGAGAGAAAGTGATAGGGTTTGAGGTTATAGGGTTGAGGGTTTAGGGTGGAGAAGCTATAGGGTTGAGGGATTAGGGTGGAGAACCTATAGGGTTGATGGTTTCTAGGGTAGTATAGTTTAAGGGTTGAGGGTTGAGGGATTAGGTTTGATTGTAGATAATATTGGGTTGAGGGTATATGGTAGAAAATTTAAGGGTTGAGGGTTGAGGGATTAGGGTCGAGCGTAGAGAGTATTGGGTTGAGGGTATATGGTAGAAGGTTTAAGAGTTTAAGGTTAAAGGGTTTAGGGTTAAGGGTTTATGGTTGAGGGTAGAGGGATTAGGGTATATGTTTGAGGGTATATGGTTGAAGGATTAGGTTGAGGGTCCATTGTAAAGGTTAGAGGTTATAGGAGTTGAGGACTTAGGGTTTAAGGATTGAGGGTTGGGGGATTAAGAGTTCAGGGTTGAGTGTTTAATGTATAGAGTATAGGGTAGAGGGTTTAAGGGTTTAGGGTTTAAGGGCTAAGGGTTGAGGGTTGAGGGTAGAGGATTGAGGGTATAGGTTATAGGGTCAAGGAATTAGGGTTGAGGGTCAAATGTATAGGGTAGAGGGTATAGGGGTTGAGGGATTAGGGTTTAACGGTGAGGGTTTAGGGTTTAGGGTATAAGAGAGTCGAGGGTAGAGGGTTGAGGGATTAAGGGTTGAGACTTGAGGTATTATGGTAGGTATTTTTCTTGGATTTAAGGGTGTAAGGGTTGAGGGATTACTGTTGAGGGATTAGGGTTTAGGGTATAGGGTATTGGGTTAAGGGTAGAGTGTAGAGGGTTTAAGGGTTTAGGGTTTAAGAGTTGAGGGTTAAGGGTTAAGGGTTGAGTATTTAAAGGTTTAAGGGTTTAAAGTTTATGATTGAGGGATTATGGTAGAGAGGGAGGGATGGATGGATGGATAGAGAGAAGGAGAGAAGAGGAGGGAGGTACATAGATATATGAGGGTTGAGGATCCAATGTATAGGGTAGAGGGTTGAGAATAGAGGGTATAGGGTTGATGACCTATAGGGTTGAGGGATTAGGGTATTGGGTTGAGGGTATAGGTTTGAGGGATTAGGGTTGAGGGTACATATGGTTGAAGGATTAGGCTTAAGAGTTTAATGTATAGGGTACAAGGTATCAGGGTTGAGGGTTTAGGGTTTGGGGGTTGAGGATTCAGGGATTAAGTGTTGAGGGTTGAGAATTGAGGGTTGGTTGTTTAATGTATAGGGTAGATGGTTTAAGGGTTGTAGGTTGAGGATTTAAGATTGAGGGTAGAGGATTGAGGGTATAGGGTTGGGGGATTAGGGTTGAGGGTCCAATGTATATGGTAGAGGGTATAGTGGTTGAGGGACTAGGGTTTAAGGGTTGAGGGATTAAGGGTAAAGAGAGTTGTGGGACTAGAGTAGAGAGTTTATTAAGTGGGTTTAAGTGTTTAAGGATTAGGGTTGAGGGTAGAGGGTAGAGGATTGAGGGTAGAGGAGAGAGGGTTTAAGGGTCTAGGGTTTAAGGGTTTAGGGTTTAGGGTTGAGTGCTTAAGGGTTTATAGGGTAGAGTGTAGAGAGTAGAGGGTTTAAGGGTTGAGAGTTTAAGGTTGAGGGACGAGGACTGAGAATATAGGGTTGGGGGATTATGGTTGAGGGTCTAATGTATAGGGTAGATGGTATAGGGGTTGATGGATTAGGGTTTAAGGGTTGAGGGATTAAGGGTTGAGGGTTTAGGGATTAGGGTAGGGAGTTTTGTTGGATTTAAGGGTGTAAGGGTTGAGGGACTAGGGTTTAGGGTAAAGCGTATTGGGTTGAGGGTAGAGGGTAGAGGGCTTAAGGGTTATGGGTTAAAGGTTAAGAATTGAGTGTTTAAGGGTTTAAGGGTTTAGGGTTTAGGGTTGAGGGATTAGGGTACATAGTGAGGGATGGATGGATTTAGAGGAGAGAAGAGGAGGGAAGGACATAGATATATGAGGGTTGAGGATCCAATATATAGGGTAGATGGTTGAGAATAGAGGGTATATGGTTGACGACCTATAGGGTTGAGGGATTAGGGCATTGGGTTGAGGGTACATATGGTTGAAGGATTGGGGTTAAGAGTCCAATGTATAGGGTAGAGGGTATCAGGGTTGGGGTTTTAGGGTTGAGGGTTGAGGATTGAAGGATTAAAGGTTGAGGGTTGAGAATTAAGGGTGAGGTGTTTAATTTATAAGGTAGATCATAGAGGGTAGAGGGTTTAAGGGTTGAGGGTTGAGGGTTTAAGGTTGAGGGTGGAGGATTTAGTGTATAGGGTTGGGGGATTAGGGTTGAGGGTGCAATGTATAGGGTAGAGGGTATAGGGGATGAGGGATTAGGGTTTAAGGGTTAAGAGATTAAGGGTAAAAAGGATTGAGGGATTAGGGTTGAGAATTTACTAAGTGGGTTTAATGGTGGAAGGGTTGAGGGATTAGGGTAGAGGGTAGTGGGTAGAGGATTTAGGGTAGAGGGTAGAGGGTTTAAGGTTTGGGGTAGAGGATTGAGGGTATAGGGATAGGGGATTATAGTTGAGGTTATAGGGGTTTAGGGATTAGGGTTTAAGGGTTGAGG